>CM036763.1:16047500-16590119 GCA_020796225.1 Arion vulgaris | reverse complement strand
GCTCCTTGAGAACCACGCAACACACGATCGAGATAACAAGCTGAAGGTTGATGACTGACTGTATTGCAGAAAACCTACAACAAATACTACTTAATAAAAACCACTGTGGTGTACTTAGATAAAAGATGAACATTTTAGATGTCCTCGATGTTTCCTGGTGACAATATAATGTATCTTCTTCTTCTTCGTTGCGACTGGTTTCATGTGTTCAAATAAACTATGAGATGGGTTTCTCATGAAGCTGCATGTCAGTTGGAGTTCCTTGTGGGTTTCCCATAGCTTATTTTGTTTTTTAAAAGATTTTAAAGCCGAAATATTGACTTCTTTGAAACCAGGTTTTGTTCTATATGGTTCGGTCCCTCTCTGCAGAAATGGCATGCCACCTGCAGAGAGTATTACCTAAAGCACGCACTCCGTAGTTCCGGCAACAATCATAGGTCTCTGGATACAAATGCACTCGTGAACAGAACGGCGAGGTACGGATTGGAACAAACGACCTTTGGATCGCAAGGCAAAGTTTTAGCCACAGAGACCCACTAAGATTATTGTATAAAAAAGTTAATTGCATATCCTTTACAGGACTTTACGAATCAACCACAGCTTTTAATGCTGTTTGTGATTTTTCTAGGCATTATTACGTTCAGTAGTTTGACATTGCTTTCTGAACGGGTAGTGTCATCGTCCTTTTGTTGCAACCAAACTGTCCGCAGCGTGATTCGAACTCAGAACGTCGGGGTTAATAGACTGAGTCTCTATCCCCTAGGCCACAGACGCATACCAGATTATTGTATAATATAATATAATATAATATAATATAATATAATATAATATAATATAATATAATATAATATAATATAATATAATATAATATAATATAATATAATATAATATAATATAATATAATATAATATAATATAATATAATATAATATAATATAATATAATATAATATAATATAATATAATATAATATAATATAATATAATATAATATAATATAATATAATATAATATAATATAATATAATATAATATAATATAATATAATATAATATAATATAATATAATATAATATAATGAACACAACGAGTAAATTAACAAGAAATTATCCAACTGACTTAACCGAATCTGGCTTATATTTATACATTTATTCAGTACAGATATTGTTCTATTTGACAACTTTGTATCACAAGACAACAGAACTAATCATTGAAATAGTTGATCAGGATGACTCCAAAAGTAACCATGATGTGTTGTTGCCTAGTCCTAGTATTATGCATATGCTACAGTTTTGCCCGTAAGTGTATTTTAGTAAGCTAACGCTAAATTTACATTCAATAGGAATTATTTAATCTTGCCCGTGTGTTGCAGGGGCTCGCAAGGGGAGCAAAGAATAGTAACACGGCGACCTACAAGGCATATCGTAAGAGGCGACTGAGGTAGGGCCTAGGAAACTACCTAGTAAATAAAAAGTGTCACAGAAATCGAAAGTTCTGGCCTACTTGTAGGCTCATAACTGGTACAATCGCTCTAATGCTCAGATCACATACACATGACAAAGAGTGGTTACCAAGTGGTCGATATGTAACGTTCGAAGAAGAATAATAATTATATAGTCTAAATTTGTGTAACACTGCGACAAAGCTCCAGATATACAAAACAAATGTCAGAACATTTCTCCTCTATGGATCTGAGACTTGACAAAATAGATAAGAAAATAGAACATATCTTAAGAGGATTTGAGGAAGACTTTAGAAGACAAATGGGGTCAAAGGCGCAAGGAAGCGGGAAAGAAAATAGCAACCCACTGCTTTGTGGGTTACGGCTGGGGACAGTCAAGGCCAGCGGAGAGCGAACGCACACAATAGCTGCTGAAATGGAACACCCCACCGAAGGATAAGCAACTGTGCTCAAATAGGTTCTGAAGGTTGGTGCACTTACATTACGTTCTGATGTTTGGCTGTTTATACATCACAATAAGAATGATAAAACTAGCCTAGAACGATCGCAGAGAGAGAGAGAGAGAGAGAGAGAGAGAGAGAGAGAGAGAGAAAAACATATAATGAAACAAAATAAAATATTTTCAGTTGTAAAATATTGAGTTTGCCAGGCTCCATTTTATTTATTCTTTATTGTATTTATTTACTCAACGCATCAGTTCTCCTGAGACAAAAACCAAAACTCCATTAAACAGGAAAAGGATCATTGCTCAGGTCTGTTCCGTTGATGTACATGGAAGGATAAGATTAGCAATATCAGATTTCAAAAACTAACTGATGAGGAAAACATAAATAAGGAGGGACAAAAGAGGTGATGACAATGAATTGCTTATGTACTCATAATGTTAGAAGTAACGCAGTCACTGTATGCAGTGTAGTGGACACCGCAGAGACAGCGGGAAGATAGAAGTTCTAGAACCGCACATGGAGACGATCTTCTGAAGCAGAGCACAAGGCTATGCATAATACTAGGTTCGAGGTTTAGAAAAAAATATAAACTCGAATTTAGTGTATCCACAAAAATATATTTTTGGTATCCGCCTTTGGATAGAACGATGATAATTATGATAGTTGTCCTAAATAAAACCCTGAAATGAAAATCGTTGCATATCCTTTACATTACGTAACCATCAACAACAGTAAACGAGTCGTCGATTTTCTAGGCACCACTTATACGTTCAGTAGTTTGTCATTGCTTTCGAACGGTGAGGTCTATTTTACCTTTTGTAAAATCCCACGGAAATGAATTTGCTTACAAATTTGTCCACGGTGGGGTTTGAACCAGGTACGCTTGAGCTTGGATCGAGTTCACTACCGCCTGAGCTACAGACGCTCACAATAAAGCCATAATGACAATATCTCATGCATGCTTGTGTAGGTGTCGGTTTCTTTCGTTCGACCGCTATAAACTCAGCAGTAGCACCGCCTTCTCTATAGGGGCATTTTTAATGGCGGCGACCTGAGGCAGATACATGAGGCAGTGTTCAACAATTTTCAAAAGGATTATTATTCTCCTGTATTACTACTATTGGATTAGTTAGTCTGTTAATTATTGTATAATTATAATTAAATAGTTATAATTTAATAATTATCTTCCTTAACAACCAAATAACGATTGTAATTATATATGTATAATATAAGTTAATTTAACAAGTACATTCTTCAGTAAACATAACTGTTGTCAGTGTTGTAAACATAACAAAATAACGATGCCTAGCTAGTAAGTAATGTGTACTAAAATGTAGATCAAATTACGATTATAATTATATGTATAATTTAACAATTACCTTCTTTAATAAACATAACAATGCATAGAAAGTGTTGTGTACCGAAATGTAGACAAGGAACATGTTCTATTGTATAATTGTTGAAAGCACCAGCTATAGGACTCAGTATTAAAATAGATCAAGACATGTCTTTTACTGTTCACCTAAAGAAAGTTTCCATAGATAAGAGTTCCTTTAACTGGCTGTCAAATAGTGGAAAAATTGAGAGATGGTTTCATGTTGAGAACCTCTTGTCCATGCAAATCATGCAAAGATTTAGAAGAGCACCAACTATTGACTATTACATGACAATGGCACATGATAATCTGGTTGAAGCAATTAGTTTATCATCCACAACAACAAGCACTAGTTTTGTGCCAGAGAAAACACTCACCATAAGGAGATTGTCATACAAATTGTAATTACCAGTTACATGAAATTCTCATTAGACAGTACTGTATGTGTCTGCGGAGCTCAAAATAGAAATATTTATTGTCTGCGTTCCAACATTTTCCTCAACAATGATATAAAATTCAGGAATGTTCAATGCAATGTTCAGCAAGCTGCTTCTTCACAAAAAGGAAAGGAGCAAAATTCAGTTGTAGATAAATATATTTGTGTAATACTGTTTAGTTTATGTGCTAATCAAGCTGTGGTGATTCAGATGGATGAAATTTATGTTAAAGCTGCACTGAATTATACTGGAGGATAATTGATTGGCACAGCATTTTGTTTTCCTTTGTTATCCTGTATCACTAGTGATCTCCTTCGATATAATGTATCAAAAGTTGTCATGTAGACTATTGATCTCATTCGAATAATGTAATAAAAGTTGGTATTAGACTATTGATCTCCTTCGACATAATATATCAAAAGTTGTCATGTAGACTATTGATCTCCTTCGATATAATGTATCAAAAGTTGTCATGTAGACTATTGATCTCCTTCGATATAATGTATCAAAAATTGTCATGTAGACTATTGATCTCATTCAACATAATGCAGTAAAAGTTGGTATGTAGACTATTGATCTCATTCGACATAATGTAGTAAAAGTTGGTATGTAGACTATTGATCTCCTTCGATATAATGTTTCAAAAGTTGACATGTAGACTATTGATCTCATTCAACATAATGCAGTAAAAGTTGGTATGTAGACTATTGATCTCCTTCGACATAATGTAACAAAAATGGTGTTTCATTTAACTACACACATTTAATAGATAGGGGTGGACTGAAGTACCCATCGCAAGATCTCACTGTTCTCAGCTTCATATCATATCTAGTTGTTCAAAAGCTTATATCATCTGAATATGAAGATAAGTTCTTGGCTACGACAAACCAGAAGGAGATTGTCATACAAATTGTAACTGCCAGCTACTTAAAATTCTCATTAGACAATACTGCATGTGTCTGCGAAGATCAAAAAAGAAATACTTTATTGTCCGCTGTTCCAACATTTGCCAACATTTTCCTCAACAATTGTAGAAAAATAAGGAATGATCAATGCAATGTTAAGCAAGCTGCTTCTTCACAAAAAAAGGAAAGTAGCAAAATTCAGTAGTAGATAAATATATTTGTGTACTACTGTTTAGTTTATGTGCTAATCAAGCTGTGGTGATGTGCAAACTTGTGACTGACTTATTCATGGATTACTGATAAGTGATGTTAGTTTATGTGATAATCAAGCTGTGGCGATGTGCAAACTTGTGACTGACTTATTCATGGATAACTGATGAGAGACTACCATAAGCTGATGTAAGTACACTAGTAATCATATATAAATTACTCTAAGTATTCTATATAAAATTAAACTAAAATAGTATGTGAGAGCAACAACTATAGCTACTCATCATAAAACTTCTTCTGTAATACACACATGCATGCAACAGCAAGTTTCTAACATCTGCCAGATGTATTGTCTAGATCAGCGTTTCCCAATAGTAACAGTCAATAGTTAGTCTGTGAGAATACACCGCCTCAGCCTATGACGTCACATGGCAATATTGTCGTCCGCGCTGAGGCCATTATTTACGATGGCTGCGGCAGTAGTCATGGCGCTTAATATGGCACCTTTGTCTGAGTAAAAGGGTTTTTTCTCCTTATCACCAGTGTCCTCACCATTCACAATAGCTTTAATCCGACCTCAACTGTTTAGAAACCCATGGGTCTACAAGGTGTGTCCTGAGCCTAGCCCTGCATTCAGCAGGGTTGGGATCGACTAGTCTCTCTTAGAAGTGGCGAAAAGTGAAAATTAGTAGCCTGCTGAAGACCCTCAGAACACGCAAGTCAACCCCCACCTCCCATCGGTGTAGGCCGGGAAACTTTGACCGTGAGGTCAAAGGCTGACGGAGCAATGGCTCGCCTAGGAGATGGACTCCCTAGGTCAGGTTGTTTTTAATTTTGTATTGTGTAAATGATCTTGGGAGTTAACCCAACAAAAATATCGGTGGAGGTCTGGATTATAGAGATGATATTTAATAAACCGTGATAAAACACTGACACACACATATATATACATACACACACACACGTACGCACACACGCACACACACACACACATACAATACAATACATACATACATATATACATACATGCAAACAGCCGTACACTTACACGTACACACACACACATAAATGTATATAAATAATTCCAAATTTCTGTCCATTTACTTTAGATCCGAGAGATAAAAGAGAATGTCCGTTTCCTGGTGGCGTTGCTGGACTTCGTTGTCTGTATGGTCCTAAAACAGATAGCAATGGATGTAAAGGATGTCTAGGTGAAGGGTCCGCTATTTGCCCCGGAGTCAGCTGCTTGACTTTGACTTGCGAATTTGGATATTCTGTTGGGACAGATGGTTGTGCCATATGTCAATGTAACCCTCCTATTTGTGCAACTCCAAGGTGCACAACACCTTGTCGTTATGGCCTCCTTAGAAACAAAGACGGCTGTGAAACATGTGAATGTAAACCCAGACCTTAACTCTTACAATACGATAAGCCACATGGCAAACCTTTCTGGCAGTGACAATTCTCCGACAAATCACTTCTCGAACAAAAACATTAAATATAAATAAAGTTATTTTCAAGATTAATTTCAGTAACATAAGAAATTTCAGTAACATGAGAAACTTCAGTAACATAAGAAACTTCAGTAACATGAGAAACTTCAGTAACATAAGAAACTTCAGTAGCATAAGAAACTTCAGTAACATAAGAAACTTCAGTAACATAAGAAATTTCAGTAACATAAGAACTTTCAGTAACATAAGAAATTTCAGTAACAAAACAAAAGAAACTTCAGTAACATAAGAAATTTCAGTAACAAAAGAAACTTCAGTAACATAAGAAACTTCAGTACCATTAGAAACTTCAGTAACATAAGAAATTTCAGTAACAAAACAAAAGAAACTTCAGTAACATAAGAAATTTCAGTAACAAAAGAAACTTCAGTAACATAAGAAACTTCAGTACCATTAGAAACTTCAGTAACATAAGAAATTTCAGTAACATAACAAAAGAAACTTCAGTAACATAAGAAATTTCAGTAACATAAGAACTTTCAGTAACATGAGAAATTTCAGTAACATAAGAAATTTCAGTAACATAAGAAAAGAAACTTCAGTAACATAAGAAACTTCAGTAACAAAAGAAACTTCAGTAACATAAGAAATTTCAGTAACATAAGAAATTTCAGTAACATAAGAAACTTCAGTAACATAAGAAACTTCAGTAACATAAGAAATTTCAGTAACATAAGAACTTTCAGTAACATAAGAAACTTCAGTAACATAAGAAAAGAAACTTCAGTAACATAAGAAATTTCAGTAACATAAGAAACTTCAGTAACATAAGAAATTTCAGTAACATAAGAAATTTCAGTAACATATGAAACTTCAGTACCATAAGAAACTTCAGTAACAAAAGAAACTTCAGTAACATAAGAAAGAAGAAGAAGAAACTTATTAGTTTAGTGCAGTCGCCACTAAAAATTCATTTCTAAAAAATTACAGAAAAACATAAAGTTGTTTTAGAATGTGTATACTCAGAGTTGATGAATTCTGCAAATTTCTGGTTATTATATATTTTGGTGAGTTTGAGAAGGCTATTAATAACTATTTCCATAAGATCAACAGAAAAAAAAATTGAAAAGAAAAATCTCACAAGAATTTTGTTGTTGCGATCCAACCTTAACCTTCCATCTATCCTAATCCGCAAATCCTCCTCCCCTTTTCCACCCGCTACATTCCCATCCTTTTTAAAATATAGAAAATGTCCCGATCAAGATTTCAACTCTATTCAGCGTAAATCACACAGATCCCTTCACAGAAGTAACAAGCTGTTAAAACATGTTGTACTGTATGTTTCTGTAACAGATAGTCTATACAATTAGTCACAGAATAAAACTGACCGATATCAAATCATCGCTTGCATTTACTTGTTGGGTTTTTTTATGTTAAACAACATTATTAAATTTGTACAATAGTTGTTTGCTTCAGTAAATACATTGTTTTCGTGTGTTATTGTGTTATTTGTGTTGTTATGTCTGCCGGTGTGGCTGGGTATGGTGGTGCTATTGTATAAGTTGATGCAGATGCGACTGATGGTGATGATGTATATTTTAGTGTGTTGTGTAAGTTGATGCAGATGCGACTGATGGTGAAGATGCATATGTTAGTGTGGTTGTGTAAGTTGATACAGATGTGATTGTTGGTGATGATGCATATTTTGATGTGGTTGTGTAATTTGATGAAGCTGTGTTTGTTGTGAGTCCACATATGTTGGAGCGGTTGCGTATGTTGATGAGGCATAGTGTGTTATTTGGGTTGCCTTAGGTTAGTAGTGGGCATCTGCAGTTATAGTTTTGCACGTTCCCAAGACCCAGACTTTATGTATAGAAAGATGAAGAGATCATGTACGGGGAAATTGTCAAGATAATTGCAGCCCCATTGACAAATCGAAAGTTGCCAGATAACCTATCGCGTTGTGTTTATGTACTATTTAAACCGGTTCTGACTAGTTCGTCCTACGTCACATTTGTTCATCGCCCCTTCCCGCACTACAATTACGCACCATCACACAACCTTGACCTATACTACGTCATAACTGAACTCTCTCATTTCCATACATATATGCCAGATTAGCTCCATTCATATGCTGCTTTAAATTGAACACCCTGTATTTGTACATTTACGTTTTGAAGGTACATAAGCCAAGGCAGAGCCAACTATAAATGTATGGACCTTATGACTCAGGTAAGAATTATGGGAAATCAGACCCCCAACTACACCAAGTGACCTCGCATTCCAGTATTGGTGTATACAAACGAATTCATTTTAAAATCAACACAAAATGCTAAATGGAAGTTATATTATTCAACAAGTTAAGTTTAACAATAAGGAATATCAATATAATGAATATTTTTCACCAATAAATAACCATAGACTCACAGAATTTAGTAAATTGCAAAAAAGCGTGCAGTGTTCTATCAAACATCTATATTTTCCGACCCACTTTTCTGATCTAGGTCAGGGAAACCCTTGTCAGTTGTCTGGCCTAGTTATCTAGAGTTGGCTGTGGCCAAGGCATAGAATAAACGAAACAATCTGAGATTGGATAGAACATCACGAAACAGAATAGAGGAGTGATCAAATATTAGACAAAAAATACCCAGCGCAAAATAAACACTGAGTCGTCAGCAACAGGAGATCTCTGATGGTATCAGACTTGTTTTTGCTTGAAGTCTCCTTGGATTGAAGAGTTTTCCATCTGTACGATACTTGATGTTGACACCTATGTTACCATCTCTGAATGCAGTGTTGCCAAATGTAAATCGGCTTTTATTGCTAGATTTTAGTTTAAAAAGTGCTAGAAAGTGCTAGAAATATTTTTTTATGCTAGAAAAAGTGGCAAAAAGATTTTAAGTACCAATTATGCTGTATAATTACAGATCAATAGTATATCATTGTAATTTGAAAAAGTCAGACTACACATCTTCTGGCGCCGTTTGAGCAATCGGAATGCACATCATCTGAAGTTTTTTTTGGGGTCATATGACTCGCAGGGTTGCCAAATGTAAATCGGTTTTTAATGCTAGATTTTAGGGGGAAGAAAGTGCTAGAAATATTTTTAATGCTAAATAAATATCAAAAAACAGTTTATTTACCAATTGTGTTGTATTAATTACAGCTCGAATAGTATTTCATCGTAATTTGAGAAGTCAGACCGCACATCTTCTGAAGTTTTTGTTGGGTCATATGAGTCCATTGTTCCAATTTTGGCGGTGACATCTTTAGGTAATTTAAAGTTTTTGCAGCATTTATTATGCCTCTTTAATCCATATTTTACTGCAAGAATTGCTGAAAGCATGGGCAGCTGCATTTTGTTTTTCAATTTATTTTTCACGACATTCATGCTGCTGACTAACCGTTCCACTTCAGCATTAGAATTTGGTAAAATTAATAAATTTAGGGCAAAAGTTGCAACGTCTTTGAAGGGGTTACCTCCCGAAGAATCTGTATAATTGAAAACTTCAGACCAAAATGTCTCAGTGGTTGCAATATCAGTCCATGTAACTAAATGTATGATGTTGTACTGAATCTCAATTGATGATTTCATTTCTTCATTTAAGTGAAATAATTCCAGAAGGGGAATAATATTTTTCTTTAAAATGTTCAATGTATTTTGCACTGAGAATAAGCTTATATTCTTCAAAATATCAATGTTTTCTGGCAGACGATTATGCAGCTCTTTGTACAGGCTAATCAAAAGTTGTGTGCCCTTTTGCGGATGTGAGTTACTTGAGAAGATTGAATTTGTTGGCTAATTATCAATTCCCCAAATCTTTTCTCAAATCTAGAACCCAGCTGTGGATTTGGATCCAGAAATTCTTCAATGTTAGTGTTAGGATCAAGAGGATCAATGTTGCTTGTTGGCAGTACTAACATGTTAGCAATAGATGTAATAAGAAGAGATAGATCAGAAAACAATTTTGTTTTATCAGCAGATTTGATTCAAAAGTTTGTTCACTTCTTGAACATGTTTTAGAATTGATGCAAAAATAATATAAATAACTCATTCTGAGGGTCACAATACATTTCATACAGTAAAGTGGCGATGTAACATTTTTCATTAGAACTTGCTAATTGAAAATGAGTCTGCAATTCATTCCATTGGCTTAAAATTCTGCTGATTGCTGGTTCAATTGCTAACCACCTGGTTGCACAAGAATGTAAGATCTTCAGTGGTCCCTTATCATTAATGCTCTGTTAAAGTTGACTGTAAGAAATTTGTCTCAGTGAACTCTTAGAAAACCATTTATAAGTCTCACTTACTAAAAACTCTAAGTTTATTGGCAATGATGCAGCACAAGCATCTCTCTTCTCTCTTTGCCTTTTTACCCCGGGTTGGGGCATAGGCCTCAACCAACTCATGCCAAGTCTTCCTATCTCTAGCTATCTCCTGCAGCTCCCTCCGGCTCTTCTTTATATTGTTGATCTCCGCCTCCAAATCTCGTCTCCATGTATTTCTCGGCCTCCCCTTCTTTCGCTGTCCCTGCGGGTTCCAGGCAAGGACCCTTCTTGTTATATTCCCCTCCGGTTTTCGCAAAGTGTGTCCTATCCAGCGCCAGCGTCTTTTTTAACCTGTTCGTTCACTGGAATCTGTCTTGTTCTCTCCATAAGTTCCTCATTTGTGACCCTATCATACCATCTTATTCCCTCTATTCTGCGCAGACACCAGTTGATGAATGTTTGCAATTTATGCGCTATTGTTTTAGTTGTTCTCCATGTTTCTGACCCATACAGTAGAACTGCTTTAACATTAGAGTTAAATATCCGAATTTTTGTTCTAGATTTGATTTCTTTGGACTTCCAAATGTTTCCAAGTGCAATGAAAGCTCCTCTTGCCTTCTGTATTCTTATTTTAACATCTCTATCTGTTCTACCCTCTTTGTCTACGTTGCTGCCCAAATATGTGTATGATTCTACCTCTTGAAGTGGGATTTCCCCAGGGAGATCGAGTTGTCGTTTGCTTGGTTAATTCTCAATATCTTTGTCTTTCCCTTATGAATGTTCAGCCCTAGTTGCTGGGACCTTTGATTCAATGTGTTAAGCTTATCCTGCATCTGATTTCGTGTATGTGACAGAAGGGCTATATCATCAGCGAAGTCCAGATTATCTAGTTGCTCTGTATGAGTCCATTGGATTCCATTTCTGGTGTTAGTTACTGTGGTCTTCATAATCCAGTCTATTGTCAGTAAGAACAACAAAGGTGATAGAAGACATCCCTGACGCACTCCTGTTTCTATTCCGAAAGTATCTGTTAGTTTACCTTCATGAAGAACTCTACATTTCATATCTGTATATGTTGCTTTTATTAGGTTAATAATTTTCTGTGGGATTCCATAATGCCTCTTTAAATTTTTCCCAAAGGGGTTTTCCCCAATCAATACTGTCAAAAGCCTTCTCATAATCAAAAAACCGATATAAAGTGGGGATTTCATTCAATACTTTGCTCTATTATTATACGTAATGTGGCTATCTGGTCAGAACAGGATCTATTTGGTCGGAAGCCTGCCTGTTCATCTCTTAGCTTTATATCGATGGCATCTCTCAGTCTCTCCAGGATGACTCTGCTTAGTATTTTCCCAGGTACTGACAACAGCATTATTCCCTATAGTTTTCTCATTTTGAAGGCCCCTTTCTTTGGTAGCTTCACCAGGTATCCTTCTCTCCAGTTTGCTGGTATTTCTTCGGTCTCCCAGATTCTGCTAAATAATTTATACAGTATTTATGTGGATGTGTTTATGTTGGCTTTAACAGCCTCCGCTGGAATACCATCTGGACCGGCCGCTTTTCCATCTTTTAAAAGTTTAATGACTTTACTAATCTCCTCCTTGGATGGTTTCTCACAGTTGATGTCCAAGTCAATTTCTTCCGGTTGGATATCTGGGGGGTTTGTAGGTGCTGGTCTGTTCAGGATTTCCCTAAAGTATTCCATCCATCTTTCCATTTGGTCTCTAACATTAGTAATAGTTTCCCCACTACTATTTTTGATCAACCCATTTGATGGTCTGTATTTTCCTGCTAGTTTTCTAGTGATATTGTAAAGATCCCTGGTTTTTCCTGCAGCTACCTCTGCTTCTCTTGCTAGATCTTCAACGTATTGTCTTTTATCTAACTTTATTTGTTTCTTCACTTTCTTGCTAGCTACTGTGTACTTTTCCTGGCTATGGCTTTGGCAGTTCTAGTTTTGCTATTATTTAAATCTGCTTTCCTCTTTTTCCTTTCTTCTATTTCCTTGAGAGTTTCTGGAGTTATCCATGCCTTATGTTTCCGCTCCTTCTTTCCTAATCCCTTTCTGTGCATGTTTCATTCCAAATATTGTTGGCTTGCTGCCAGCATTCTTCCGCACTCACCTCATCTTCTAATTGCCGCAACACCTCATACTTATTAGAGACTGTGACCGTGAACTGTTCCTTTGTTTTGATTTTGAGGTATCCTACATTATATTGGTGTCTATGTTCATGGGATGTTATATATCGCTTAAGCTTCAGTTTAATTTTACTTATCAGCAAATGGTGATCCGAATCTACATCTGCCCCCTTAGGACCCTTACATCTTGTAGAGATGACCTGAATTTCTTGTTTATGCATATGTGGTCAATTTGATTTTCTGTTCTGTGATCTGGTGATACCCAGGTTGCTTTATGTATTCTTTTATGTGGAAAGACATTTCCACCTATGACGTTTTGATTCGCTGCACAGAAATTAGTGAATAGTTCTCCATTTCGTTCATTATTCCTAGTCCGTGTTTCCCATGATCTCCCTCGTAGCCTATGTTGTCCGAACCTATTTTGGCATTGAGGTCACCCATCGAATTTTGATTTTCCCCATTTCTCTGATTACCTATAGTATTTTGAAGTTTTTGTAAAATTCTTTTTTACTTTTTCCTCTTTATCATTGGTAGGTGCATAACACTGGGTCACATTCAAGAATACTTTCTTTTGGTGGTTCTGAATGTTGCTGTGATTATCCTAGGACGCACTGCTTCCCATTTTATTAGTGCCTTCTCCGCTTCTTTAGATAGCATTAAAGCCACTCCTTCACTATGGGGAGCATTTTCTTCCATATGGCCTGAGAACAGCATTGTTTCTCCTGTGTTTAAACGTTGTTTGCCTGCACCATTCCTAGTTTCACATAATCCCAAGATGCCAATCCCGTGAAATTTCATCTCATTTACAACCTGTGCTGTCTTTCCCATTTGATACATACTTCAACATTCCATGCCAATTTGGAGCTTTTCCTAGATGAAAGGAAGATAATCTGCGGTGTAGACTCCTTGCGGCTTTCTCTGCATCGCTTCATACCTCTTCTAGAAGAGCTTCCTTTCCTCTTGGTTGGCACAGTTTTTATTTTATTTTTGTGACTTGTTCAAGGTTGGTTGGATTTGGGGCTGGAAATTTTCTACTGATAGGTAGCCAGCCTACGCCAAACCCCACCTTAGTCGCCTTACGACATGCTTGTGGTCGCAATGCCGCTACTCTTTGCCCCCTTTGCGAGCCCCGGCAGCACACGGCGAGCAAACATGGACACGATAATTGTATGGAGTGGCATACACATTTAAATAAGATTAACCGGGAAATTTCCCTTCCTTCAACTTCTGAAACACCGTTATTTGTGCCATTCTGTATTAGATCAAATGTTCTCTAAATCAGGCTATTTATAAACTCTATCTTTTCTTACTCTGAAGCCCTCTGTCTGAAATCTGCAGCACTCTATCTTGTCCTTAATTCTCAAAGCACTTCACTAGAGCTTGCTAAATTGATATCTGATATAGAGTCAATCTCCTAGACTTATCCTATTCCTTAGACTAGTATTATTTCTTTGTCTCTAAGTCTGATCACTCTTGCTGTTCTCTTATTGTTCTATAATCATTCACAATTCTCTACTGATTTATCGTTGAAATTCCCCCCCTGTATTTTTTTTTGCGCTGGGTATTTTTTTCTCTAATGTTTGATCGCTTCTATTCTGTTTCGTGATGTTCTATACAATCTCAGATTGTTTCGTTTATTCTACGACTTGGCATATGTACCTTCAAAACGTATATGTGCAATTAAAATTTTTCCCCGTACAGAATATCTTTTTTTTTCATACTTAAAGCGGCGTTTCCAAAAGGGGGCGGTCCGCCCTCCGCCCCACCCCCGCCTCCAATGGGTGCTGAAGCGTTCTCAATGGGGGGGTTCAGAAGAATTTGGGGGTGGGTGTTCACGCGACAAAGGGTCGTGGCACCTCAAGAAGAAATTAATAAAATTTTTTTTTAATCAATTATTTTCGTTACTTTGCGATTGAATAATCATTTAAAATTTTAATTCTGCATTTTAATTCATCTTATGCCCGTCTTACATGATCCATTTTTTCATTAATTTTCTATTTCATGTATATAATCATTTGAAAATTGACCATGTATTACAGAAATATATGTCAATTTTCACTGTCAAAGAGAAAAAAGAGCTTGTATATATGTGGGATGGGGGGCAAACTGTTAAAATGTGGAAGAGGGGCGTTAAAAGTTTATTTTGTGCAAAGTTGCGGTGTCGCAAAAGTTTGAGAATCTATGATCAACGTCTGTGCCCTAGGAACGTGCAAAACTATAACTGCAGGCGTCACAGAACCTAACCGCAACGCAACCAACACACGCTGTCTCACCAACATACGCAATCGCTCCAACATAGGATCGAGGACTAATCACAGACAGCTGCATCAATTTACACAATCACACCGACATGCCCAGCCACACCGACATGCATAACCGCACACATAATACAATCACACGAAAACAAACAATGTATTGACAGAAACAAACAACAAACAACTATTGTACAACTTCAATAATGTTTTAAAATAATTCAAACTAACAAGTAAATGCAAGTGATGATTTAATTTAGTTTTATTCTGTTACTAATTGAATAGACGATCTGTTACAGAAACATACAATACAACATGTTTTAACATCATTTCAATTTGGAAGGGATCTGGGGTTTTTGGAATAGAGTTGGAATTTTTGAGAGGGTCATTTTCTATATTTTATTTTAAAACTTTTTTTATTTGCGTTCGTTCTTTACACCAATTTTATTCACTTTTATGATATGTTTGATCTTTGCCAAGAACGTGTATACGTTGCACATTGGTTTATAGGCCCCAAACGCATGAGACTTCTACACGTTTAGGACTTTGCATCCGATTTCACCCAAAACCTCCTTAGACGCCTCTTACGATATGCGTGGCAGGTAACAGTGGTTCTATTCTTTACACCCCAAATTTGGGCCCGTAACCACTCGGGCGTTTATAAAATAATGGGAATGGAGCGCGCGGGGTGGGGGTGGGTGGGGGAGAATGCGGATTGGGGAAGAGGACGGGTTAAGTTTGGGTCGCAAAACGACATAAATCCGCAGAGTTTTTTTTCGTTTTAATTTTTGTCCGTTAATCTTTCGAAAATAGTTTTCCCAAACTCATCAAAATATAAAATCACCAGATAAAATGTGGGGAATGGATGAACTCTACGCCCGTGTGGTGCTGGGGCCTACAAAGGAGGCAAAGAATAGTACCACTGCGACCTACAAGGCATGTCGTCAGAGGCGACTGATGTAGGACTTAGGGAAGCTACCCTAGTAAATAAAATCATCGCAGAAATCCTATATGCTGGCCTACTTGTAGGTCATAACTGGGCAACGTACAATCACTCTTAGACTCAGATCACATACAAACCACACAGAGTGGTTAACAAGTGGTCGATATGGAGCGTTCGAAGAAGAAGATTAACTCAAAGGATACGCATTCTAAAACAACTTGATATGTTTTTTTCTGGTGGGTATTTTATAAGTGAATTTTTTATTTGGGTTTTCCCAAACCCTTACAAAGTTTCTTATGTTACTGAAGTTTCTTATGTTACTGAAGTTTCTTATGTTACTGAAGTTTCTTATGTTACTGAAGTTTCTTATGTTACTGAAATTTCTTATGATTGAAATTAATCAAAATAACTTTATTTATATTTAATGTTTTGGTTCGAGAGGTAACTTGTTGGGGAATTGGTACTACCAGAAAGGTTTGCCATGTGGCTTATCGTATTATAAGAGTTAAGGTTGGGTTTACTTCACATGTTTCACATCCGTCTTTGTTTTTAAGGACGCCATAACGACAAGGTGTTGAGCACCATGGAACCGCACAAATAGGGGGGTTGCATTGACATATGTAACAACCATCTGTCCCAAAAGAATATCCAAATTCGCAAGTCAAAGTCAAGCAGCTGACTCCGGGGCAAATAGCGGATCCTTCGCCTAGACATCCTTCACATCCATTGCTATCTGTTTTAGGACCATACAGACAACGAAGTCCACCAACACCACCAGGAAACGGACATTCTCTTTTATCTCTCGGATCTGAAGTAAATGGACAGAAATTTGAAATTATTTATTTACGTTTGTGTGAGTGTATTTGTATGTGTTTGTGTGTGAGTGTCTCTTCTTTTTCTGCGATCAACTTTTGCTAGGGACTACTCCTGTATGTGTTTAAACAGGGCGGTGGCTTGAGGTTTTCACCCGTTCCCATAGTTTGTCTTGTAGGGTTGTTTCTGTTGGCCAGATTTCCAATTCCACTACTCAGACTGGGGCAATCTTGCAGGATGTGCTCTGGGGACTGCTTAGGTGCTCCACATGTGCATGCTGCGTCCTGAGACCCATTCTGTGTAGTGTTTGAGACGGGCAGCAGTGTCCCATTCTAAGTCTGAAGACTGTGGTCTGTGATTTCCTGTTTAGTGTATTTATACTGTCGTCCCTCTGGGTTGTATCCTCCATTTGTTTTTCTCGTATCATTTTCCTGGATTGTTTCAGGAGAATCTTGCTTCTGTAAAGCTTTGTTTTGGGAGGGTGTTGTTGGCCCCCCCAGCCCTTGCGAGTTTTTCAGCCTTTTCGTTTCCTGCATGCCATATGTGCTGGTATCCACTGTAAGACCAGTTCGGATTTTTTTACAACAAGCTGATATTTTGCCGTATGTCCTGAATGAGCTTGTCTTGTCTGGGACATGAGATAACATGGAGAACGGATCTTGAATCGCTAAAGACTGCAATATTTTTGCTGACACTTGCTGGTCGTTGAGAATCTGTATGGCTGCAAGAAGGGCTGTTCCCTTTTGCTCAAAGTTGGTGCATGTTTCTCCTGCACCAGAGAGTGTGTTTCTGTGTTTCCTTGAGGGTGAATGATGTAGATTCCGCTGCCTCCCTTTCTGGTAGCATCTGTAGCTGAGCTATTTTGAACATGTGTCCATGTGCTGGTGGGATATTGCTCTGTAGTATTTGATGGCTCTCTTTTGCTCTGTCTCTGTTTGTTTTTATTTGAGATTATTCCTGGGACTTCAGGTGTATTTGGGCCATTTTTTGGGAGTATGTCCATGGTTCGGGTATTATGGGTTCCACATTTCTTGGTCAGTTTCTAGGATGTCTGAATGTTTCATATGAAATTCTCTGGCCAGATGGTTGGGACTTTTCCTTGCAAGTCTGTTTTTGTTTTCTCTTGGAATTTTGTGTGTAGAGGGTGTTCTTTTAGCAGTTTTAGTTTTTCAAACTGGGTGAGTGTTTTTAAATTGTCTGGGAGTTCTAGAGACTTCTATGTCTGGGTTTTCCCATTTCTATGATAGGACTGCTTTTCATTGCTCTCAGAGTTATTCTTAGGCCCATGTTTTGTACATTATCTTGTTTCTGTGTGTTTGTTTTGGCTGCTATTGTCCAAGAACTGGAGCCATATTCCATGATGGGTCTGACTGCTCCAGTGTAGACCTGCTTTAATATTTTTGAATTTGCGCCCCAGGACGGGCCAGCTAGTTTCTTCATCACAGCAAGTTTTTGTATGACTTTTCTTTGAATTTTGTCTATGTTTGGCTTCCAGGTAAGTCTGCTGTCTAGGGGGATTCCCAAAGGGAAAGGGGGGTGTATCTTTTTGGGGGATTGTTTGGTTTTCTAAATTGATGAATACTTTTTCCTGTGTGGGGAGAGGGAAAAACAGTTGTGTTTTTGAGTGGTTAATTTTTATCCCAGCTTTTTGTCCAGCTTCCACTTTTCCCACTGTTTTTGTAGTAGATGGGATGTTTTTGAATGTGTTCTGCAGCTGTCCAGATTGCGAAGTCGTCTGCATGTAGGCTGTTTGGACATTCTGGGGGGAGCATTTAGTATGTCATTTATGTATATTAGAACAGCGTTGGAAGTATACACTGCCCTGTGGAACCCTTCCTTCATTTTTGCATCTTGCTGAGGTGGTTGTCTATTTTTACTCTGCTGCAGTTGGGAGAGGAGGTTTCTAATCCAAGAGAACATATTGTGGGAGACTCCTGTTTGTAGGATTTTCAGCATTAGGGCCCTCGTGCCATACTGTATCAAATGCCCAGGACAGGTCAAAGAATATGGCTGTTACTTTCTTTCTTTCCTGGAAGGCGTTTTCAATGTCCTGGGGGAGGTAAGCCAGCTGGTCCTCCGTGCTTCTGTTTTGTCTGTAGTGAGCAATGAATTGGTTTCAAGGTACCATGTCAGTCTCCTGTTTACTAGCCTCTCCATTAATTTCCCTGCACAGCTGAGAAGGTTTATGGGCTATAGCTTTTGGGCATTTTTTTCCTTGCCTGATTTCAAGATGGGGTAGATGTGTTCCTCCTTCCAGGTTGATGGAGCTTGACCTGTTTTCCAGCTCTGGTTGAAAATGCTGAGGAGAAACCTTTGCCAAGAGGACCAAGTGTTAAGGGAAATTATTGGTAATTACATCCGCTCCATGTGCCTTTTTCTCCTTTAGCTTTTTTATTTGGTCTTCTAGCTCCTGCAGGGTAAAATAGCTGTCTGCTGTCTGTTGGGACTGTAGAGTTAAGACTATTCAACAGTTGCTTTGACTGGTTTTTAACTTCCTTTTTCTTGCCTGTTGAATTTTGACTTTGCTTTCCGATTGATAGGTTCAGCTATAGGTCTGCTGCTACTTCAAGCTGACAAATCCTGTGTCTTTTGTGCACAGTTTTGGTCCTTTCTGTCCTGTCACCATTTAGAGTTTTTGTGACGTTCCATAGTTTTTTAGTGTCTTTCTATAGATTTAGGGAGGCAGTTTTTTCATGCCAACTGTCTCTCATGCTTCCTTCTTTTCTTTGGTAAATATTGCCTTTGTCTTGTTGTGTAGGGTAACATTTTCATCTGTGGGTCTGCTTCCATGTTTTCTTTTGAATTGAGTTCAAAAGGGGAAATTCTTCCAGTTTAGGAACCAAAGGCTGAGTCTCCTCTTCCTCTTGGGGATACTTATTTTTGCTGCATCTAGAACCCAGTTGTTGAATGTTTGGAGTTTGGGGTTTAGGATATTTTCTTTATCTTCATGTTCTTTATGTCTTCTTCTAGGGGGAAAAATATTCCAATTGCTTTCTTATACTTGCAGCTGGGGAGTGTTCCCTTTGGGGTGTTTCTCTGTCCTTTCAGGAGATTATTAGGTTTATAGTCACTGCCCTAGGTTGCACACACTTCGATTTGTAATTTTTCAACATCTTCAGTCGCTTTGCTAGATCTGGGTTGCGGTTGTTCTCAGGTCGGGAGTAGTATGAGTGTGGGTCACCAGGTTTGTTTAGAAGAACAAGATGTTGTTATGATGAAGTCTTCTACTTCCCTCTTTACATTTAGGTCAGAGTACCCCCAGCTTGGAGAATGGCTGTTGAAATCTCCAACTATTATCCAGTTTTCTGTGTTTGGTTGTATGTTGTTTAGGTGGATACATTTGTTTGGTGGTGAATATATGTTGAAATGTGATTTCTTTTCAGTGGTTTTTAGGCAGATGGTTATCGCCTCTGTGTCGGTTGATTGGGAGCGATGCGTTTCCCAGGCTGAGAACCTGTTTTTGATGGCAGTCATGAGACTCCCACCCTGGGTAGTCTTCCCCATCTTGCCGGAAGATTTCATAGCCTCTTTAAAGGAGAATCTGTGCGTGTAATCTGGCAATATGTGTTTCTGGATGCAGCAACATCGATGTCATGCTCCTTCAGGAAGTCTCGTCCGGTCCTTTGATTTCGCAGCGGAGCTAGTTTACCACTGTTTTTATACTTTTTTTTCAAAGATCGCAATTTTTCAAACGGTTGAGACCCCTTTGGGTTCCTCGTAGAACCCGGGCCGCGGACCCCAGTTTGGGAAAAGCTGCTCTAGATAGTCCCATAAGAGTCTTCCTAAGCTGGTGTCGAGTAACGTGTATTCTGATAGTTCCTGTCGGTACACCCATCGCTTAACCAGCCTTACAGTGCCTGTTTCTGCCAACTTTTTGGTTCAACATTCTTCTTCTTCAAACACTTTATTTCGACCACTTGTTAATCACTCTGTGATTTGTATGTGATCTGAACATTAGAGCGATTGTACGTTGTGCTAGTTATGCGCCTACAAGTAGATCAGCACATCCGATTTCTGCGACGCTATTTATTTATGATAGCTTCCCTATGCCCCTAACTCAGTCGCCTCTCGACATGCCTTTTTAGGTCGCAGTGTTACTATTCATTGCTCCTTGAGAGCCCCGAGAGCACACGGGCAAGACTATGTAATTCCTATTTAAATGTACAGTTAGCTTTAGCTTACTAAAACACACTTACAGGCAAAAATGAGCATATGCATACTGCTAGGGCTAAACAAACATCATGGTTACTTTGGGGTCATCCTGATCAACTATTTCAATGACTATAGTTCTGACTATAGAACGTGTACCTGTGTGGGATAGACGGAGAGTTATTTCAGATGAAAATTGCTGCTAATGAGATCGCAAAATTACTTTGTATCCAAACATTGTTGTAGTTCTGAGAATTTTATTAACACTTCCTGTCTCTGTAGCTAGTAGAGATAGAAGTTTTCCCAAATTAAAATTAATAAAACACTACTTAAAAAGTTCAATAAGCTGGACAAAACTTAGACATCTGTCATTAATTTCTATTGAATCTACACTGGCTGCCACTCTAGACCAAACATCCATAATTAAAGAATTCTCAAGTTCAAGTAGAAGAGTAAAACTGTAGTAGATTGTTGTAGTTGATATCACTATTTTAAAGTAGTACCATATTTAAAGTATCATATTTTCTAAATAAAATGGTATTCGTACATTTTGTGCAGTTTTTTTAAAGTCACGATCGAAAGTTATTTTAAAGAACAAACAATTAAGGGACATAATTTCGAAGACTTGCATCACACTGAGAAAATATACCGCACTGCCCTGTTTCCATTGCTTGGATTTTCCTCTTGACGTCTGCAGCCAAAAATTAAATGACATGAGTAAAGACAGTTCTTCTTCCAACGCTTGATATCGACCACTATTCACTATGATAGTTATGCGTTATTCGTATGTGATCTGAGCCTAAGAGCGATTGTACATTGTGTCAGTTATGCGCCTACAAAAATGCCAGCACATTCGATTTCTGGGCGCTTTTTTTTTACTAGGGTAGCTTCACTAGACCTCAGCGTAGTCACCTCTACTTACATGTCTTGTAGGTCGCGGTGGTACTATTCTTTGCTTCCTAGTGGGTCCCGCACTACACTGACGATACAGACAGTAATAAGAAATGGTTAGACAACAATAAATAGAAAATTTTAAAAAACATTTACATATCTTCTTCTTCTTATTCTTTACGTTCGTTCTTTACGACCAATTTTAATCACTCTTTGTGATATGTTTGATCTGCCAAGAACGTGTATATTGCTATATTGGTTTGGGAGGCATCTAAACGCATAGACTTCTACAAGTTTAGGGGCATGTGTATCCGATTTCAACCAAAACTCCTTAGTCGCCATCTTACGGCATGCGTGGCAGGTAACAGTGGTTCTATTCTTTACACCCCAAATTTGGGCCCCGGTAACCACTCGGGCGAAACATATCTTAGCAAATAACCACATTGATGTATGTGAGAATTAACGGTACATCATGCGTAAATTGTAAACATAAACATAGTAGAGTAACATATTTACCTTTAAAGTGAGTAACTTAATTATTTTACTCTTTTCAAGATCACGAACAGATGGGACAGTTCTAGTGTCGTTCTGTTTTATAAATAAATATTTGCAGCGAGTCGTTGCGTTTGGTATATAGAACAGTAAACCTGTTACTAGTCTGTCCATTAATTCGTGAGCACGTTTGAAATTGATTTTCTCGAAAACTACCTGTTGGATCTCAGTGATTTTTTCATGCAGCCTTAGAATATCCATGACGCTAAAATAAAGCTAACCAGTAGTCCATAGATGCTAGGATTTTGCACATGCGAATCTTTGATCTTTTATGACAATTGCAAATACGGTGACTCAAATTTTAGATTTTACAGTAATCCCTAGAATTTGTCCATGCAATTTATTCATAGGTGTATTCCATATTAACTTGATAGGGTCAAGTAATATGTGTTGCCTTTATGTGCAATCGTGAACTTGGATACAATATGCAACAGTTAGTCCTCCCTTCGGTCACCATTAGACCCCAGGGTGTCTTAACTTTACCACAAATTGTATGATGGTAGACGCATTTGGATATGGAAATGTATGCGTTGCTATTTCTCAGTCTGTAATCAAAATATGATTTGTATCATCCCGAATCTGACGATTCCATGAGGTTGATAATCGTTACTGGCTGGACAAATTGTAATCCATCTCGGTGCCAGTACTCGTCTTCCTCTCGGAGCACATGTTCAACACACTTCTTCCAGAACTGCATGTCTATCATTGAGAAGGACTCACGTGTCAGAACTTCAACATCACACATTTTAAACGTCCTGTTCTGTTCGGCAACTTGCCCTTTACTTTAGCCCAGACAAGCTCTATCGGATTGAGGTGAGCATGATATGGAGGTAGTCAGTCGCAAAGACGTGTGGCCGTATTCCGCAATGATTTTGTCAATATGAAACACCTTTGTCTTATTTGTCATCCTCACCAGGTGCAACAACTCGGGTTTCAAATATGTATCATCGAAGCTGACATTTTCCTTAGCAAGCCAAGTCCTAATTTGATCTTTTGTATTTGATGCAGTTGGTACTTTGTCTTCCGCTGATACTGCGTTGTGATAGGATGCATTATCCAATACCAAGCATGATGGTCTGTTTAGAATTGGAGTAGATCTTTCTCCATCCAGTGCCTGAAAATATGTCCATTCATTTCTGTGTGGTAGTCCCTACCGTCGGTACTTTTGATTGGAAAATAAGTCCAGCGTCATGGACAAGACCTTCTTCACTGCTTCCTGCATGTGTTAGTATAATACGCTGGCCTTTGCTGCTTGGTATTTTTCTTTCTGTTCACCGTCTACTGATTGCCATCCTTTAGCATTGGTGTGGTGAGCATTGACCCAGGATTCGTCCAAATATACAATATCATAGCCTTGCCTCCGCCGCTCACGGATCTGCCTCAGGTATTTACTTCGGGCAGCAATTAAATGTGGCTTTTCACAAATAATATTCCTGCTGCCTATAGTTTTTCTGAAGGTGAAGCCGGCGGCTCTTACAATTTTTCATAGAGTACTTTTAGAAATGTATATGCTGCAATCTGATTGCAGTTTTAATTTCAGTTTCCTGAGAGTAACAAGTTGATTTGTCGCAAACATTTTCAAGAGCTCCCGTCTTATGACATCTATGCCAAAGTCGTCAATTGTTCTTTCCTTCCTTGCTTGACATTAGTGCACTTTGTGTCCTGTTTAATCCATCGGGAAA
This sequence comes from Arion vulgaris, assembly GCA_020796225.1. Taxonomy (NCBI): domain Eukaryota; kingdom Metazoa; phylum Mollusca; class Gastropoda; order Stylommatophora; family Arionidae; genus Arion; species Arion vulgaris. The sequence continues at coordinate 16,566,142 of CM036763.1, read as the reverse complement.
AGGATTTTCTATTCAGACCAAGCGCCAGTTGCGTTCGTTTCTCAAGGTTATGAATATCGCAATATAGATGACCTCTCTTAGATTCCCTACGGAAGTGTTGGTATAGTAAAACTGTAACCTTCTGCATTGTTATAAATGTGCACTTCAGACTCATTATGAATGTGATATCAATGTCAGTTTTGATAAGCCAACAAATATGATGCAATAGCTTCATACAAATAGCGAGATACGCCTATAACTATACAACGGTATCCCAATTATAACGTCATAAGCTTTCCGCTTTCAAAGTCGACTGGGTTAGGTGCACGGGAATTCGTGAAACTCACGATATTTCAATGTTACCATAATGTATTTTTAGAACAACGCGTCTGTGTACCGTAGATCTGTTACTATTGTGTACAATCCGGTGAGGTTGATTTTAATATAACCTGAAGAAGAAATATTTCAAACTACATCAAATTTTCTTGGAAAAAAATATTTCTATAGCGTCATGGATATTCTAAGGCTGCTTGCAAAAATCACTGAGATCCAACAGGTAGTTTTCGAGAAAATCGATTTCAAACGTGCTCACGAATTAATGGACAGACTATACAAGTAATGTAGATTCAAGAGTGAAGATGTGCGAATAGTAATAATATTCTCGAATATCTATGTTTGTGGGTATTTTAAAGTGACCCCTCATTTATCACTACTAGTTATTATCGTTCTGTACTACAGCATTCGTTGCTAGATTGTATCGGCCGTGTGGTGCCGGGTCCCGCAATGGAAGCAAGGAATAGTACCACTATGACATACAAGGCATGTCGTAGAGGCGACTGATGTAAGACCTAGGGAAGCTACTATAGTAAATAAAAAGCATCGCAGAAATCTAATTTTTTAAACCTTTTTTAATTTTCCGATCCAGAAGCACTTGAGTTTTCAGCTCTTCGGCTCGGTGCCATGGACATCATAACCTTTCGGTTCGTGCCACGAACACCGTAAATCTGGAGAATCTGTGGCTTTTCTGCAAGCCAGCGGAATTGAGCCCGCACTCACAGAGGGCTTATCACCTGTCGTCCAAACACGCTGGGCAGGCGGGCCAGAAATCGGATGTGCTGGCCTACTTGTAGGTGCTGGCACGACGTACAATCACTCTTAGGTTTAGATCATAGTGATATAATCACACAGATTGGTTAACAAGTGATCGATAGGGAGCGTTCGATGAAGTTACTAGATTTATATATTAGAAGATTAACATCTACAGTTTGGTAATGTCGACATAGGATGACTGAACAAAAAGTGCTCATTACGTACCAACTATATGATACATGAAGAATACTCGTACGCGGTCACTAATCGATAATTTCTCACTCATCATCAAATAGCTTGTCCTGAGAAGAACTTTGCCATCCTAACAGCCCTTCGGAATTTCTCTCTCTCTCTCTCTCTTATAGATCAGATATCCCACATCTGACGTCGTCATGCTCAAATCAGCAGTTACATCCTGAATCCATCTTCTTAGGGGTCTTCGTCTTCTCCTCTTTGCCGGGATGCTTCTTCCATAAAGGTCTTCAACTTTCCGTGTATCTTTATATGTCTAAAATACTTCAATTTTCTCATTCTTATTTGTAGCATCAGACATTTTCTTCAATTTTGAGTTCTTTATATTTATATATATATATATATATATATATATGTGTATATATGTTCTCTTCTCCGCCCATGATATACGTAGGACTCTTCTGTAACACTTATATTCAAAAGCACTTATATGTTTTTCCACACACACACACAAATTTCTCACTGAGAGGTAAATTTAGTCTATATGGTATGTAGACAGTTTTCATTATTAGCTTTGTATCGGGTGGAAAATTTAAGATTGGTTATTTGATATCGAAGACCATATTACATGTTACGAATAGATTTACAAAGTTTGTTATGCTCCTGGCTCTGCATCCAGAAGAGTTGGGGTAGGCTAGAATTTCCTGGTGGCCTGTAGAATACACAAGCCAAACCCACCTTCAAGCGGTGTAGACCGGGACACTTTGACTGCGAGGTTTTCTTCTTCTGCGATCAACTTCTGCTATACGACTACTCCGTTATGTGTCATAAACAAAGTGGTGCGCTTGAGGTCTTTACAGGTCTCCCATAGTTTGTTTTGTATGGTTATTTCTGTTTGCCAGATTTCCATTCTCACACTGCTCAGGCTAGGGCAGTCTTGCAGGATGTGCCCTTTGATGCTCTACATGTGCAGGCAGCCGAGTCCCTGAGGCCTATTCTATGGTGGTGTGCTCTGAGACCGCAGTGTCTGAAGACTGTAGTCTGCGCTTTTCTGTTTAGTGTATTTATACTGTCGTGCTCTGGTATCCTCCGTTTGGTTTTCTCTACATCATTTTTCTGGATTGTTTCAGGAGAGTCTCTGCTTCTGCAAAGCACTGTGTTGGGTAATGTTGTGTTAGGCTCCCTCCAGTCTCTGCTTCTGTAAAGCTTTGTGTTGTGTAATGTTGTGTTAGGCTCCCTCCAGCCCTTGCGAGTTTGTCAGCCGTTTCATTTCCTGGTATGCCACAGTGTGCTGGTATCCACTGTAAGACTAGTTCTGATTTTTTAAACATCAAGGGCTGCGAGATCAAAAGCTAGCGGGGCTCTGACTAGCCTTGTGGCATCCTAGGTCAGTTTGTGTGTGTGTCGTACGTAGGAGGCGAAACCAAAAAAAAGCACGCAAAAACCGGATGCGGGTATGTAGACGATTAGCTGACACACCGAACTCACATTCTAAAGGGAAAATAGTATACCGACCACCAGTGGCGGCTCGTGATCAGTTTTGTTGGTAGGGCCAGGCAAAAATTTTCGGAACCATCATCATTTTGGATTGTTATATTTCAATTTATAAAATAATAAATACACGCTACACCTTATTTTTGGTGGGGACCGGCCCCACTGGCCCTCAATGCAGAGCCGCCATTGCCGACCACAAAGAATGGTTTAAAAAGTGGTTGGTGTAGAATGAGAAAATAAAAAGACGAATTTGGTGGCTACGTATTACACAATTGTAGTGACGACATCAGTGATCATTTGTTTTTCATAACTGTGAAGAAACAGATTCTTCTATTAGCAACATTGTTACTAAAATCATATGCAATAGTGATAGGTCAGCGTCATAGAAGGTAGCATGCACCCCACACGTCAGTTACATTCTAATAGCCAACAAACACTAAGTAATTATTGCCAAGTAACTAATACTCGGGGGGTAGGAGATGGTAGGGATTGTACCTCACGGTGAGAGGCAGTCGCATCCTTTTTAGGGCGGCCTGGAGCCTATTTGATTCCCCCACTCCTGCCCAGCTCGCGTATGGCTCCTCGAGTCTGCGTGTGTACAGCAGCGCCACCCCCCGAGCAACGGCTTCGACTAGCCGGCGAAACTACGTAGAGCAAAACTCGAAGGAAGTCTCTCTTCTACAGTACACAAGGCTGCCGGCAGAAAAGGCGGAAGATTGACAATGTCAACAACGGCTTCGAAGGCGGGAGCTGGAACAGCCTGGTATCGGGCTCAGGGCACACCAGAGATCAACATGGTTAAGTGGCCAGAACCAATCAGAAAGCAATGGCAAACTACTGATTGTATGTTGCCAAGAACTTGATGCAGAACAATGGACAGAAAAAAGAAAGAACACTGATGTTCTGAAAGAACTAAATGTTAAAGAGAATTGGCTGATAAACAACATACTATACAGAAAAACTACATACTTTGGTCACATGAAGCGTCACGATGGCCTGGAAAGAACAATACTAGAAGGTAGGGTCCCAGGATGCAGAGGCAGACCAAATAGGAAGATGGCTACAAGATATTAAAGAAACCATGAACATGACCATCGACGAAGTGGGTGAACTGGCAAGAGACAGAGTGAATTTCAGATGTGCTGCAAAGAGAGCAACGTCCTATAAAGGATACGCACCTTGATGATGATGATGAACTAATACTAAGTAACGAGTATGAAACCCCAGTAGATACATTAATCAACACAGGATGGGAGCTGTTAGTCTAAACATACTGACATACATGCTTGAGAGATCAAAGCAATTATGGACATGTCCAATGTGCCATGCATGAAGATGATTCTCAAACGAACAATGAACGAATATTTGTTGCAAAGTGACGAGTTCTTAACATATTTAAAAGTAACTGAAACTTACATCATTAGCACACAAGCAAATTGATTGACTAAATTACTGACAATGAATTTCTATAAGGTAGAATTAAGATTTATTAGTATAAAAAATTAAAGAGAATCGCAATACTAAAGCCATATAAATCACAATAAACAAGAGTTTCTTTGAACTATCAGAGAACGGATTCCATTGAGTAGACATATGTGTTCTGTTCGGTTTCTACAGGGTGTTCAACTTAAAAGCAGCCCCAGTGATAAATAGAATTTTGCCAGGTACTCATTGCATCTCGCCTATTTATTATTTAAACCGGTTCTGACTAGCTTGTCCTACGTCACATTTGTTCATCGCCCCTTCCGCACTACAATTACACACCGTCACACAACCTTGACCTATACTACGTCATAACTGAACCTTCTCATTTCCATACATATATGCCAGATTAGCTCCATTCACATACTGCTTTTATCTTGAACACCTTGTATAACACTTCAGTGTACCAAGCAGCACTCTATGTGGCGATGGTAGTCTGTTTCTTCTTTCAATGTTTTCAGACATCGATTTGTATACTTTTAAAGTAGTTAGTGGTTAACTAGAGTCCATGTACGTTTCCATATAGCTTGTCTTGGACTGATATGGGGATTGGCTATGTGTTTTCTCTCTGTTTAGTGTATGTTGGACATTTTTGCAGTATGTGTGTCTCTATCACTTTACTGGTGCCACACGTGCATATGTCAGAAGGGTCATTGTGTACTTGTTAAACAGATGGTTCAGAAGGACTATTTTACAGATGGTATCTGAGCCTATTGTGCCATGTTCGTAGACGGAAAATGACAAATTGTTCTTCTAGGCTTAGTTGGTGGGATGCACCATCCTTTTCATGACCTAGGTGATCTCTCAACCATTTGTTGGTCACTTTTATGCAACGGTAGTGGACGCCATGGAACCGTCACATCAAGTGGCGTAATGGCAATCTTATGTTTTAACAGTTGTGGTCAATTTATATTCTAGCCCATTTATTTTTAGTTTTACTCTTTCACTCTGTAATTTTATTTAAACCCCCGGTCGTTTTTATCTTATATTGTATACTAAATTAGCAAGTAAACAAGCTTTGCGTCATCTTAAAAATACATTGAGTCAATATATCGGCTCAGATGGACGAAAGTGTTAATTAACCTAAAGTCATAAATCATCTAAGGTTTCATGTGTGTACATGGCATTTTTAGATTTTAAGTTAGTAAACTGTGATAAAAATAGGCAATAAATTTTTTATTACAAGAAAATTTGACTTGACATATGGGATTCACCGTCTGACATAACACTGCAATAACAATTATTATTTGTTCGTAAAACTGATGACACTTTCAATCAGTGGCGGCTCGTGATCATTTATGCCGGTGGGGCCAGACAAAAGTTTTTGGAAAAATCATGGTTTTGGGTTGTTATATTTTAATTTATAAAATACTTATTACACGTTACACATTATTTTTGGTGGGGCCCGGCCCCACTGGCCCTTAATTACGAGCCGCCACTGCTTTCAATGATGGTGTAAATATGGCGTAATTTATTCTTAGTATTTTTCTTGCAAATGCTGGTTCTATGACTACTCCTACCCCATGTCTTGCCTATGTTTAATGGAGTACTCTTGAAAATATGAGACTGTTTAATGATGACAATTGCTCAGTATGAATTATCAAAGCAACGTCAGCTTTTAAAAGTCTAACTAAAATATGGAGCTTCAATTTGTATAGTTTTTTAAAAATTAAATTACGAATTTTAAATTCCAGTGTCGTATCACTCTTAACATATGCCAGCGGGAGTTGGAAAAGGGCTTGAGATATAAAAAGTAAGTTGATTGCATATGAAAATAGATGGCTTCGAAAAATAATGAACATACAGTGGGACGAATCCATGGTAGGTGATATATCTGGCTAACACTCTTCTTACGCTCCATATCGACCACTTGTTAACCACTCTGTATGTGATCTGAACCTAAGAGCAATTGTACGTTGGGCCAATTATGCACCTACAAGTAGGCCAGCACATCCGATTTCTGCGACGCTTTTATTTACTAAGGTAGCTTCCTTAGGCCTCATACTTAAGTCACCTCTTACGACATGCCTTGTGGGTCGTAGTGGTACTATTCTTTGCTTCCCTTGAGGGTCTCGGCACCACACAGGTGGGTCAACCATTAATGTTGCACATACTCCGAACAGAAATGATTAAAGAATCACAAGCGGTAGTAAGAGTTCAAGAAAAAAGGACTCCTAGCTATGGAAACTCTTAATCGAACTTTACTGAGAAAGGCAATAAATATTGAACTCACTTACATAGAAGAGACTGAACGAGTTGCTCAGGATAGAGCGGTATGGGTAAATTGCTTGCATACCCTATGTATCGTTTAACGGTACGAGAGAAATAAAATATAGCATAACTGTCCAGTTCGCATTAAATGCGATATCCAACAGTAACGTTGAAATGTTATGGTTGTAATCAAATGTTATGAATGACGGAGCAGTCATTTAGTTAATAACATCAGATTAACAACTGTGTCACTCTCATTTAAATATGAACCTGGAATATATTCTTTCCGTCCTGCTAGTCAGGGAATGTAATTAACTTGCTCACACTGAACAGGGGCAGTAACTACTGCATTTGATTTAATATTTTTGTTCACACGGTCGCAGCTTCGACAATTAATTGCATAGACAAGTTGTTTTCTATTTTTACATTTGGCAAATGAAGTTGCTACAACTGTTGTTGATTTCAAATACATTTAACAGCACACAATGAGACCGGTATTTGGGAATACTGAACATCAACTACTTATGGTTGTGAATCATGAACTATTACACAGAAATTAAGAACGAAAATCCAGTCCTTCGAAACTAAATGCTACAGAAAGATCCTACGAATACCATGGACTGAAAAAGAAAGAACACTGATGTCCTGAAAGAACTAAATGTAAAAGAGAATTGGCTGATAAACATACTATACAGAAAAATTACATACTTTGGTCACATCAAGCGTCACAATGGCTTGGAAAGAACAATACTAGAGGGCAGGGTCCCAGAGGCAGACCAAGAAGATAGCTACACGATATTAAAGAAACCATGAATATGACCATTGACGAAGTGGGTGAACCGACTAGCTACAGTGCATTTCAGATGTGCTGCAAAGAGAGCAACGTCATATAAAGGATATGCACCTTGATGATGATGAACATTTACTGAATTTCAAACATCATTTCATCAATAAGAAAGGTCTTATATCGCAGGCATACTTAGTTATAAGATCGTGGCATATCCTTCACATGACGTCACCATCAACGACAGTACTTGAACAGAGAGGAATCTTAGTTAGGACTGCAAAATGTAGAGGTCAATTCAGGAAGTTAATGATGCATGTGAAATGGAGAGTTCAAAGCACGAATAAATTATGTCAGTAGGCTATATGTCTTAATTCACGGCATTGAAAGATGAGTAGGGCTCACCGATTGTGAACTTTGTGGAAACTCTTCTTCGAATGCTCCATATCGATCACTTGTTAAACCACTCTGTGATTTGTATGTGATCTGATCCTAAGAGCGATTGTGCCAGTTATGCGCCTACAAGTAGTCCAGTACATCCGATTTATGTGGTTTTTATTTACTAGTAGGGTAACTTCCTAGGTCCTACATCAGTCGACTCTTACGACATGCAGTGTAGATCACAGTGTGACTATTCTTTGCTCTCCTTGCAAGCACCGTCATCACACAGGCGTAAATGGAACCATTAGGTTCTCCCAGAATTATTTTACAGTGCTTCCTGAGTGAAACTCCTATAATTGGATCTTCTGCTTACCAAATTTCATGCGTTGTCAGGAGTCGCAGGGAAGCAAAGAATTGTAACACTGTGACCTACAAGTGTGACAGTGGTCACAGGAAAAATAAAATAGGCAGCTAACGCGCACTGAAACGAACGGCCTTGAAAGAGGTCATGAAATTATGTAAATTTTGGTAACTAGGCTGACACTTAGCTAGAGACTGACATGGAAGCAGGACGCAGATCCGTAGCACGACGAACATAGCTTAGGAAATGGACAGATTTTTGGTCGTTAGATGAGAAATGAAAATAGAGACCGTTACAGAGAGATAGGATGACCATTAGAAGGATCAGACAAGATGGATTAGTTGGACGTACAGTTTGAGATAGGGACCGACTGTGTAAGTTTGACCGTTTAGACAGATTGAAACAGGATAGAGACACAAACAGGGAAAAAGAGACGTTATTGAGAGATAAGATTGACCGTTAGAGGAAACTGACTAAGGAATGAAAAAATATTGGTATGGTAGATGTATCGGGTAGCAAACTAAATGAGCTATTGTTAACATTCTTGTATATGTACCTTTAGAGTTATGTACTATTAGAATGAGGGCCTGAGATCTTGTTAAGAGTTCAGTTAAGTTAATATTTGGTTTTCGTGATATTTACATTTCTAAATTTGATAAGTTAATATTTTGGTTTTTTCTTGATGTTTGCATTTCATATATTGTGCCGTGCCCATGAGAGGAGTTCAATCAAGGATGAGGGCCTGAGATCAATGTGTCAGTGTAGAAGAATACCTACTACACAAGGCATGTTTAAGACATGACTGCGGTAGGGTCTAGGAAGCTACCCTAGTACTGCAACATTAGAAGATAAAAATGATATGGGAGACAACACAAATATAAAACAATCTCATCAGCTGGAGATGGATTGTGGCAGCTTTCATTCATGTCATACAAAGCATTCTGTTCATACCCTATAAAATAAAAACATACAATCTCATACAAGCATATGCAGTACAAGCAAACATACTAAAAAAATCACTTTGGAGACCATGGCACACATACTAAAAAAGCAATTTGGAGACCAAGATAAGTTAAAACGCCATTTTATTACATTGCCTTGCTTACAACACAAACTCTGGGAACTCGAAGGTAACATCCTTTCCAGTAAGCTTCTTATACACAGAAGTAAAAGTATCAAGCTGTAGAAGAAAAAAGAGTAAATAATGCTCTCAAGCAGCCGAAACCAGAACATGATATAACTTGTAGCTAGCACAGGACTGGATCATACACATTTTTAAAAAATCTATTTTCTAAAAACTTTCTTCTTCGAACGCTCCATATCGACCACTTGTCAATCACTGATTTGTATGTGATCTGAGCCTAAGAGCAATTGTATGTTGTGCCAGTTATGCGCCTACAAGTAGGCCAGCACATCCGATTTCTGCGCTGCTTTTATTTACTAGGGTAGCATCCCTAGGGCCTACATCAGTTGCCTCTTACGACATGTATTGTGGGTCGAGCGTACTATTATTTGCCTCCTTGCGGCCCGGCACCACATGGGTGTTCTAAAACTAAAACCGTAAGTAACAACATAACAGAATAAATGAATTCTAATTACAAGCAGAACATATGAATTGAACTGAGAAGACTATTTACTTTATTGAAGATAAAGAAGTCTCAAATAATACCAATAAAAGCATTATTTTTGCTATACTAATCTACATTTATTCTATATTATTATTCTTCTGCATTCGTTCACTATGAATACAGGCATAATCATGTGACTCATTTTTGCGTGAAGGACTGTTTTTGGTATCAGTGCCCCCCCACCATACAGATGTGCCTCTTTGACTTCAGATGTAATGTGCAATATTAAATTCCATAAGTATTTACAATGACAATTATATTGTGTCATGAGCAGGTTCACAACCTTATTTAGAACTAGCGGTGTTCTGAAACTAGTTTGCCTATGACTGGCTTCAACTATGATTACAGTAAAATATGTTTGTGAGTTCGTCCGAGTGGTTACCGGGGCCCACATTGGGGTGTAAAGAATAGAACCAATGTTACCTGCCACGCATGTCGTAAGAGGCGCTAAGGAGGTTGGGCGTGGGGCTAGCTACCCCACCTCGTAAAAATCACTAGGTAGCTACAGAAACCACAACCAGGAAAATTCATAGCTCACCACCTGAGAAAGAAGGACACTGCAAGGAGATCTGGAAAAGATGGCCTTGGATGGGTGGGCTTTGTTGCTGACCTATGCCTCACTGGGGGCGAAGATGTTTGTGAGTACGGTGTAATCGCCCGAGTGGTTACCGGGCCCAAATTTGGGGTGTAAAGAATAGAACCAGTTACCTGCCATGCAAGTCGTAAGAGGCGACTAAGGAGGTTTGACTGAAACCGGATGCATGTGTCCTAAGCATGTAGAAGTCTATGCGTTTAGGGGCCTACCAAACAATGTGCAACGTATACACGTTCTTGGCAAAGATCAAACATATCACAAAGAGTGATTAAAATTGGTCGAAGAACGAACACAAAGAAGAAGTACGGTGTAATAAATCTACATGAAAATTATAGCCCCTTTATCTCTCTTTTCATACTAATAGATGTTAGTATATTGTATTCTAGGATTGTTGCATATCTTATAACTAAAACATTGAAGTGGTTTTTTTTTCGTTTGCCCGCTATGAACTCAGAAGTAATCATGGCGTCTAATTTGGCACATCTGGTTGATTTTTTGCATGAAGGCTATCCTTCCTTATCACTAGTGTCCTACGTCATTTAGGCAAACCTAACTCCGACTTCAGAGGCACTTGTAACTTAGATCCTCAAGTAAAAGATCAGGGTTTCCTGTACTCCAAACGCCTATGATTGTACACCATGAACTTTTGGCCCAGCTAGCCGGATTTATTTTTACATTCAATAGACATTTCCATTGTTAAGAATAGTTTTGAAATGAAAGCTAAATACAGTAAGACCCACCTTGTGTTCCACATTATTTTGCTGACTTTTGTCCAGATGCACTTTGACAATCTTTGAACCATCCAACTTGACTCGGATACGTTTGCCAACAATCTCAGCTGGAAAACACAAGTCCTCTAAAATGGCATCATGCACAGCAGTCAGAGTTCGGCTGTTAACAAAAGCATTAGGAGTCAGGTCAGCATATATATATATACACACAATAACTAAAGTGCTAATGTCTAACCCAATTAAATCAGATTAATGTTTTACATCAGTCAACTGCAAAAGTACCACACCATATTAGCTGTTTATATGTTTATCTGCTTACTAGTGGACATTGTTTTCAGGCATAGACATTCTTCTTTAATCCCCATTCATTTTAGAAAGGGATTTCAGATTCTCTGATAGTTTGCATTATATCTCCCAATCCACATTGACAGGAGTTTGAGATGTCTATCTTGAATTTGATATGCAAAGGTCAGGTTTTTTCTGGACAGTTGGTAATATCCACTTTTTTTTAAGTTTGGGGTAGTTCACTTTCCACTTTATTGTCCATGAATTGTAGCTTTGGCTTTCTCACAGCTGACCAGGTAGTTTTCTTGTGTCAGTTTCCTCCTTCCTTGGACAGATGATCTATTCAGTTGTACTTAACGTTGCATAATGATTGTATCCACTGAATGAATGAATAACTCTATAAGTTATTAGTCATACACACAAGTGTTACCCTCACAATTTTCAGTTCAGTGCTTGTTTATATTTCAGTGTGTTTTAATCCATTATGATTACTAGTTTACAATTATCTGTGCAAACTTATGGAATATGTCTTGTCAATAGTAGACGTGTTTATAAGTGGCTATTTTAGAGTAAACACACATAAATAAGTTGAAAGATCTGAAATTATGAAATGGCAGTCGCAAATTAAAAATGCTTGCTAAATTTTTGAATGAGTACAATGTCCATTCCAGATTTTCCTGACCTCTACCAAACTGTCATTTTTTCTTCTTCGAATGCTCCACTTGTTAACCACTCTGTGTGATTTGTATGTGATCTGAGCCTAAGAGTAATTGTGCGTTGAGTCAGTTAATTGTCTACAAGTAGGTCACAGCACTTCTGATTTATGCGATGCTTTTTATTTATACTAGGGGAGCAGCTTCCTAGATCCTAAATCAGTCGCCTCTTACAATGCCTTGTAGGTCGCAGTGGTACTATTCTTTGCTTCCTTGCGAGGCCCCGCAACACATAGGCAAAACTGTCACTAATAACATCAACATACACATCACACAATCGTTGATGATTTACCTCCTTGGCCTCTTCTGCTTATTCTTCCTCTTGCTATTTCTAGTGGGTTTTGGTAAAATCCTCCTCTGTAAAGGTAACAAAAATGAACTTAAGGAATCCCTTTCAAATCATTTATCAAGTAAATTATAAGTAGCAACATGTCAACATAAATACCATACCTAATGCAAACATTTTATTACTAGATTTATTTTGAAACATATATCAAATCTACGGTTACCTAGTGTATTAACAATAGCTTAGGAAATTTAAATGTTCATGCTGGAAATGTACTGATCCCCTTTAAGACATGCACAGGAAGCATACTTAATTAAAATAAAAAACACATGGTAATTCTTCAAAGCTCTAATGTTTTGTTGGCAGTGTTAGATGTGCATCAAGATAGACAGGAATACTCTATAAGTTTTAAGCCTTAGTTTTTAAGCCTTATCTCTAAAAGGTGTGATGTCCGGCAATAGAAATAGAACATGTACATTATCTAGTTAATGACTATACTCAAGATATCTTACGGATTGGGTGGGTCTCTATGGCAAAGTGGTTACAACATTTGTCTGTCGTTCTGAAGGTTGTGGTTTCGAACCCAGCCCAACAGCGCTCTGCCAGTGTCAGCAGGCGGAACAGACACCAGAGCATGTCCTGCAAGACTGTCCTATCCTGGGGAAGCTGAGAAGCAACATGTGGCCTGTCGACACCCAGTCGACATGAAAACTAAGCTTTGGGAAACCTGACAGACCTGAAGCTGATGCCCAGTTTGTGGTCCACAGTAAATTAAGCGTATAACCAGAGATCGCTGAAGAAGAAGAACGCGGCCCAAGTCAGTATCATGAGATACCTAGGATTGTTGCAGGAGATACAGAGTTCGTTATTTGGGCAACACAATAGGCAGATGGTGTGCCATTTCTATTGACAGAGTGAAATGGGGGAAACTTGGTGAAATGAAGTCAATCCTTCCCCTTTGGACATTTTAAAAATCTCACATAGAATGAGGCTGACAATGGGGATCACCCTGGATTCAATGAAGCAACTCATCTCTCTGGACATCTGAGCATGGAAAAATTACTACAGCACACAAAAAAAGAAACAAAGCTTAAAAAAGACGCTGGCACTAATTATGACATACATTAAGAAGGCTGGAAAAGTATAGCAAAGAGGGCGTTCTGAAATATACAGGGGAAAAAACTGAAGAAAGATATTAAGGTGAAAGGATGACACAAGACAAAATAATTGTATGTTTGTTGAGGATCTGTGATTCAAGAGCAAGCTGAAATTATTATTATTATTAACTGACAAGCTACTGACCTGAGCAATAAAGACAACAGGCTTGCCATTGAACTTCTTTTCAAGTTCACGTACTAAACGGGTCTGTACTTTCTGGTATGCCTTGAGCTGTGGTACTGGAACAAATATGATGATGACCTTCTTGCCTTGTACATCTATCTCCTGCATTCAGATAAATATTTGTCAATAATATATCAATAAACTTGGGACCTCAATACTATGTTGGGAGATTGTAAAGCTATATTTTTCAAGTGATAAACCACGTACACTGTGGTAAAACTTTGTAGCAATGGCGAAACACGCAAAAACAAAGTACTGTAGTTTTATAAAGTACAAAACATATATTGTTGTTTTTGTACTTTGTCTCTTCTTTCTTCTTCTTTGCGACCAATTTTAATCACTCTTTGTGATATGTTTGATCTTTGTCAAGAACATGTATACGTTGCACATTGGTTTGGTAGGCCCTAAACGCATAGACTTCTACAAGCTTAGGAAACAATGCATCCGATTTCAGCCAAACCTCCTTAGTCGCCTCTTCGACATGCATGGCAGGTAACAGTAGTTCTATTCTTTACACCCCAAATTTGGGCCCGGTAACCACTCTGGCAGTTTGTACTTTGTAAAACTACAGTACTTTGTTTTTACATGTTTTGCCAAGTGATAAACCATAATATAGTCCCTTTACACACATGTATACAATATTTGTACTCCATGCGACTTTTAGTGAGTCAAAAATTAACCACTAACTTTGCTAGATAAAGGCCTTTTGAAAACAAAATTAAGGCACATATAAGTTAACTGCAAGTATACAGCAATTTTTAGGCATGTTTTCTATGTTCTTCTTTGAACGCTCCATATCAACCATGTGTCCAACCACTCGTGATTTGTATGTGATCTGAGCCTAAGAGCTAGTGTATGTTGTACCAGTTATGCACCTACAAGTAGGCCAGCACATCCAATTTCTGTGATCTCTTTACTTACTAGGGCAGCTTCCCTAGTCCCCTACCTCAGTTGTCTCTTACAACATGCCTTGTAGGTAGCAGTGTTACTATTCTTTGCTCCTTGCGGGACCCGGCAGCACATGAGCGGCTCCTATGTTCAAAGTGGTATGTCTCGGATAAGGGAGGCTGTATTTCTTTATAAAACAAAACAAGTTATTGTTAATACCTTAGCTCCAGTGATAGATAATTCATAGAGAGTAGCCTTCAAGTCAGAGTTCATCTCAAGCTCCAGCAAAGCCTAGAATAAATGAAAATCAAAGATGAAACATGACTTTAATTTAGAAATTACAAAAACAAGTAACAGTAAAATGTAACATGAGTAAAAAAACTTTGGAAATACAACTATGATCAATAATGTACACTACAGGCACTATAAGAAAACTGATCAGATGAAGATTCTGGGCAGATGACGCTCATCAGCCCGGGAGGGCAGGTCGCTCACGGGCGCTGCCCTGAAAGACAAAAGCAGCCTGCTCCTTGTGGGTTTTGGCTGGGGACAGCAAAGACTAGCGGAGAGCAAACCGTACACAACGCTAGTTGAAACCGAACACACCACCGAAAGATAAGCACTTGAGCTTCAATTGGTACTGAAGGCTGTGCACATACGTCCCGTTCTGATGTTTGGCTGTTTATATATCACAATAGAATTATAAAACGGCTTAAGACGATCGCGAGAGAGATGAAGATTAAAAATATGAAAGTATTTCTGACAATTTTCTCACCTGACTAATAGAAGATTCAAACTCATCGGGCTTTTCGCCCTGTGGCTTGATTATCTTTGCATTTGCTGAATACATCTGTGAAAAACAGAAATGCACACAAATATAGTAAATATTTTTTGTTTAACAAAAACAATTAAAATAAAAAACATGCTGTGGCCAAAATAATTTTTACAAAGTTTTATGTACAAATTGCGATGTTTTCAACCGACTCTGAAGCCACATGTATATAAAATTCAAGATTGGCATTTCAGCCACATGTACAGGCACATCAGACAGCACATATTTCAATATTGCCCTGAAAATGATATAGTATATATATATATTGTTACGTTAGGCCCCTACAAGTGTATGACAGGCGCATCCGAAACAGAAGTTTTCGGCTTATGGAAATGTTCAAGTCTATCTTGTAGACAGTCAAACACTTTCCTTTCCTTCGTGTGTACATTTCTCTTCAAAGATTCGTTTAACACGCACAAAGTGCAACTATTCGTTTAACACCTATATTTGGGCTTGGATCGACGCCAAAGAGCCTTCTGTACTTTGAGAGTGTGTTCCTTTTAGCATCATATGATAAGCACTCTTTAATGTTTTTTTAATGCCTTATATTTGGATTTGGATCTACCCCAAAGAGCTACATCAAGTCAAATTGGTTACATTCTCTGAAGCTGAGTAGATCCTAGTATTTAGTGCGGCATGAAACCCACTTTAAGCAATTGTGTACCTCTACACTATCTGATGTCTAAGTGCTGAACTACCAACAGTCAATAAGAAGTTTTGACCACATGCTTTAATAGCATTAAGCAACATCAATTTTTACACAAAAGTGTATGATTGGGTTCACAAATGATAACAAACGAATTATGAATACACATTTTTATATATTTTTTTCTATTTGCTCACTGGATATGAACTCAGCTTACACATAGAAAATTATTAACCTAATCAGGCAACATATATGGACACAAAATGTAGTTTCTAATGAGGGAAAATGTACACTTTTGACATAGGAACAGGAGTGGGAAAGTGATACCTTCTGTCACCTTTGTTGTTCTTACTGACTAAAGACTTGATTATGACAATAACAGTAAATACAACCAGAAATGGAATTCAATGGACAGAGTAGCTGGACGTTCTGATCTTTACTGATGCTATAGCCCTTCTGTCCCTTGCACTCTAAGCACTGACTTAACCCAAAGGCCAATGCTATTATGCTGCATGCAAGATAAACTAAACACACTTGAAGTTGAGAGCTGATCAACAATCAGAGCTGAACAATCATATGGAGATGAGAATTAACCAAGCAAATGATAACCTTAACCTAATATAACCCTGGGTGATATTGACGATATACGCCAGACACAGAAGGAACTGCAAAAATAGAATAGCATGAGTTGGTTTACAATTTGTTATGAATGACATGATCATGGAACATAGCACTAGCAGCTGTTACACTGTAACGTTTATGCAGGATACATGACATATTCTGTTGTTTTCATGGTTTCATGTGGCTTTTACTACAAGTTAATAAGGAAATGTTGAAGTTATAGAGACGATTAAACTCGCTGGTCTAGAGAAAGTAACAACTGACCATGACAACAAATTACAACTCTATTAAACACCGGAACTGTTGTGTATCACTGCTGCTGTGTGTGTGAATTACAAAAGACAGTGAAGTTTATACAAGATACAACATTGCAGATATAAATAATATTTCAAGGAAGGGAGAAGGCTTGATACAACAATGATAATGATTACAAAGTGCATCTTGATTTTGAAAAATGAGAGATGTAAGAGTTTGTCGTTCACAATTTTCACAATCTTACAAAAATCCATACTTGTCACTAGCGATCAATGAGACTTCTGATTAATAAATAATAAGTACCGTTTATTTATTTCAAATGTTTAATTACTTGCTGAAAAATAAAGCACACAAAACCATGAATTAAAATAATAAAGCATAATCCATATAATTTTTACCAACCTTCTAGGTGACCATAGGCCGGAAAAGGAAATATCCAACTTCCCGGGCATTAACGTTATACATTATATTCGAATTATTACTGACTACTTTCATCAGGAGTAAGGCAGGGATGTGTGCTTTCGCCTATACTTTTCAATATATACATAGACAGGATAACGCAAGAAACCAAGACAGATAACAACATCGATAACAACTACAATTTAATCAACGAACTACTCTTTGCAGATGATCAGAGTATAATTTACAACAGCGAACACAAACTTCAACAACACATAAATGCACTGCAAGCGACATGTGCGAAAAATATGACATGAAAATTAACACCTCAAAACAGAAGTCATGACAATAAGTAGGTCAACAAGTCAACTAAATATACACGTGAATAATGTCAAAATACAACAGACTCCAGAATTCAACTATCTCGGGAGTATATTCACAGCAGATGGAAAGATGAACAGAGAAATCGAGACTGGATGCCAAAAGGCAAATGCAGTGACATACCAACTGTCATCACTATTAAAACATCCAAGCATTAACATGGCAGTCAAACGACAACTGATAAACTGCATATTTATTCCAACTCTCTGCTATCAGTACCAAACATGGCCTCTGACTAAGACACTAGAAAGAAAGATTACAACATGTGAAATGAGATGTCTACGAAAAGCTGTCAACGTTACAAGGCGTGATAGAGTGAGAAACGAGAATATCAGAAGCATCTTTGGTACTATACCATGTACATCGAGAAGCAAAGATTCAAGTGGTTCGGCCATCTAATGAGAATGGAACCACATTTACTACCATCACGTGCCTATAATAATCGACACTCAGGGCACAGACCACGAGGCAGGCCAAGAACACGATGGATAGATAACATCTCAGAGTCCCTGCAAAAGCATGGACTGACAACGTCAGGCGCAACACACCTGGCACAAGATAGAAACTAACTCTCCCACGACGCTTCACGACAAATGTGGATAAGATAAGACTGACTACTTTGCTTTCTGGTGAAGTCCCAGTAAAAAGTTGCCAAAAATAAAAGCAGCCAAAAACCACATGAATAAAACATATCCTACGGATATTAGACATATGTGTACGCATATTGAAGTGGTCATACCTTTAGAAGAGAAAACGGTATGCTAGAACTGATGATGTACTGAAACAAACAGCAAGTTACATCAGAGAAGCTGGAATCTATATACCGCCCGAGTGGTTACCGGGACCCAAAGTGTGGTGTAAAGAATAGAACCACTGTTCTCTGCCAAGCATGTCGTAAGAGGCGACTAAGGAGGTTTGGCTGAGGTGGGGATAGCTACCCCACACCGTAAAAACACTAGATGGCTATAGAACGGAGAGTGAACCGAGTAAACGCTAGCTGAAACCCGACACATCGCCGAAGGATAAGCACCAGAGCTGCAAATGGTGCTGAAGATGTGACGTAAAAGACACCAATGCTAAGGATGAATGAATCAGATTTCCACATGAATAGAATTTATGGGGAGATATGGTACATCGGTCTGGGTGGTGATCGCGAGAAAGAGATAGAGAGAGAGAGAATCTATATACTCACAGACAACCACTACATGCGAGTTAAATAATATAAGGCTCCCGAGTGGTTACCGGTGCCCAAATTTGGGGTGTAAAGAATAGAACCACTGTCACTCATGTCGTAAGAGGCGACTGAGTAGGTTTGGATCAAATCGGATGCACGTGTCCTAAACGTGTAGAAGTCTATGTGTTTAGGGGCCTACCAAACCAATGTGCAACGTAACACGTTCTTGGCAAAGATCAAACATATCGCAAAGAGTGATTAAAATTCGTCGTAAAGAACTAACGCAAAGAAGAACTGACAGGGCATCAATCAAGAATACTATGTTTTCTGATGATGATCCAATCAATAAATCAATCAAACCTATCTAGATAGTGGTAATTATCTCTTTGTCTTCTTGTCCAATAGCCTTGGTGAGTGCTTTCTTTTCCTCTAAAGTAATTATTTGATTATTTTGTTATTGTGTTGCTCCATCCTTTACTAATTTGTCTGCTCTCTCGCTTCCTGGTATGCCACTGCAGCAGCACCTTCTTTGGTATTCAGCTTACTCTGTGTTTCTATTAATTCTGGAAGTTTTTCACTATTTAGGACTTGCAGTCAGTGGCGGCTCGTCATTAAGGGCCCACGGGTCAGGCCCACAAAAATTAATGTGTAACGTGTACTATTTCTATAAATTAAAATATAACCTAAAACAAAACCATGATTTGTCCGAAAATGTTTGTCTGGCCCCAGCAACAAAAATGATCACGAGCCGCCACTGCTTGCAGTAATGATAGTGCATCGGTGAAGAATACAATCTGCTGACATTGACTTCGTGTGTTTTGTAGTCTGTTTAGAGCCTGTACTTCAGCCGAGTAGTTTTAGAGAAAGGTTCTAGAGCCTTGTTTCCCAACGTGGGGCCCACGCCCCAGAGGGGGGCATTTTCATCGTTTAGGGGGGCAATGGACTCGTTCAGAGTTTAATTAATGTTCATGATGTTGCAAAACCGATATATCGGCTTTTGGATGTCTGTTGACAAAAACAAACGTTGCTTCACAATCACGTTCATAAAGTTTTAAAAATCTTCAGTAAATGGAAAGTACTTATATCTATGTATATTTCTCAAAGTATAAAACAGATTCTGAAAAACAACTCCAGAGAAGATTGGCTGAACCGATGGGCTATAGGGACGACTGGTCGGGACATGTATGCAAAGATGAATAGACCAAACCCCAAAGACAATATAAATCTGCTACAAAGAAAAGATCAAAGCACTATATTTCAGTTAAGAACATGACATGTTGAACTGAATTACCACCTACACAGAATAAACCTCACACACCTACCACACTGTAGAAAGTGCAGTCACTCATGTGAGACAGTACAGCATATCTTGCTTGAATGTCCTGGACTGCATAAAGCTAGACAAGAACTTCTCCCACCACACCCATCTGTTCATAATACCCTTTACACTAGTCTTCCACAATTACAGAACACATGCAGATTCTACAAACTGGCATTGGCTGCCCAAGAGTGAAAACTGGCAGCCCTGGTTAGAAGAAGAAGAATGTATATTTCTACCCCCTTTTAACAAAGCTTTGAAAGCATGCGTTATTGTGTAAAAATCGAGTGATATTTTTTTTTTATGGTAATGTTTCCAATATTTCCAACCTTATCATGAAGACCAAAATGAGTTTATACAGTGCAATCTTGAGTATGTAGTATCATTGGATAGAGCCACGCATATCATATTTTCCACAGAAAGCAGGTCCCAAGTTTGATTTCACCTTGAATGTTAGGTACTATGGGAAAAGCAACCAAGAAATATTAAGGGCTTTGACATAAATGCAAGTTATGGGCCATTAGTTTGATTACAGAAGACCAGGAAGACTACAAGAGAGACATAGCGTTTTCACAACTGCTGGCCTCAATCTGAAACAAGAAATATAAGAAATAAAACACTAGCTGAAATAAAGCAATAGCAGCCTTTTTTCCAATGAATGAATTTGAAGATGTCTGCTCGCTTCTTCTGTAACCCATGTCCGCAGGCGTTAAGAGCTGGTCCAGATATCATCAACGCCAACATCAAAGTGTTGACGGAAATCGATCAACTGATGCTTCTTTATATAATTGCTTGCGAGGATACTTGCTGAACCGACGCATTTGGTAGGCAAAGATGACAGAACATAACAGGAAGGGAGAGGCAAATATATTACAGGAAGACAAAAAATCAAGAATAAAAAAAGAGAAGCATTCAGATTAAAGAAGAGAAAAAAACTATGAAGAATAGAGGAAAAAAACACAGTATGAAGAATAGAAGAAAAAAACAGTATGAAGAATATAAAAGAGAAATATTTCTCCTGCTCTAAATGAAGTACTAAATTCAGTTATAAAGTGTATCAAAGCTATTAAAGCTAATGCCAAATGTGAGCGTTTCTTCAAGCTATTTTGTGAAGAACAAAATGCAGACCATGCGAGACTTTTACTTCATACTGAAGTAAGATGGCTCTCGAAAGGGAACTGCTTGAAAAGATTTATGGAACTATTTGATACTCTTAGTGATTTTTGTAAGCGACAAACCTGAAATAAAGTATCTGTTAACGATCGATGGTATCGCATTTGTGAATTATCTAACCGATATCTTTGAAAAACTAAATATATTAAATAACCAACTTCAAGAAACAAATGATGCAAAAGCAAAGATATTTGGGTTCATTACCTTTATTGAATTATGTCAGAAATATATTTACAACAAAAGTTTTGAAAAATTTCATTGGGTCCAGAAATGTGAAGTGACTGATGTCGTTATACTTGTTATTGTCGATCGTTTGAATATTCTATCGGCTGATTTAAAAGAAAGATTTTATGATTTGAAACTAATTGATTTTCCATCTTGGACGATGCAGCCAATGTTAGCGGATTTGTCTAATATTTCAAATATACAGTATCAGGGAGAACTCGCAGACATGCAAAATGATGTGTCAGTTAAAACTTTATTTATTAAGTATAAAAGGAGCGATGTCATGGCTTTGTGAGGAAATAGAAATAAAATATACAAATTCAACCAAATGTGCAAGAAAACTGTAATTACCGTTTCCATCTTCATATTTAGCTGAGTGTGGATTTAGTGCCATAACTGATTTGCTGCTAAAAAAATCGGCTGGATGTAACACAACGAGGAGACTTGAGACTGAGGCTAACTAAATTGAACCCTAATAAAATCTCTTTGCAGCCTGCATCAAGAGCAAGGATCTCACTAAATGTAAGTAATAAATAATTACTAATAATTAATATAATATAGAAAAATCTGTCCTTAAAATTATTTCGTACTTGAATTTCAGTTCTTCCTTATATATTTTGAAAATTTACTTACTGTGTTTCCCTGACAATTTCCTAGTTATTTCTTACAAAAGATATCATTTAACCCTAAGACTAAGCCAAACCCTAATAGTAACTCAAACTCCGTAGCTCCAGAAGCAATCCTAGTGATCCCTGGAAAAAATGCGCATGTCACTCAATTCCGATTCGAACGTACAACCTTTAGAAAGCCAGACAAACGTCTTTACTACTTCGTTATAGAAGCAGCCAATAAAAAAATAAATATCAACCAACCAAAATAAACTACAATTTCAACAACAGAACAACAAGAAGCCAAAATTTTTTTAATAACGAACCAAGTTACCTATCAGATCACCCCACCACAACATCTACATAACCATAGACAGTTAAAGACTAAAAATGGATAGCAACCAGCAACCAAGAAAAAAGTGAATAGCGTGGAGTAATAACACAGCAATTCTAGACGCCCGAGTTGTTATCGAGGCCCAAATTTGGGGTGTACAGAATAGAACCACTGTTACCTGCCAAGCGTGCCGTAAGATGCGACTAAGGAGGTTTGGCTGAAATCGGATGCACATGTCCTAAACATGTACAAGTCTATGCGTTTAGTGGCCTACTAAACCAATGTGCAACGTATACACATTCTTGATCAAACATATCACAAAGAGTGATTAAAATTGGTCGTAAAGAACGAACGCGAAAAGAAGAAGCAATTCTAGAAAACTGAAACGTAAATAAAATTATTTACAAAGGCCGCGACCTGACCTAACCCTACGGACTGTCTCGGGTTTCACATTTTGTTCCGTATCTCGCGGAAGAGTGGCACGCCACTTGCGGAGAAATTTGCACAAAGCACGAATTCTGTAGATCTAGCAAAAATCATAGGCATCTACTAAGATAGTGCACATTTGAATTAGTTGCACACCACCACAGCCACCATCATCTTAGCCATTTCACTATAGAAACTCCAAAGACTAAACATAACTCTAAAACGGTGACGAATGGATGCCTATATCAGAGGATATGACTGCTTACGCCAGGGTTATCAGCACACTTGGACGCCGCTGTAGAGAATGGGCCCCGGGCGTCGTCAATGCGGAAATTCTTGCACTCGTGGATCAGCACTCCAACCCAGGTGATATCATTATCTACACCGATGGCTCTGTCAAGCGTGGCACCAGATCATCGTGGGCTTACTCAGCACAACGAAACGGTCGCACACTTCATGAGGACTGCGGGGCTTTTGAGACAACGACATCGAACATGACTATGGAGATCACCGCTGCCTCCAGGGCTCTGTCATGGGTGGCTGAGCAACAGGTTACCCATACGATCATCATATCAGACTCAATGAATATGCTTCAACTGATTGAATCTGGAAGTATGCGTGTGGAATGGGTGGACATCATTCGGAGATCACATCTCAAGAAAATGACTTGGCTGTACACGCCTGGACATGCTGGAGTGCGGGGTAACGAGCGTGCTAACTCTCTTGCGAACAGTGCCCCGACTCAAGTGGGCAGAAACATGGACAGAGCCGATATCATCAATGCGGTACGCTCTCAATTGTGTGACATGGGCGGGTCTCAGACACTGGAACGAGTTCGAGAATTGGGCGTTAAGTTTGGACATTCCAGACAGTGTCGTCTTCGTGGTAGAGAGAAGATATAGTAATCAACTTCTCATGGGTACTGTGAGCAAATGGACTTTGGGATGGCTGCTGCAACGGAGGACAGAGCACGAATGGGAATGCCCAATGTGCCATGACGTCGATCGCATAACATAACATAACTCTAAAACTAACTCTATTCCCAACCCATACCAAAACGTAGCTCTAGCTTTGTCATAACCATAGCTATAATCAGCCATATAATAACCGTTATAGATATATATATATATATATATATATATATATATATATATATATATATATATATATAAATAAGCTATAACGATGTCATTCAGAACAACAACTCGATGGCAGAGATAAAACTTTGTCGTTTGCTGATGACATTCTAGTGTATAGACAGGGTAAAGACAGGAATACGATTGCCGATGAGATACAGAAGGAACTTGACCGCATCACAAACTGGTGTGATGTCTCTGGTGCACTAGTTAACCCTACAAACGCGACTGCAACACGGTTCTCACTCAATAATCACACTGTAAACGCATGTACGCCTATTGTAGAACTTTGCGGTTTTGGTTTATCCGGAGCTTAATCGATAACATTTTGGGTGTGCAATTTGACCGCAGCCTGTGTTTCAGGGAACATGTTGAGTATGTAATTATCAAAGCAAGTAAAGGTTTAGCGGCAATGAGAGTTATGGCGGCTGCTAATATCACACGACTGCTTGTCATCCTGTATCGGACGCTGGTTCTTTCCACCATTGAATATGCAATGGCCATCCTCACTGTTAGTAAAACGCAAATTTAAAGACTGGAGAGAATACAGAACGAAGCTATGCGTATCATCCTCGGTTGCATAAGGGATACACCCTTCGTGGCGATGAGGTTTCTCTTGGATTTCCTGACCATGGAGTTTAGACTCAAGATAGCTAGAGCACGTGCGTACCCCTCAAAATAAGTGCTAAAAGGATCACCCATTACACAAGCTGCTCAGCACCTGTGGGAAATTAGTTAAAGCAGGGCAAGTCGTGGGTTGGCCGTGCTGCAGACACTGTTCAGCTGGTATGCGAGTTCACAAATATTGATTATGGGGAAGAATGGATACCGATGCCTTCAATATATGGGAACAATTTTTCCGCCATCATTAAATTTGACAAAAGTTGCAAAGAGAGGAATCCTGTGGCGTTGGATGCAGACGTCAAGGCTATCATTGATGAAAACTGCAATGAAAGTGACGTGATTTACACGGATGGATCGGTAGTTCGTCCGAACAGTCCGCATGGCCTTCTCTGCAAGCTCATGTGGCAGGAATTGTCCAGGAGGCCAGTGGTGCATTTCGTATGACAACAAGCAGCATGACGATGGAGGTACTGGCGGTGACTAATGCACTACGTTGGCTGAGTACAACACTACCATGCGTGCATTATGAGTGATTCATTGAGCATGCTCCGCAATGTGGAGGTTGGTTTGGAGCGCAGGCAATAGACTGAATCACTACAAACGTCAACAATTTGCAGAATCACACTTATCTTCGTTCCGGGGCACATGGGTGTTGTTGGAAATGAGAGAGCAGACAGACTGGCTGGCTCTGCCACCATATCAGACGGCCAACCAATGGATTGAGCTGATATTTTGAACGCCCTCGTAGAGTGTGGCCGCAAAAAATATGTTTATTTAAACCAATCCACGTCAACTACTAGATTGCAGGAGCTGGGTGTGAAGATTTGAGTAGCAAGACAGAACAGCTTAACAGGTATTTGAGTAGGCTAATCAATCAAAATCGAACTGATACGGTCAGTGGCTGGGCGCTGTTGGAGATATTGCAAAGGAGATCGGAACACCTATGGACATGTCTGGAGTGCAATGAAGATATTCCAAACCGAAACTGACTGAAAGCTATAATCAAAATAAAAACACAAACCCCTAATTCTAGCTAGATAAATAACTAAATACGAAAAGCAATTAACCAACCAATAAACAAGAGAACAGATGGATTAAAAATGATTTAAAAGGGGTTTAAAGCCGAAGGATTGACTTCATTGCACCGGGTTTTACCTCATATTGCTCGGTCCCTCTCCGCAGAAATGACGCGCCACCTGTCGGGAGTATTGCACAAAGCACGAACTCCGTAGCTCCAGCAACAATCCTAGTGTCTCTGGAAAAACTGCCCTCGTGAACAGAACGGCGCGGTCCGTATTCGACCCACGACCTTCGACTCACAATGCAAAGGCTTAACCACTTGGAGAACAGATTGGAGAATCAAGACAGCGATTACAAAAACCAAGACGACCGGCCACCACCACCACCAACTGACCTTGACCTTAACCCTACGGATTAACTTCATTGCTGACCCCGTTTCTCCGTATCTCTCAACAAAATAGCAATCCACCTGTCGAGATAAATGAGCAAAACATGAATCCATAGATCCAGCTACAATACCAAGAAATATCTTAAATAAACGAACATATTAAATGATTATGCAATACCGCAACAAATGCCACCGCTCTTGACCTCTTTCATTCTATTAAAATTAGTCATTTTAGCAGTCCATAGAATTTTTAGTATTCTAATATAAACCCACACCTCTGTCGAGGCCTTCGTTAACTATTTACCATTGGTCTCGCCTCTGTGGCCTTAGAGATTTTGCCTAAGTAGTGGCATGTTAGAACACATTGTAACAAACGGTAAAATCGAGGGTAGACGAGACAGAGGAAGACAGAGAGAAAATTTTGGATAGCTTGACTTCATGGCACGGTAGAGCGTCAACATCTGAGTTGATAGCAAACACCAACGACAGAGATTTTGGAGATCCATGCTCGCCTACGCCAGCAGGCACGGCACTTGATGATGATAATGATGAGTGGCATGTACCTTGCGGAATGTCGCTGTCATCACAGCACGCGTGAAAAAAATGTTTTTATGAAATTATTCGCATTCTCCAATATTCATTGAGTTATCTTCTTCTTCTTCTTTGCGTTCGTTCTTTACAACCAATTTCAATCAATCTTTGTGATTTGTTTGATCCTTGCCAAGAACGTGTATACGTTGCACATTGGTTTGTAGGCCCCTAAACGCATAGACTTCTACACGCTTAGGACACATGCATCCGATTTCAGCCAAACCTCCTTAGTCGCCTCTTACGACATGCATGGCAGGTAACAGTGGTTCTATTCTTTACACCCCAAATTTGGGCCCCGGTAACCACTCGGGCGGTCCTTGAGTTATGAAGAAAGGTTCCTTTACTCCTTTCTGTAATTATGTTGAGTCTGTGGCTTCATGTAAGGAGGTGAAATATAATTACCTGGTATGTTCTGCTGATGTCCTTGAGGAAGTCTCCATATCATGTACCCGACACATCAGATTCATGTAAGGAGGTGAAATACCTGGTTTGTTCTGCTGATGTCCTTGAGGAAGTCTACATATCATGTACTCGACACATCAGATTCATGTAAGGAGGTGAAATACCTGATTTGTTCTGCTGATGTTCTGGAGGAAGTCTCCATATCATGTACCCGACACATCAGATTCATGTAAGGAGGTGAAATACCTGGTTTGTTCTGCTGATGTTCTGGAGGAAGTCTACATATCATGTACCCGACACATCAGATTCATGTAAGGAGGTGAAATACCTGGTTTGTTCTGCTGATGTCCTTGTGGAAGTCTCCATATCATGTACCCGATACATCAGATTTACGTAAGGTATTATTAATAACGGGATTACCATCCTTATTCGATTCCTATTTTTTAGCAGTCTGCAGTGATTCAGGGCGTTACCAGCTCTACTACTCGGTCATTTCTGGTTCGCATATCCTGAAGCAGACTTCTGTTACTTCTATTTGTAACAGTATTCACTGTAACTTAGGGGCAGTGGGTAATGGGGTCGGAACATCTGCACTTAGTATTTACTGTAACGTAGGGGCTATATGAAATATGTTAGAACCCTGCACTTAGTATTTACTGTAACTAGGGGCTATAGGAAATATGTTAGGAACCCCTGAACTTAGTATTTACTGTAACGTAGGGGCTATAGGAAATATGTTAGGAACCCTTGAACTTAGTATTTACTGTAACGTAGGGGCTATAGGAAATATGTTAGGAACCCTTGAACTTAGTATTTACTGTAACGTAGGGGCTATAGGAAATATGTTAGGAACCCTTGAACTTAGTATTTACTGTAACGTAGGGGCTATAGGAAATATGTTAGGAACCCTTGAACTTAGTAAACAAAGCAATGTCGTGGACGTGGTCTTCGATAACATACGGCAGCAGTGCTCAGGTAAAAATTCTAGGAAATAAGACCACAACTATCACGTGATCCTCGTATTCCAGTATTGTTTTAGATATACTCATTGCTTTGAAAACAACATGCTAAATCAAGTTTATTATGCTACAAATTAAGTTTAACGCCAAGAAATATCAGTATTATTAACATTTTTTATCAATAAATAACCATGAACGATTAGAATTGAGAAAAATAGCCAAAATTTGTACAGTTTTCTATCAAACATATATAAAAGTCAGCCAGGAATCAAACAGGGAATTTCGATTTGTCGGCTAAGCTATTCGGCCTTCTATTACCGGGGGCTGTGGTCGTGGAAAACAGCTCAACAGAAATCATAACAAATACCGGCCGCGATGAGCGATATTCAAAGAGCCTGGATGAGACTTCGAGTTTTTGAAAAGTGCGCGGGACAGTCTGAGAAAGGACCGGGTCTATGTTTGGATATGGCCTGAGACAATCGATAATATGGACGAACGACCACGGCAATGAGAAAGTTGATGGTAAGTAGTACCTACGTTTTTCTTTAGTATAAGATCATATTTACTCTTGTTTTTTCTTTGTGAAAGAAAGATTGTAAACTTCAGCTAATTATATTGTATTTTTATGATTATGTAATATACATTATATTATAGTTCCAGATGAAAAAACTCACTGAGTTATGTATAATTTCTTCTTTCTTTTCCCTAATCCTGTTTTGCCTCACAGCGTCAGGATAAGAAATTTCTAGAACGAGTTATTGTGTTCGTCTCATAGTGTTTTTCGTCGCCTCTGTTATCTCTGAGGTCCATTTTTGCAAGGACTGCTTCTTCTTCTTCTTCTTTGCGTTCGTTCTTTACGACCAATTTTAATCACTCTTTGTGATATGTTTGATCTTTGCCAAGAACGTGTATACGTTGCACATTGGTTTGGTAGGCCCCTAAACGCATAGACTTCTACACGTTTAGGACATGTGCATCCGATTTCAGCCAAACCTCCTTAATCGCCTCTTACGACATGCTTGGCAGGTAACAGTGGTTCTATTCTTTCACCCCAAATTTGGGCCCCGGTAACCACTCGGGCGGACTGCTTTTTATTTTGTATCCACTGTATCGAAGTAATATCACACTTTGAGACGCACTGTCTGTTGGTAATTTGCTTATGTGAACGAACCATTTAATTTATTGTTTCTTGATGAAGTTCAGTACTGATGTTGTATCCACTTTTTCCTGATGTCTTCATTTCTAAGCTGGTCTCTTCTTGATACTCCCAGCATTCTGCGTAGACACTTTATTTCTGTCGTGACTAGTTTTCTTATATCATTTGCTAGGCTTGTCATTGATAGAATAATGTTGGGAGAAATATCGTTGAACAATGATCTTTATTAAGTGTTCATGGTGAAATGTTTGCATTTCAAAATTGACGTTATTTGTCCTCAGATTTGATTTGCTTTATTGCATCTATGTTGGATTTTGTTAGCTATTCTTCCATTTGCTGGGAAAAAATGCTCCCTAGTTATGTAATGTCTGCGTGTTGTTTTAACTGATGTTTGATATGATTGAGATATTGGTAGAGTTTTCCTCTAACGAATGTCATTACTTTGGTTTTGTAGTTTCTCAGATTGTATTCTTTGCATGTGAAATGGAGTCTGTTATGATTGCCTGCTCGTTGGGAAAAATTAATTAATTTAAGAGTTCCCCAATGTTGTCAGCGTGATAATCATATCGACCCCTTGTTAAACCCCTTCTTTGTGATTTGTAAGTGATCTTAGTCTAAGCGCAATTGTACGGTGTGCAAGCTATGAGCTTACAAGTAGGCCAGCACACCCAATTTTTGCTATGCTTTTTATTTACTAGGGTAGCTTCCCTATGCTCTACTTCGGTCGACTCTTACGGCATGCCTTTCTGTAGTGTTACTATTTGTTTGCTCCCCTTGCGAGCCCTGGCAACACACGGGCGTTATTAAATTCGACGTTAAGATCATCATTAATGAAAACTACAATGAAAGTAACGTTGTGATTTACACGGATGGAACGGTAGTTCACCGACAGGTCCAAGGCCTTCACTGTAAGCTCATTCGGCAGAATGGTCAAGGAAGCCAGTGGTGTATTTAATATGACAAATAGCATGACATTGGAAGTAATGGCGATGACTTATGCAATACTCTGGCTAGAGTCACAAAACTAAACTCATGCGTGCATAGTAACTCATTAAGTATGATACGAAAAGGGTTTAGGCTAGTTCGGTGCACAGGCAATGGACTGACAACAATTTGCGTCAAGAATTTGCAGAATTACACTTATCTTCGTTCTGGGGCACATGAGTGTCGTTGACAATGGGTGAATGAGACAGGATGACTGGCTCTACCACCATATCAGGGGGCCAGCCAATGGATAGAGCTGACATCCTTAACGCCCTTATATAGTGGCCGCAAAGAATTATTTAAACCAATCCATGTCAACTGCTAGATTGCAAGAGTTTTAATTGTAGATTAGAGTGGCCAGAAAAAAAACCCCAGCACAACAGGTATATGAGTAGGCTCGTCAATCAAAATCGAACTGGATGCTGTTGGAGATATTACGAAGATCGGAGCACCTATCATCCCATATCGCCCTATGAACATGTTCGGAGTGCAATGAAGTTATTTCATACTGAAACGGAAATATATGTGTATATTTATATTATTGTGATTTGCATGTATATATATATATATATATATATATATATATATATAATATATATATTTATATATATATATTATATATATATATATATATATATATATATATATATATATATATATATATATATATATACACACAGTATAAACATTTTGGTATGTTGAGATACGTTAAATATATTTACAATTTTAAAATAATGTTATAATAATTCCATGTCTTTGACAGTTTTAAGCTATTCTAAATGTCAAGACAGTTTTAAAATTAGTCTGTCGTCAGCTGATGACATTATTTGTCAACCATTGTGCTCCAAACTATAATGAAAATGAATTCTTTAAATTAATTTATTCTTGAAATATTATATTCTAGAGTTATTACTTTTTCATTTCTATTTTAACAGATCACAATGCAGGATCAATACCATGACTACACTAGATAAACACGGACATAACACATCAAGGGCAACTCATCTGGCCCTGGAACGCAGGTTAAAGCTCCCACCCTTACGCTTAACGGCAAGAGTGGACAACCAATTTCATCATTCACCTGGGGAAAGACAATAGACGATGCAAGATGGTTGTAATGCTTCGTTCTCTTGGACATAATCATAAAGAATATCAAAGAAAATGTAAGTACATCGGACATTTGTCTATGAAATAACTAACTAGGAAGTGTAAAGTACAATATACAGCATAAACAAAAGTATAGTTGGCATTGAACCTTGCAAATCTACAAATTTCTGTAGTTTCAACAAACAAACTGATCAAGTCTTTGAACTCTAATTGAGACATGTTCAAAAATTCAAATTGTCTTTCAAGTTCTATTTAAAGTGTTCATCATCATCATCAAAAAGCTTGTCATGAGAAGAAGTTTGCCACTTTAACAGTCTTTCGGAATTTATCTTTCTCATAGACCAGATGGCCTTCTTCTGCAGCTGTCATGCTCAAACCATCAGTTACATCCTGAATCCATTTTCTACGTGGTCTTCCTCTTCTCCACTTAACTGGGGTGCCTCCTTCCATGATGGTCTTCTCCAGCCCTTCGTGTCTTTTTATATGACCAAAATGCTATAATTTTCTCATTCTTATTTGTAGCATCAGCCAGTTTTCTTTGAGATTCCGTTCTTTCTGGATAGATCTATTTGTTCTCTGTCCATGATATATAGAGGACTCTTCTGTAATACTTATATTCAAAAGCAGATAACCTATGATTTTCCCCTGCCTTGTTAAATGTCCATGCTTCACATCCATATGTTGTCACTGGGAATATACTAGCTCTTAGTATTTTGATCTTTGTTTTCATATCAGTTCCATTTCATGTTTTTTATTTGTTGAATTATTTTTGTAAAGCCATGTTTTTTCTTCTAATTTCCTTCATCCCATTTCCATCAGTTGTTAGCAGTAAACCGAGATATGAAAAACTGTTCACATTTCTATCTGTTGTTAGCAGTAAACCGAGATATGAAAAACTGTTCACATTTCTATCTGTTGTTAGCGGTAAACCGAGATATTAAAAACTGTTCACATTTTCTATTTTCTCTCCATTGATACAAATATATTTTGTCATGTTTATTCTCGTGTCTCATATTCTTATCATTGAATAGGGTTACAAATTATTCTTACAATTAATTTTACTTAAACAAACGAACAATACACAGTTTTATATACTTGTAATTTATACTTATTAACCAGATATAATGTTGAATGCTCTTTGTTTACAAGTTTATATTGTTTTGTAAGTTATAATATTTTCAATGAACTCTAGCGGGTGCTACAGAGTTCGTGAACTGTCGTCTGGTTCTCTTGCAGATCAAGTAAGGAAATATGCATATAAAAGAAGAGGTAGAGAGAAAAAAGAAGCGGGTGTAAGAAGCTGGCTGGACAGAGATGATTTAGAAGGAAGACAGATTTGACTTGCTCTCAAGTATCCACGAATCGGCTATTGGTATTATCAAAGTGCAAATCAAACATTGATTCTACAGAAACTGGTTTATGATTTCGATATCTTCATGATTCAAGAAACAAATTTGCAGCAGAATATCGTCACCCAGTGTCCAAGCTTCAAGTGCTACTCCACTCCCAGAGAATCTGGTGAGGGACAAGGACATGCTATCTTTATGAAGCGTAGTCTTCCCCACAACTGTCTTGATACATATGATCCTTATCAGATGGAGTAGAATTACAGGGGTTTCAAATAACACTTCGTGATCAGGTATGGCGAGTCTAAAATGTGTACGCCCATGTGGATCAACTCCACATTGCAGAACATTGGGATTTTCTTGAATTCTCAGATATCCCTGGCACAAAATTTCTCATAGCAGGTGATATCAACACTCAATCGAAAGAGTGGAGCAACGCTACTAAGAATAGACAGGACATAGCTTTGAATTACGATCTACTAAACTCTGATCTGTCTATTTTGAATAACGGACGCCTAACTCGACTAGCGTCCACACATGAGAACACAGATGATGTCATCGATCTGGTACTCATCTCCACGACCGACTCTGATTTCGCTCGAAGGAATGTCCTCGGAGCGCAGGTAAGCGATCATCTCCCATGCGTTGACCTTCTTGAGGTCAAAACATTGTGGCACAGAAGGCCCAAACCTGTTTTCAGTACGCAACGTACCATAATGATCACGAAAACCCATTATATATTTTATGGCAGAATGCCAGAAAGAAAACTGTTTGGACTCCCTTCCAGCAACCAACGTGGTGGAATGAAATGGTTGAAACGACATGGTTAGCAAAAGAGACTGCTTCAAGGTTATGACAGAGCTCGAAAGAATCGACGAGAAGTATGTCGTTGTAGCTGAGAAATATGTCGTTGTGGCGGAGAAATATGTCGTTGTGGCGGAGAAATATGTCGTTGTGGCTGAGAAATATGTCGTTGGGGCTGAGAAATATGTCGTTGGGGCTGAGAAGTATGCCGTTGTGGCGGAGAAGTATGTCGTTGTGGCGGAGAAATATGTCGTTGTGGCTGAGAAATATGTCGTTGTGGCTGAGAAATATGTCGTTGTGGCTGAGAAATATGTCGTTGTGGCGGAGAAATATGTCGTTGTGGCTGAGAAATATGTCGTTGTGGCTGAGAAATATGTCGTTGTGGCGGAGAAGTATGTCGTTGTAGCTGAGAAATATGTCGTTGTAGCTGAGAAATATGTCGTTGTGGCGGAGAAGTATGTCGTTGTGGCTGAGAAATATGTCGTTGTAGCTGAGAAATATGTCGTTGGGGCTGAGAAGTATGTCGTTGTGGCTGAGAAATATGTCGTTGTGGCTGAGAAATATGTCGTTGGGGCTGAGAAATATGTCGTTGTAGCTGAGAAATATGTCGTTGTAGCTGAGAAATATGTCGTTGGGGCTGAGAAGTATGCCGTTGTGGCGGAGAAGTATGTCGTTGTGGCGGAGAAATATGTCGTTGTGGCTGAGAAATATGTCGTTGTGGCTGAGAAATATGTCGTTGTGGCGGAGAAATATGTCGTTGTGGCTGAGAAATATGTCGTTGTAGCTGAGAAATATGTCGTTGTGGCGGAGAAGTATGTCGTTGTGGCTGAGAAATATGTCGTTGTAGCTGAGAAATATGTCGTTGGGGCTGAGAAGTATGTCGTTGTGGCTGAGAAATATGTCGTTGTGGCTGAGAAATATGTCTTTGGGGCTGAGAAGTATGTCGTTGTGGCTGAGAAATATGTCGTTGTGGCGGAGAAATATGTCGTTGTAGCTGAGAAGTATGTCGTTGTAGCTGAGAAATATGTCGTTGTAGCTGAGAAATATGTCGTTGTAGCTGAGAAATATGTCGTTGTGGCGGAGAAGTATGTCGTTGTGGCGGAGAAATATGTCGTTGTGGCTGAGAAATATGTCGTTGGGGCTGAGAAATATGTCGTTGTAGCTGAGAAATATGTCGTTGTAGCTGAGAAATATGTCGTTGGGGCTGAGAAGTATGCCGTTGTGGCGGAGAAGTATGTCGTTGTGGCGGAGAAATATGTCGTTGTGGCTGAGAAATATGTCGTTGTGGCTGAGAAATATGTCGTTGTGGCGGAGAAATATGTCGTTGTGGCTGAGAAATATGTCGTTGTAGCTGAGAAATATGTCGTTGTGGCGGAGAAGTATGTCGTTGTGGCTGAGAAATATGTCGTTGTAGCTGAGAAATATGTCGTTGGGGCTGAGAAGTATGTCGTTGTGGCTGAGAAATATGTCGTTGTGGCTGAGAAATATGTCGTTGGGGCTGAGAAGTATGTCGTTGTGGCTGAGAAATATGTCGTTGTGGCGGAGAAATATGTCGTTGTAGCTGAGAAGTATGTCGTTGTAGCTGAGAAATATGTCGTTGTAGCTGAGAAATATGTCGTTGTAGCTGAGAAATATGTCGTTGTGGCGGAGAAGTATGTCGTTGTGGCGGAGAAATATGTCGTTGTAGCTGAGAAATATGTCGTTGGGGCTGAGAAGTATGTCGTTGTAGCTGAGAAATATGTCGTTGTAGCTGAGAAATATGTCGTTGTAGCTGAGAAATATGTCGTTGTGGCGGAGAAATATGTCGTTGTAGCTGAGAAATATGTCGTTGTGGCTGAGAAATATATCGTTGTGGCTGAGAAATATGTCGTTGGGGCTGAGAAGTATGTCGTTGTGGCTGAGAAATATGTCGTTGTGGCTGAGAAATATGTCGTTGTGGCTGAGAAATATGTCGTTGGGGCTGAGAAGTATGTCGTTGTAGCTGAGAAATATGTCGTTGTGGCTGAGAAATATGTCGTTGGGGCTGAGAAATATGTCGTTGTGGCTGAGAAATATGTCGTTGGGGCTGAGAAATATGTCGTTGTGGCTGAGAAATATGTCGTTGGGGCTGAGAAATATGTCGTTGTAGCTGAGAAATATGTCGTTGTGGCTGAGAAATATGTCGTTGGGGCTGAGAAGTATGTCGTTGGGGCTGAGAAGTATGTCGTTGGGGCTGAGAAATATGTCGTTGTAGCTGAGAAATATGTCGTTGTAGCGGAGAAGTATGTCGTTGTGGCTGAGAAGTATGTCGTTGTAGCTGAGAAATATGTCGTTGGGGCTGAGAAATATGTCGTTGTAGCTGAGAAATATGTCGTTGTGGCTGAGAAATATGTCGTTGGGGTTGAGAAGTATGTCGTTGGGGCTGAGAAGTATGTCGTTGGGGCTGAGAAATATGTCGTTGTAGCTGAGAAATATGTCGTTGTAGCGGAGAAGTATGTCGTTGTGGCTGAGAAATATGTCGTTGTAGCTGAGAAATATGTCGTTGTAGCGGAGAAGTATGTCGTTGGGGCTGAGAAGTATGCTGCCCAACAAAAAGTAACTAAAGATTTCAAAGGATTGGCAAGGGGAGCAAAGTAGGATTTATGGAAGACTTTCATAACACATGTCTGTGGTAATACATCACTGTATCAATTGTGGCAGTTTCATCGCAGAATTAAACAGGACTACTACCCAATCTATTTCCTAATTTATGGAGCTCACCAGGAGCCTCTTGACAACAGAAGCAAATGTGGGAGGGGGTTCCTTCAGCGTTTTGTGGATCAGACAGAAAAGGGTGATACGGATAGCCGTCATGATATTGTGAAAGTTGTTCGTGATATTACTAACTCTGTAGAGCCTTACACTGATTTCATAACAAAGGATGTGGCTAATACACTCAACGCCAACCACAGCACTGCTTCAGTGCCAGATGGTGTTCAATATCACCACATCAAACAGCTTGATGAGACAGGTATTAATGCAGTTATGATGGATTTCAGCAACAGTATATGGACAGTTGGAAAATGACTAAAGATATAGAAAGCAAGTTGAATGCATTTGAAAATAGATGTCTGCGAAAAATAATGAATATAAAATGGAATGAATTCAGAAGTGATGAAATCAGAGATATGTCTGGTCAACCACTAGTGACAACTGTTATAAGAAAGAGAAGATGGAGATATGTTGGGCACACCTTGAGGAGAAAGGATCAACGAATATCAAAACAGGCATTGAAGTGGGGTGCAAAGGGTTCAAGAAGAGAGGTCGACCTAAGGAGACCCTGAAACGAACTTTGCTGAGAGAGGCAGGAAATATCGGTCTCAGTTCCATGGAGGAGATTTAGCGAGTTGCCCAGGATAGAGCGGTATGGAGAAATTACTTGCAGGTCCTATGTAACGTATAACGGTACGAGAGGAATTATTATTATTATTATTATCGGACAGCACTGCTTCAGTGCCAGATGGTGTTCAATATCACCACATCAAACAGCTTGATGAGACAGGTATTAATGTAGTTATGATAGATTTCAGCAACAGTATACAAACCGCTCCCTAAACATAGCAAATATCGTAGACTGCTCTGCAGCTACCACATACTCACATTGCAAAATGTATATGACAAATTACTGAGAAGGTAGTGGCCATAAAGGTAATGTGTCACTTAGAGACAGAACACATCCTCATTGACACGTTGGGCAACTACCGGAAAATGAAAGGAACTTTCGAAATGCTAGCACGATTTTCTTACTGCTTGAGGGACAAGATAGTTGTAATCTAGTAGCAACTCATTTCTTACGGCTTGAGGGACAGGATAGTTGTAATCCAGTCGCAACTCATTTCTTACTGCTTGATTGCAAAATGATATGACAATTACTGAGAAAGGAGTGCCATAAATAATGTGTCATAGAACAGAAACATTCATTAACTTGACTCCTGAAAATGAAGAACTTTCGAAATCAGCACGATTTTCTTACTGCTTGAGGACAAGATAGTTGTAATCCAGTAACAGTTCATTTCTTACGCTTGAGGGACAGGATAGTTGTAATCCAGTAACAGTTCATTTCTTACTGCTTGAGGGACAAGATAGTTGTAATCCAGTAACATTAATTTCTTACTGCTTGAGGAAAAAGACAGTTGTAATCCAGTAGCAACTCATTTCTTACTGCTTGAGTGACAAGATAGTTGTAATCCAGTAACAGTTCATTTCTTACTGCTTGAGGGACAAGACAGTTGTAATCCAGTAACAGTTCATTTCTTACTGCTTGAGGGACAAGATAGTTGTAATCCAGTAACAGTTCATTTCTAACTGCTTGAGGGACGAGACAGTTGTAATCCAGTAACAGTTCATTTCTTACTGCTTGAGGGACAAGATAGTTGTAATCCAGTAACAGTTCATTTCTTACTGCTTGAGGGACGAGACAGTTGTAATCCAGTAACAGTTCATTTCTTACTGCTTGAGGGACAAGACAGTTGTAATCCAGTAACAGTTCATTTCTTACTGCTTGAGGGACGAGACAGTTGTAATCCAGTAACAGTTCATTTCTTACTGCTTGAGGGACGAGACAGTTGTAATCCAGTAACAGTTCATTTCTTACTGAATGAGGGACGAGACAGTTGTAATCCAGTAACAGTTCATTTCTTACTGTTGAGGACAAGATAGTTGTAATTCAGCAACAACCGAGAGAGACTCTGCAGGACTGTTAGGTGCAAAGTTCTGCTCAGAACAAGTTATTGTTGATGATTCTGCTTATAACTGCTCTATGTATCTGTATCATAGAAAAATGATGAATTATGTGCAATACATTAGTTATATGTAGTAGCCTATGTGCTGACAAATATATAATAATACTGTTGTATCACATTCAAGGTGCTGCTGAAGATATTATCTCAACTGCCATTGCTGGTGCTGGTGTTGGTGTTCGTAAAGATGGGATACATCTCTCTGCTACTGAGACAGACAACCTCCTGGAAGATATTATCTCCACTGCCATTGCTGGTGTTGGTGTTCGTAAAGATCTGATACATCTCTCTGGTACTGAGACAGACAACCTCCTGGAAGATGTTATCTCAACTGCCATTGCTGGTGTTGGTGTTCGTAAAGATGGGATACATCTCTCCGGTACTGAGACAGAGAACTCCAGTACAGCTATTCGCGAGTTCAAGCTGAGACTCTAATGACTTTCATGTGGTTCTCTAATATTATCTCTACTTTATTCCATTTTTTTCTTCCTTTCCTTCATATTACCTTACTGTGGTGTTTTATCTTCCCTTCCTTCATATTACCTTACTGTGGTGTTTTATCTTCCTTTCCTTCATATTACCTTACTGTGGTGTTTTATCTTCCTTCCTTCATATTACCTTACTGTGGTGTTTTATCTTCCTTTCCTTCATATTACCTTACTGTGGTGTTTTATATTCCTTTCCTTCATATTACCTTACTGTGGTGTTTTATCTTCCTTCCTTCATATTACCTTACTGTGGTGTTTTATCTTTCTTTCCTTCATATTACCTTACTGTGGTGTTTTATCTTCCTTTTCTTCATATTACCTTACTGTGGTGTTTTATCTTACTTTCCTTCATATTACTTTACTGTGGTGTTTTATCTTCCTTCCTTCATATTACCTTACTGTGGTGTTTTATCTTCCTTTCCTTCATATTACCTTACTGTGGTGTTTAATCTTCCTTTCCTTCATATTACCTTACTGTGGTGTTTTATCTTCCTTTTCTTCATATTACCTTACTGTGGTGTTTTATCTTCCTTTCCTTCATATTACCTTACTGTGGTGTTTTATCTTCCCTTCCTTCATATTACCTTACTGTGGTGTTTTATCTTCCTTCCTTCATATTACCTTACTGGGGTGTTTTATCTTTCTTTCCTTCATATTACCTTACTGTGGTGTTTTATCTTCCTTTCCTTCATATTACCTTACTGGTGTTTTATCTTCCTTTCCTTCATATTACCTTACTGAGGTGTTTTATCTTCCTTTCCTTCATATTACCTTACTGTGGTGTTTTATCTTCCCTTCCTTCATATTACCTTACTGTGGTGTTTTATCTTCCCTTCCTTCTATTACCTTACTGTGGTGTTTTATCTTCCTTCCTTCATATTACCTTACTGTGGTGTTTTATCTTCCCTTCCTTCATATTACCTTACTGTGGTGTTTTATCTTCCTTTCCTTCATATTACCTTACTGTGGTGTTTTATCTTCCTTTCTTCATATTACCTTAATGTGGTGTTTTATCTTACTTTCCTTCATATTACTTTACTGTGGTGTTTTATCTTCCTTCCTTCATATTACCTTACTGTGGTGTTTTATCTTCCTTTCCTTCATATTACCTTACTGTGGTGTTTTATCTTCCTTTCCTTCATATTACCTTACTGTGGTGTTTTATCTTCCTTTTCTTCATATTACCTTACTGTGGTGTTTTATCTTCCTTTCCTTCATATTACCTTACTGTGGTGTTTTATCTTCCCTTCCTTCATATTACCTTACTGTGGTGTTTTATCTTCCCTTCCTTCATATTACCTTACTGGGGTGTTTTATCTTTCTTTCCTTCATATTACCTTACTGTGGTGTTTTATCTTCCTTTCCTTCATATTACCTTACTGGGGTGTTTTATCTTCCTTTCCTTCATATTACCTTACTGAGGTGTTTTATCTTCCTTTCCTTCATATTACCTTACTGTGGTGTTTTATCTTCCTTCCTTCATATTACCTTACTGTGGTGTTTTATCTTCCCTTCCTTCGTATTACCTTACTGTGGTGTTTTATCTTCCCTTCCTTCATATTACCTTACTGTGGTGTTTTATCTTCCTTCCTTCATATTACCTTACTGTGGTGTTTTATCTTCCTTTCCTTCATATTACCTTACTGTGGTGTTGGAAAAATGTGTAAGGATCTTCTGTGCGCCTTTTTAAAATGAGCTTTGTATTGTCTTGCTCTGTACTCGTATATTTTCAATGTGACTATCTGTGGTGACGAAACCATAAGTATTCCTTTCAGGTGACTAAGCCATTTAATTTTTTGTTCTTTTATAAATTGAATGACTAGTTTCATTTGAAGTCTTCTAATTTCATCATTTCTAAATTTATCTCTCATTGTTACTCCTGCAGCCTTTCTAAAACATCTCATCTCTGTTGTGTTTTTCACTCATTACCTGCTGTTAGCGACCATTTGCATAAACCTACTGCATCTTGAACAAATGGTAACTACATGGTTGTGGAGATTGAAG
Source organism: Arion vulgaris (assembly GCA_020796225.1). Taxonomy (NCBI): domain Eukaryota; kingdom Metazoa; phylum Mollusca; class Gastropoda; order Stylommatophora; family Arionidae; genus Arion; species Arion vulgaris. The sequence goes on along the minus strand of CM036763.1, from coordinate 16,525,544 downwards.
CATTTGTGATTGTGTTTGATGTGATTGAAGCAATTTTTCTGGTTGTGCTGTTGTTGGTGGTAAGACTATTGCAATATGTTGCTTTGTTAAGGATTTCATTGCAATATATAACTACTTTTCTTGGTGATGTATCCACTGTTGAAGACTTATGTCATTTCTTTTTGTCTTTTTCCCCAGAAAATTGTCAGTTATCATGGAGGCTCTACTCAATGCCAACATAACAACCACTCTATTGCTTGGGAGGGCTAACAACCTCTTGCTGGATCCATATGCTGACTAACAACTGCTTGATGTATCCATTGACTGGCTAACAACTGCTTGATGTATCCACTGGCTGACTAACAACTGCTTGCTGTATCCATGGGATGGCTAACAACCGCTTGCTGTATCCAAGGGATGGCTAACAACCGCTTGCTGTATCCATGGGATGGCTAACAACCGCGTGCTGTATCCAAGGGATGGCTAACAGCCGCTTGCTGTATCCAAGGGATGGCTAACAACTGCTTGCTGTATCCATGGGATGGCTAGCAACCGCTTGCTGTATCCAAGGGATGGCTAACAACCGCTTGCTGTATCCAAGGGATGGCTAGCAACCGCTTGCTGTATCCATGGGATGGCTAGCAACCGCTTGCTGTATCCATGGGATGGCTAGCAACCGCTTGCTGTATCCAAGGGATGGCTAACAACCGCTTGCTGTATCCAAGGGATGGCTAACAACCGCTTGCTGTATCAAGGGATGGCTAACAACCGCTTGCTATATCCATGAGATGGCTAACTTTCCTCAGCAGCACAGGCTTTATGTCAAGCAGCGGGAAGATGCTCTGAGTGCTCATGTATGAATACCTCATTATTTGTTTAATATTTATATTGTCTAATTAATACAGTAGCAGTGAACTGGATTTGAACATTATTGTTCTCTGTTCAATTCCTAGCTACGTAAATTCCTACTCTACTAAGCTGAAAATGGGTATGTTAACTTTGAGTTGATGGGAAATTCCTAATCACCCCACCTGATTGGTTATTTTTCACAAAGCCAACATTTTAGCACTTCAGACAGTCCTATAAGTTCTCAGTCTTCCACAGTAAATATCATAAGAGTTTGCATGTTGAAGATTTCAACATTTTATCACTTCAGACAGGCCTTTAAGTTTCAGTCTTCACAGCAAATATCATAAGAGTTTGCATGTTCAATATTTCAACATGTTAGCACTTCAGACAGGTCTATAAGTTCCCAATCTTCCACAGTAAATATCATGAGTTTGCATGTTTTAGATTTCCATGACTTACTGACTAAACTCTGCCAGTTCAAGCATCCTGTTGTGCTTGTATCAAATGGGACATATTGTCTGAGCTACTGTGTAAGTGCTTTAGCATTGACCCTTCTAGCTAGCTGAAAGGGACTGAGCCCCCAGTGCAGAGACTACTATTCTGTCTAACTTTCCATATAAATTATTTTGGTTTATTTATCAAACAATGCTATTTTTGTGTTCATGGTGACACACTTACATTTTAAAACTGGCACCACCTGTTCTATTATGTATTTGCTATGCTGCATTTATGTTGGATTTCGCTAGAAATTCTTCTTCCTGCTGCTGAAAAAATGCCCCACAGGCATGTAAAGTCCCCGACTTGTTCTAATGGCCGTTTGTAGATGGAGATATTGGTAGTGCTTTTCTCTCTAGCGAATGTCATATACTTAGATTTTGTCGATGTTTATTCTTGTAATGTATTCATTGTATGTTGTTTAATCTCATATTGTATTCATATTCATTGCCTGTTAACTGGAGTATGTTAATGTTTTGCTGTAATATTCTTCTTTTGTTGATATGATTGCCTGATCGTCGGGAAAAAGAAATTATTTTAAGAGTTACCCAAGGTTGTTTCCTTCACTGGTGTTAGCTATTTTACAGATTGGATCGATATATGTTAACAGAAGCCGTGATAGTACCCATTCTTGTCTCCAGTACTCCTGACCCTACGTGGAACTTTTCTGATAGCCCTGTTTTGTTCGAATCGTACACTGGCTGTTTATATATAGGCTTTTGCATATATTAATTAGGTGGTCATTGACATACTTTCCACAACTTGTTTATGTCTATGCGGTATAAAACGCTTTTTCCTGGTCTGCAAACGAAACGCGCAGGTGTTTGTCAAATTCGACAGTCTCTACCACTAACTGCCTGAGGGTGAATATTGCGTCTGTGCATTTTTCGAATACTTTACACAATATTTTCCCAGTGATTAGTAGCGCTATTCCTCTATATTTCATACAATCCCCTGTGCTACCTTTCTTCTTCCAGGTGGGAATTATTGTTGTATTCCTCCAATCTTCTGATGTATCTTGTGTGATCCAGACTTTGTTGAATAGTCTGTGTAGCCAGCTAATTCCTATTTCTTTAGTTGCCTTGATTAGGTCAGCAGGGATATTGTCTGGGCCTGGTGTTTTGTTAGATTGGGCCATGTTTACAGCATTTCTAATCTCTGAAAGTGTTATACTTGGTTCAAGCTCTGTAGTTATGTTTACTGTGTTATCTTGAGTGTTGAATTGGTCCTTCTGTTGTAGGTTGAGAAGTTTGTTAAAGTATTGCCGCCATCTGTTCATTTTAATTTTTGGCTCATTTAGAGCATAGATTCCCAAACTTTGTCAATCTTCCGCCCACTTTGCACGACAAAAATTTTGTAACGCCCCCCTCCCAATTATAACAGTTTGCCAACGACCCTCCCCATATATATATATAAATATATATATATATATACATGCTCTATTTTCAATTTTACATAAAAACTTGATATATATTTCTGTTATACATGAAATAGAAAATTGATGAAAAAATGGATCATGTAAGATGGTCATAAGATGAATTAATATAATAATAATAATAATAATAATTCCTCTCATACCGTTATACGTTACATAGGGCCTGCAAGTAATTTCTCCATACCGCTCTATCCTGGGCAACTCGCTCAATCTCCTCCATGGAACTGAGACCGATATTTCCTGCCTCTCTCAGCAAAGTTCGTTTCAGGGTCTCTTTAGGTCGACCTCTCTTTCTTGAACCCTTTGCATCCCACTTCAGTGCCTGCTTTGATATTCGTTGATCATTTCTCCTCAAGGTGTGCCCAACATATCTCCATCTTCTCTTTCTTATAACAGTTGTCACTAGTGGTTGACCAGACATATCTCTGATTTCATCACTTCTCCTGAATTCATTCCATTTTATATTCATTATTTTTCTCAGACATCTATTTTCATATACATTCAACTTGCTTTATATATCTTTAGTCATATTCCAACTCTCGCTAGCATATATCAACTAATATGCAGAATTCAAATTTGAAATGATTATTCAATCGCAAAATCATGAAAAAAAACCCCAAATGCTTCTAAACCCTTTATTGCCCCTGGAAGGCTTCAGTGCACACTTTGAGAACCCATGATTTAGAGTATGTCCATTTTCATCATTAATAATTTCCGTGGGATCATATTGTTCTTTTTTTTATCCCACATGGCTTTAATTTTTTTTGTAGAACTTAAACTTTTGTAATCTGAATTTAATATTTCGCCATAATCTTGCCATGCTTGTATTTTAGATTTCTATATAACTTTGTGTTCTTGCTGTTCTATACTCAATAAGGTCCTTTTCTTGTTTGCTTTTTGTTCATGTGTTGTATCTACTTTATTTCTCACTTTACTGCTAACTTTACTGTGTCATTCCACTAAGTTATCTTTTTTTGATCTTGTGACTCCGCATGTTTCTTGTGGCTGCCTCTAATATGGTTCTCTTAATACTCTCCATTCTTCTTCTACTGACTTGTTTTATTTAGGTAGTCTAGCAAAATTGTCCATGATTCTTTGGAGATATAACTCATGTTTCTTGACATCTTCTAGTTTATTGACTTTAATTATCTCTTTTGTAATCGTGTGTTGCCCTCTGGCATTCCTTCTTGTATGTTCTAATAGTCATAATAACTACCGCTTTGTGGTCTGTCTCTATTCATAGATTTGGTATGACCCTTGCATCTATCACATACTTTTTCTTTTCTTAATCTCTTGGCTAATATTCTACAGCAAAGCTATATATTTCGGCATCAATGTCTGATCGAGAGTTTGGTAGAATTTGCTAATTGAATTAAATTTATATATTTTTAAATCTGAAAAAAGTGGGAACAAATTTAATCCAGCCATATCATATTTTTCGCTTTGATAGTGAATGTGTAAAATATTTGCAACTATTTTAGTTATAGCGAACTAAGGTAGCTAAGATGTTAGTACAATGATGTTCTAAATGGGTGATCTTGGTTCGATCCCTAGGCATGGACTTTTTAAAATTGTAAATGACTCAGGTTAATCCAGCTTCAATTGGATAACGGAACAACTCTGGGAAGTAAAGATGGCCAGCTCGATGTAAACCCCATCATGAACTCTTCATCTTCTTTTGTTATCACACTGTTACCGGTTTGTTGCCCAGTGTCAATGTTTTTTATTTTGCTGTGATAGTTAATCTTGCTTTTTTTGACAGGATTCTGCTATGCCATCTATCCATCGTTTTCTTAGATTTCCCTTTCACTTTCTGTTCTTCTGTTGTAGAACAGTGGAGTTTGTTTGCATTCTTATTCAGTGGTCAAACCACTTCATTCTTTTTTCTCAAATGTAATTCAAGGTTCTGTCCCCACTTTCTTTCTCTGGTCTTATCAGGTGTTATTTTTTAGTAACTGCTTTACTCGTCTATGTTTGGCTGTGATAACACAAAGCAGCAAGAAAATGTTGATCAACTGTCAGTGAGGTTATTGAGTGCCTTAACGAGACTAGCTGGCAGGTTGCAGCATTTGTTTTGTGCACTCTAGCCTCTATCTCCGTGTAGTCTTCTATGAATATGCTTACAAAGTATTTTGAGTTATTGCACTTGGTTGATTTTATTGATATGAATGTTCAGTTTTTCTTACCATATTCATTTTTCATTTTTAGAGTTATATTTGTCATTATTTATACAATAAACATTAAAAATAACTTCGTTCATGCGCGCGCAGCTGACCGTTTGATACCTGCGCGCGCAGCTCCGATTGAGACCTGCGCGCGCAGCTCCGTTTTGATACCTGCACGCGCAGCTGCCGTTTTGATACCTGCGCGCGCAGCTACCGTTTTGATACCTGCGCGCGCAGCTACCGATTTGAGACCTGCGCGCGCAGCTACCGATTTGAGACATGCGCGCGCACTGCCGATTTGAGACATGCGCGCAGCTGCCGATTTGAGACATGCGCGCGCAGCTGCCGATTTGACATGCGCGCGCAGCTCCGATTTGAGACATGCGCGCGCAGCTCGATTTGAGACATGCGCGCGCAGCTGCCGATTTGAGACATGCGCGCGCAGCTGCCGATTTGAGACATGCGCGCGCAGCTGCCGATTTGAGACATGCGCGCGCAGCTACCGATTTGAGACATGCGCGCGCAGCTACCGATTTGAGACATGCGCGCGCAGCTACCGATTTGAGACATGCGCGCGCAGCTACCGATTTGGTGCGAAAACGGAGTAGGGGCGTGGCCGAGACGGGAAGGGGATGCGCGCGCGCCGAGAACGGAAGGGATGCGTGCCGCCAGAACGGGAGATGGGGGAAGAACGCTATGCCGAGAACGGTGGGGGCGGAACGCTCCCGCCGGGAGCGAAGGGGGACGCGCGCCTTGCCGGAACGGTAGGGGAGACGCCGCCGGAAGGGAGGGACGCGGCCACCGAGAACGGGAGGGACGCGCGCGCCGGAGAACGGTAGGGGGAACGCGCCCGCCGGAACGGTAGGGGACGCGCCCCGAGAACGGAGGGGACTGCGGCCGCCGAGAAGTGGGAGGGACGCGCGCCCGACGGAACGGGAGGGAGGGGACTCGATGGAACCGCCGAGAACAGGAGGGGGAACGCACGCGCCGCCGAAAACGAGAGGGGGACCCGGCCGCCTTTATTTTCCCAGAGCATGTCTGGTACCCAGTTGAGGCTGGGTCGACCTGGAAGCCGTCGCGGTCGGGAAAATTCCAAGCGCATTGCGGAGCTGAACCCAGACCACTAGCCTTGCGAAGCGAGTTCACTAACAACTACGCTACAGCGGCTCTCAGGAAGAAAGAGCCCATTCTGTAGACATACTCTTTGGCGAAGATCAAAAAGCCCAAATACACAGCGAAAAATGATCGCAAAAGAGCAATGAATGCAAGAAAGGTGACAGTTCCTGTGACTAGCCCTAGAAGGGTCGAGAATGCTTCTAAACCGGAGCGACCTCAGTCAGCGCAGAGTAGTTAATGCTCTTTGGCTAGATCAAGCCCAAATTCACCGTACTGAAAGATCATTAAAGATTGTTTATCTTACGATGCATACGTAACGACCTCACCAAAGGCAGGAAATCCGATAGAGAAGTCGCACTTCACTAACTAACTCTGTCCGAAAAAGAGTTACAAGGACAACATGCTTCCTGTAACGATCACACTAGAAGGATCAAGCTTCAAGTACCTCTGAAGTCGGCGAGGCTGTCTATATTTTTGATAGACACCCGTAAAAAGGTAATATGGGTCTCACTTAAAAATCAGTCAGAAGCGCAATACCAGGCGTCATGACTTTCCGCCTGATTTAACGGCGGGCGTACGAGAGAAGAGCAGAAGATATTGTTTCGCCTTAAATCTGAACACAATAGACTGAACAGATAATTACACAGTCTTAAGACTGGTTCCCTCAGCCCCATGTGCACATGGACATACATCACAAACAACCGAACACAAACTGCAAGATTGTCACTTGGTGAATCAACTGCGGAAAGAACACTGGCCAACAGAGAACAACATCCATGCAACGCTATTTTAGTTTTAGTTTTAGTTTAGTCGTCGGATCACCATCACTGCACGTCGAACAAATTAGTCCATAAGTGTCCCGATCTCTCCCTCAGTATGTCCATCAGCGTGTGGCGACTAACGACACCGGTTCTTTGTTGGTTTACCATTCTTCTTTGGAACCCTTCATGAACTAACAAATACAGAAACATATATCCAGAGAACTGGACTCATAGTGTAGACATTAAACAGCAGCGAATGAGAAGAAGAAGGTAATAGAATCATTTAAAGCAGCGTGTCCCAAAGTGGGCGATATCGTCCCCCAGTTGGCATTGAAGCGTTCTAGGGGGGCGATAGTTGGTTCTGATTTATTTGGGGGTGTTCAGGCGATTAGGGGTCGGTGGCTCCTCAAAGAAGAAATTAATCATAACTATTTTAAAATAAATTATTTTCGTGATTTTGCGATTGAATAATCATTTGAATTTTGCATTTAAATTCATCTTATGCCCATCTTACACGATTCATTTTTTGATTAATTTTCTATTACATGCATATAATCATTTGCAAATTGACCATGTATTACAGAAATATATATCAATTTTATATGCCAAATATAAAATAGAGCATGTATATGTGTTGGGGGCGTTGGCAAACTGTTATAATGTGGGGAGGAGCGTTACAAAGTTTATGTTGTGAAAAGTGGACGGTGGGCCGAAAAAGTTTGGGAATCTATGATTTAAAGCAAAGTGCTTCAGGCAACTCTTAGAACTGACTAAACAAAGTAAGGGAGGATGATAGATGTCCAACATGATCTGAATATTGAGGAACATTGGCTCATAAACAATATCAATGGCTTGGAAACTGAAATATTTGAGTCACATTGAACGTTACAGTGGTTTAGAGAGCGAGCAATAATGGAAGGCATGGTTTCTGGTAGACGAGGAGGGGTAAACCTGGTAACAGGATATTAAAGAAATCTTGTGCAAGGAAAGAAGCGATAAAATTGGCTATAGCTCGAATCTTTCAAGCGGGCTGTGAGTCTTTCAGGCGACCTGTGAGTGAGTCTTCAGGCGGATGTGAGTGAGTCTTTCAAGGCTGTGAGTCTTTCAGGCGGCCTGTGAGTGAGTCTTCAGGCGGAATGTGGTGAGTCTTTCGGATGGACTGTGATGAGAGTGGCTTTATGCAAAGAACGTGCTTCTAGACGAGATTCCGTAAGAAAAAAAGTAATTTTTTTTATTTTCAGTTAGACGGTTAGTTGCGGAAAAATCTTTCTTTGGCAAGGCCGAAAGGTCTGGTTACATGCCCATACTCAGTGGCGGCTCGTGATCGTTTTTGTTGGTGGGGCCAGACACAAATGTTCGGGAAAATCATAGCTTTGGGTTGGGTTATATTTTAATTTATTAAATAATAAAGACGCGTTACACATTATTTTTTGGTGGGGCCCGACACCTCTGGCCCTTAATGACGAGCCACCACTGTCCATACTACTGTCGTTTGTGTTTCTGCAAAAGACAACATGTTCTCACATTGTTCAGATATCTCAATTTCGAATGCTCGTGTCGTGAGATAAAGTACACGATACATACACGAAGTTTCCATCCCAATCGTTCTAATTATAACTTAACCAATCTGTCAAAACTATCGTGGAATCAGATTATTTCAGAAGCTTAATGTTACAGTAGACGACCTTAATCTTTCCGATACATAACGGACTATAACGGATTATAATAATTTGATCATATTTCTATGATATGTTCGATTTATTGAAAGCCATTAAACAAATAAGCCATTCTGCAATAGGATAACACCATTTACCAGCAAATAAAGAGAATATTTTAATATCTAACTGCTTCGCGTCTTCATGTGATTACTTATTGAATGCACTAGAGAAGGATCTATCAGTTCTACGTTTTATATTTAGGTTAAGTGACTGTCATACGCTTGCATCGTCTCAACTTGTCATCTTTACAATAGGTTCACCAGGTCAAATGTCATTATTTTGTGTATACAATATCTGTTCAGGCAGATTCATCTATAAACATATCTAAGTTATTAAAGTTATCTAGAGTTGGCTGGGGTTCAGGTGTAGGCGATTTAAGATTAGTTTAGACGGGTCACTTCACCCCTAACAAATCTGATAACAAATGGTCTAAAGTCAAGTGTTATAGAATTTAAAAAATCTAACGTTTTCTTCTTTTTCCTGACTCCCCTTGAAGCATAGAAGCATAAGACATAACACATTTTCTCTAACCAGATCTGTCTTGGACATGCCAGCTTAGTTCACTTCAATCATCGCCTCTTCTCTTTCTCTGTCTACAGTTTGTCTCCATGTCTCTTTAGGTCTTCCTCTACCCCTCTTGAATCCGGATTACATTTCAGAACCCCGTGTGTGTGTGTGGACTTCTGCATTCTCAATGATCGTCCCTACCACTTTCATTTCCTCATTTGTATTTCCTCGTTGATATTGTTGAAAAGAATAGAACTGCTAAAAAAAAAACCCCACAAATAAAGTAGCGTATCCGCTTTCATACCGTGTGAAATATTGGGGAATACTGTGTTTGGTAGTAATTTTCTTTGACCAACCGTTAACATCACGTCGGCTTCCTTTACTTCTTAGTTATGTTATGCCATGCGATTGACGCCAATACACATTGGGCATTCCCATGCATGCTCTATCCTTCGCTGTAGCAGGCATCCCAAAGTCATCTTGCTCACCTTGTATTAGTGTGTCCTTGGTCACAGGCGCTATTTAATGTATCAGTGTGGGCCTTGCTACTGAAATCCTGTGTTCTATCCTTGGGTCAACGGCAACATTTTAAAATGTAATAGTCTATCCTGGGTGTTCGAATTCTTGTCAACACGGCACACCATTATGTAATAGTGTGTCCTTGGCTACTGCTTCTTGACTCTGATATCCTCGGTCACTGCACCATTTAAAATGTAACAGGGTAACCTCCTGATAAGCTATTAATATTATTCTACACGTATTTACAACTCTATCAACACCATCCACAACTACGTACATAGACTACAAATAAAAGAAATGGCCGTCAAGTACATCGTACATCTATGTGAGAATCAAACCCGATTTTCAAGTTTTATTTCTTTATATTTACTTATTTAAATATCTCATCTATGTTCAAAATAATAGCCCATACATCAAATTATCAAAAAAATAAAGAAAATCCTAAAAAAGAAAAATCAACAATTCAAAACAACATACCATTGCACATAGCTTAAAGATATACCTACTAACTAATATTGATTGTTTTCCTAAGTGATATCTAATACCCTGACATCCTATCTCTAAAAATGTTCACTGTTCACTGTTTACCTTGTTGCGATGTCCTTAGAAATAAATACTTGTTCGGTCACAATACGTTATACCGCTTCTAGCTAGAGTTGCTGTCCTAATAGTATACACGAAATGTCTCTGCTACTGGTTAAAATAATGCATCCTGAAAAATGGCTGACATCTCTCTCTCTCTTATACTGTTATAGCCTCTCCGTCGGGTCTGGCCCTACTCCTTTAGTTTAGCTCTACCGCCTAGTTTTCCAACTCTGACAACTAGTCCTCCGGTTCTAATGTAACCGGTTCACAAATTCTGAACAAGAACTCTCTCTGATTTGGACAAAAATCTCCGTGGAGTTCTACATCTACGTCTTAGTTGAGCTCTCTCTCTCTCTGTCTGCAACTCAGTTCAATTCTACTGTCCTTCTGTCTCTATCCGAATGCGTGTGAAGATGTTTCGATGAAGTGTCTAAAGTTGTCTGCAGTTCTGTGAAGTTGTCTAAAGTTGTCTCTTCACTCTTTCTGTCTGTAACTGTCTCAGACTACCTACTCTCTGTCCCTCTGTATGAATGAGAATTGACTACCCTCACTGCCTGTCCCTGGGTACCTCTCAGTCCGTCTGTCTCTATCCGAATCGCCTATCTAAAGTTTCTGCTAACTGTCCCTCTGCCAAGTGTGTGCGAAGATGATCTGTCCCGAATCTACAATGTGTATTCTATTTATCCACTGGCAATTTCTTTGTTTCGAAATCAGTCCTTTTAGTAAAATTCTCACGGTCAAATCTGTTTAGTTGGCCTGGAAAAACCCAGCTAATTTGACAATCGTGACCGGACAATCACCCAGACGTTCAAAAAAGAATACAATTAACCTCTCTGGCTCCAGGAAAGAAAAACAGGGCATAAATTTACTGCTAGTTAAGACAACGTCTCCTTGCTAACATATCTCTGGTCTGTAATTATATGTTCCACAGCCCAGGTATATTGTTACCCTTTTTAATTGAAAAGAAGCAAGGGAAAACCTGGTGTCATATTCCCTGCTACAACCTTACCCACGAGCTGATTAGTATATCTTCTCTCTCTACCACAAAGATGACACTGTCTAGCATGTCCAAATTTAACTTCTCTGATCGCCCGAGTGGTTACCGAGGCCCAAGTTTGGGGTGTAAAGAATAGAACCACAGTTACCTGCCAAGCATGTCGTAAGAGACGACTAAGGAGGTTTGGCTGAAATCGGATGCACATGTCCTAAACGTGTAGAAGTTTATGCGTTTAGGGGCCTACCAAACCAATGTGCAACGTTTATACGTTCTTGGCAAAGATCAAACATATCACAAAGAGTGATTAAAATTGGTCGTAAAGAACGAACGCAAAGAAGAAGAAGAAGAAGACTTCTCTGATACTCATTTGAAGATGGTGTGACTTGGATATCACGCGTCTACGAAGTAAGTGCACTAATGCATGTGCTACTGCTACTCTCGAGTACAACAACTGTATCTAATACAAGTAAAAGATAACGGATAAAAATTCTGCACGGTTCAATTACCTCAAAGTGTGTGTGTGTGGGGAATTTTCAACCTTTGGGTAGGGACAAATTTCTATAATGCAAGTAGTGTTCTGCGGAAATAACATCTGTAACTGTGACATCATTTATTTAACGAGCAAATATGAAGGTAGCAATGGGATTTAATTACATAGAACAGTGCAGTGACGGCTCGTGATCATTTTTGTTGGTGGGGCCCCACTGGCCCTTAATGACGAGCCGCCACTGGAACAGTGTACACGAGAATTAGGCCTCACAAGGCAGTTGCTAGAGAAGTTTGAGCTTGAGGACCTGTGATTTCAAGCTTTTTCTTATTCTACTTCGAACGCTCCATATTCACATTCTGTGTGATTTGTATGTGATCTGAGTGTAAGAACGATTGTATGTTATGCCAGTTATGCGCCTATAAGTACATCCGATTTCTGCGACGCTTTTTATTTACTAGGGTAGCATCCACAGGCCCCTACATCATTCGCCTATTACTACATTCCTTGTAGGTCGCAGTGTTACTATTCTTTGCTCCCATTGCGAGTTCGGGCAACACACAGGGTGACTTCAAGAAACTACTGTTAGATGTTTGTTTACATTTGTTCGTATTTCGTTCGTTCGTATCAATCAAACTAACCACTTTTTGTGATCTGTGGGATTTGCGCCGAGAATGTGAGCACGATACGCGCCCGTTAAGTTCATATGGCATGCTGGACATGCCCATCCGAATTTCGGAAAAATATAACTCGATTGTTAGGTGATCACCGAAGGCAAAGTTGATAATGAACTAAACTAGAGAGCAGGCAACTTTGACTTTTGGGGTTCAAGGGTCAAAATTCTCAATGTGTACACGGTACGCAGTTGGACTACGGAAATTCCTGGACCTTTGCTATGGGATCTCTCTCTCTCTCTTCGATCGTTCTAGGTCTGTTTTAATCATTCTCATTGTGATATATAAACAGCCAAACATCAGAACGTGATGTACGTGCACCAGCCTTCAGCACCTATTTAAGCTCAGTTGCTTATCCTTCGGTGGGGTGTTCGTTTTCAGCCAGCTTTTGATTTACTAGGGTGAGCTTTCCTTAGGGTTCGATCAGCTTTGCCGTATTTTTGGGCTTTGTGATCTACGCCGGGACAGTGAGTTACGCTGTTTATGCCCGTTCTGACTGAGAAATATTTCTCGGGGCTTGTAAGCTTATCCTCGTACGGCATCTTACTCGTATAAGACACCGTGTAAAGTATCGGCCTTCGCCAATGTTTAGACCCGAACTTCCTGTCTGATCCGTACATTGTCGGCCTTGCTTTACCGTACATTTTGAGTTTGATCCGGAGAAGGAACATTCTCAGCCTTTTCTAGACGCGCGTTGGTACGTGGCAATTTGCAATTAACCTCGAAAGCACTGGCATGGGGCCGAGTACAAACAATGTAGAGGGTCGTTTCAGTCGGCGCTATCACCGTAACTGTGGATTTTGCGCTCGCCGCCATCACCCGCCCCAGTTATTCCGGGGATGTTAGTTACGACTGCAATCGAACCTGCCCGGTTGCCCCAAGGCTGGCAGTTCCGTTTGGCATCACCAACCTCAGTTCTTCCGGGGATGTTAATTTTTAATCGCACAGTACCTTGCACGGTTTCCCAGGGCGGGTAGTTTCGTTATGCACTAAACGCAACTTGTTCTTTTGCGCTCGGCAAACCTTGCCCAGTACATGTATCTGCACCAGGCTACCGATGCGAGGTCAGCTGCAATCTTCTCTTGCACCAACACGAGGGTAGACTTTTATTCGTTACGGTCCTGTCTTATTTATTCTTGCCGACGGGCTGGCAATGTTTGCCCCTCCTCAGGGCTTCGAGCTTCGCCCTACGTGGGCATACGTTTGGTCACTGGATGCACCTCTCATCCATGTCAGAGACCTTTCGTTGCTGCTTCTTTGCGTTCAGGGACTTGGGCAATATCTTGTTGGACATCGGTCAGGAGATTTGTGCATTTTCTTTGTATGTATCTTTATTGTATTTCCGTAATTGCACTGCTACCACTACCAGTAGTTTTCTCTCCCGATCCCTGCCCCTCTTAGCCAGACCGGAGCCAGAGTCTGTTTCCAGGGTCACCGCGTGGAGGTTGGGGCAGGGTCTTGGTTAGCGCGCCCCCCTCGCTAACCCTGGCTCATGTTACCACCATGACCTCATGAGCCTTTTGAATTCTATATTGAACCTCGACTGATTTAATGAGCCATTCGCGGTTTCACCGTGAGACAGTGTGAACTTAGACATGCATGGCTTAATCTTTGAGACAAGCATATGACTACTGGCAGGATCAACCAGATAGGTGTCATGGACGAGACCGGACCGACAATGCTCGGGGTAGGTAGACAGCGCTCTGTGCAGAGCGGATCCCGACGTCCCCGGCGAAAATGCGAAATTGAAGCGAAACGACCGAGCGCTCGCTTCCCACAGTTTTGCCGGCAAGACTTGCGCCTCGCCAAGCAAAGAACGACACCATGTTACTACCTGCGGACCCACAAGCTCGTTGCGAGAGCCGGGCCTTTAACGAGACCACCGTCGAGCGTTTAAAATTTTAGACTGACTGCATCACACCGCGACCGAGAAACTCCGATATACGGACACACACAAACCACCAATAAGACCGCGCGCGCGAGCGAGCGAGTCTTAATAGCAGACGCTACCTTGTCCCTTATTCGCTGGGAGCCTCGTTCGCGTGAAAAAGCGAGGAGGCACGCGCAGCCGTTAGAGACTATGCACGCAATTGGTTATCGACACTGGGGAACCGCGTTCGCTGACTGGCTCGCCCGTCCGGTTATTTTCAAAACGGGGAGGCACAGTTTGCAGACGCACAACCCAGATGCTATGGGATCTAAATTGCAAGTACCTCTGAAGTCGGAGTAAGGCTAGCCTGAATGATGAGGGACACTGGTGAAAAGAAAAGCCTTCACGCAAAAAGCAGCCAGGGGAGCCATATGAGGCACCACGACAACGCCTGAATTCAAGAGACATGGTGACAGTAAATATCATTCCTTGCCTGCTTGAGCGCACATACGTTAAGGCAGGAAAAGAGGGAGAGTGTCACCTCCTTTCAGATGAAAACTGACTTTTTGATAAAACAGTTTTATGCGAGCTGGCTTTCTCCATTTCCACGTAGTAAACTACCAACTAAAATTTGTTGCATTCATTCCCCCACCTTCACTTCTTCCCCCTCGCCCGAGTGGTTACTGGGGCCCACATGTGGGTGGGGTTTAAAGAATAGAACCACTGTTACCTGCCACGCATGTCGTAAGAATCGACTAAGGAGGTTTGGCTTAAATCGGATGCATGTGTCCTAAACGTGTAGAAGTCTTATGCGTTTAGGAGCCTAACAAACCAATGTGCAACGTATACACGTTCTTGGCAAAGATCAAACATATCACAAAGAGTGATTAAAATTGATCGTAAAGAACGAACGCAAGAAGAAGAAGAAGAAGACTTCTTCCCCGCCCATCCCCGGACAAATTGATGTGGACGCCCATGATTGCCTGACTCTTCTTTTTCTATCACTATAATGTCTGTAAGCTTAACCAGAAGTGAGCTCAATCATAATCCAAGCATACCTGGTTCAAACTCCGCGGCAGACAGCTTGGAAGCATTTCATCAAATTCGTTTCCGTGGGATTTTTATGAAAATGTAAAAATAGACATCACCGTACAGAAAGCAATGACAAACTACTGAACCTATAAGTCGTGCCTAGAAAATCAACAACTCGTTTACCGTGGTTGATGGCTACGTCATGTAAAGGATTTGTCAAAAGAGAAGAGAATAGTGTACCAGCTTATATGTTACTGTAATGAGAAGACAGAAAGAAGTTGAGATAACTAAGTTACAAATCAATTAATAAATATTGTTTATATACAGTATACCGCCCTTGTGTTGCCGGGGGAGCAAATAATAGTATCACTGCGACCTACAAGGCATGTCGTAAGAGGTGACTGATGTAGGGCCTAGGAAGCTACCTAGTAAATAAAGTATCGCAGAAATCGGATGTACTGGCCTACTTGTAGGCGCATACTGGCACAACGTACAATCGCTCTTAGGCTAGGATCACATACTTCTTCTTCTTCGAACGCTCCACATCGACACTTGTTAACCACTTTGTGTGATTTGTATGTGATCTGAGCCTAAGAGCGATTGTACGTTGTGCCAGTTATGCGCCTACAAGTAGGCCAGCACATCCGATTTCTGCGATGCTTTTATTTACTAGGGTAGCTTCCTATGTCCTACATCAGTCGCCTATTACGACATGCATTGTAGGTTGCAGTGGTACTATTCTTTGCTTCCCTTGCGGGCCCCGGCAGCACACGTGCGGGATCACATACAAATCACATGCACAAAGAGTGGTTAACAGGTGGTCGATATAGAGCGTTCCAAGAAGACGTTTATATATACACAACAGGTGAAAGCTAACGCGAACACCATTCCATTACGAGATATTCACATATTTTCATATCACAAAACGAAAGGAATGTATTGTGCGGAGCTGTGTTCTCATTCCTAAATGCCTGGTTGTCCTCTCATTCCAGGTCAAGAATTCAGGTCACAGCGCGCAGCAGGCTTTGCGCCGTGAGTCACTGTAGCTGTGCGTCAGTCACCTCTAACCTCCAGTTCACGCGGAAATAGATGATGGAATTGTGGGATGGGGAAGTGAGTACAGCCCGAGTACTAGCACCTAGAGGATGGAACCGGCTGATTATGTTGTACTTGGGCTGTGTATAGTTTTATTCGTTGGATTTTGTGTCAATTTTATGATCCACATTCTTGCCATCGTTTACGGGTGAGCACTGTCTTTTACTACTGTTGAGAAAGTTAAATATCGGACTGCTCTGCCAGGACTGAACCGAGTTATGTTCACCATTATTGCGATAACTTAGCGATGATCACAAACAATTTATATCCGCAATATATTTCTTCAAAATCAAGCTAATTATCAATTATGTTATTCGCAAACTGTACTATCATAGCCAAGCGCTGATCAATCTTACCACAGCATAACCGGCACCATTGTTTATTGATTGTGTGACTAGATTTGATGTAAATCACACATCACTGTGGTCGGTAACTTCACTCAGATTCACTGTAGTTACTTAATTATATGAGTGCGACGATCGGCAATTTTTTCTAGCATGTTGCAGACGTTACACGTGCAGCACTGTAGCGCGAGTGAGTACACACTACTCACTAATGCCCATAGTTTCAGTCTATGTAATCAGGACAAACAATAAATACATAATCTTTGATTTGGTATCCAGTTCTACTACAGTTTCCCTTATCCACAAACCACATTTATTATATTGAAGGTTACTGATACATAAATAATTTATCATTAAAACTTATGGACCCTCTCCTGAACTATTCCGTGTCAAGCTCTTTGAAAATACTAACATTATCAGACCAAACACTGCTTCTTTTGAGTATATTCCGTTATTCGAGTTGACATTTGAGTGTGCATACCAATTAACTTCAGCACATGTATGTTGTTGGTTAATAATAAGCGCGCCTGACTTGAAGCTAAAAACATAATAACAATATTTAAAATATGGAAAATGTAGGTACTAAAATATTGATGTTAGCTGAAAATAAGTAGGTTGTTAAAAACATTCAGTTAAAGCTTGACAAAACTGCAGCAAAGAAATGTGATGGGAAATATGATAATAATACATTAGTGAGCCAGCAGTGTAAATTCTATCTTAATCATATATCATCATATAAAGATAGCACACATAAGTTCTATTCAGAAACACCTGTTGGTGGCCGTAATAATATGTTGTCAGTGATGCAGAACAATGAAGAGCTACAGGGTATTAGTGATATTGTAATTATGAACAGAGTAAATAAATAGCTTTTATGCTAACACTTACTTCCTTAGTAGTTATGATTATTCTGTTGCTTTTGCTTTATGTTCTTCTTTGCAATGCTCAGTCTAAATCATGAGATAGGTTGCCTCTATGAAGCTGCATGTCAGTTGGAGTTTTCAAGGGTTTCTCATAGCTTGCTCTGTAAACTTCGTTCATGAGGCCATGTTTCACTTTGCTGGTGTATCCTTCCTTTCTTTCATTCACTTGAAATATTGTCTATATATTCAATGTTGTCTCTTGTATGAACTTCAGTCTCACTGGTGTATGTATGATGAACATGACTGCAGAATGTGCTCCGGAGTCTGTGTTTCATTCTGACATGCTCACTTTCTGACTGTGCTTTCTGGGCAGACTTTATTCTGTGCATGTCATGATTGAGTCTGTAGTGTTCTGAGATGAAAAGATTGTTGTTTTCTGTTGAGTCTGCTGATGTGATCTTGTGTGTGTTTGCTGTTGGTTTGTTACCTCTACAACTCTGTATTTTTGTTTGATATGTGTCTTGGTCTCTGGTAGTGACACTGAGTGTTTGTATCATATCAATGCTGTCATATTCAAGTCATTCATTACATTATTTACCTATCTTGACCTTTGCTGCTACTGGGAATATGCATGATATTAGTATTGTGATTTCCGTTCTTCTCTCTTTCTTAGACATCACATTTGACTTTAGTCAAGATATATCATATTGTATGGCTAACTAGTCAAGCCATCACATATTATCCTCTCTCTCTCTCTTTGGCTTTTTACCCTAGATTGGGGCATAGGCCCTCAACCAACTCATGCCAAGTCTTCCTATCTCTAACTATCTCCTGCAGCTCCCATTTATATTGTTCATGTTATCCTAGTCAATGCATTAACATATAAAAACAAAGTACTGTAGTTTAACAATAGCTGTGTATTGTTTTTGTATTTGTAAAACTACAGTACTTTGTTTTTACTTGTTTCACCACTGCTATCTAGTTTTACTGCAGTCTTCCCTTATATAGTCAATGCATTGCAGGATTCTTTCTTTTCTTTCTCGAATCCTGTTTGCCTCACAGCGTCAGGTCAAGAAAGATTTCTAAAACGGGCCATTGTATGCGCTTCATAGATAGTCTCTTTCGTCGCCTCTGTTATCTCTGAGGTCCATCTTTTGCGTGGCCGACCTTTTGCTTTGTACCCATTGTATCGGAACAGCATTGCTCTTTGTGGTGCAGTCTGTTGGTAATCTGCTTACGTGGCCGAACCATTTAATTTGTGTTTTTTTATGAAGTCTAGTACTGATGTTGTACCCACTTTTTTCCTGATGTCTTCATTTCTCAACTAGTCTCTTCTTGTTACACCCAGCATTCTGCATAGACACTTCATCTCTGTAGTGACTAGTTTTCTTCTATCATTTATTGTCAGTGTCCCAAGACAGTGCAGGATTGACTAATCAAAACCACAAATATTGTCCAAGCCATAGCATTGTTGAACTGACTAGTAATGATATTATGTTGTCCTAGTTAAAGCGTTAATATATCTTATATTAATGTATGGCTCGGAAACATGGACAATGAACATGGACAATGTAGTTAGAAGACAGAATTGATGCATTTGAGATGTGGATATATAGAAGAATAGGCAGAGCTCCATGGACAGAAAAACAGACAAATAAACAAGTTTTAGGAAAACTAGGCATGAAGAAACGATTATTAATAGAAATAAAATTCAGTCAAATAAAGTATTTTGGACACATAAATAGACTTGACACCATGATAAAATCTTTACTAGAGGGGAAAGTTGAGGGGCGAAGAGGAGGACCAAGAGATAAGTGGGAGGGAAACTTTAATAAAGGGACAGGTTACAATCTGGCAGAGTGCAACACCAAGGGGAAAGACAGAGGTTGCTGGCGATTCATTGCAGCCAACCTTCAATGTGGAAGCAGCACCTGATGATGATGAGTCAAAGCGTTGCAAGACTGACTCTAGTCAAGATAGCAAATGTTATCATTGTCAAAACATGGTAGAATTGACTAGTCAAGACAGTAAATGTTATATCAATCAAAGAGTCATTGCACTGACTCTAGTCAAGATAGCAAATGTTATCATTGTCAAAGCATGGTAGGATTGACTAGTCAAGACAGTAAAAGTTATATCAATCAAAGAGTCATTGGACTTACTCTAGTCAAGATAGCAAATGTTATCTCAATCACAGCATTGTAGGATTGGCTCTAGTTAAGATACAAAGAATCAAATTTGTGTTATCTTTTCTTCGACAGGCTCCATATCGACCACTTGTCAACCACTCTGTGATTTGTATGTGATCTGAGCCTAAGAGTGATTGTACGTTGTGCCAGTTATGCACCTACAAGTAGGCCAGCACATCCAATTTCTGCAAGTACTTTTTATTTACTAGGATAGCATCCCTAGGGCTTAAATCAGTCGTCTCTTATGACATGCATTGTAGGTTGCAGTGGTACTATTCTTTGCTTCCTATGCCCCAGCATCACACGGGCGATATGTATGATATTAGTATTGTGATGCCTGACTAATCAAGAGATCACATGTTATTCTAGTTAATGCATTGCAGGATTGACTGATGACGAAAACCACAAATATTGTCCAAGTCATAGCATTGTTGAACTGAGTAGTAATGATATTATGTTATCTCTATCAAAGCACTGGAAGACTGTCTCTAGTCATTATATCAAATGTTATAATTGTCAAAACAATATAGGATTGGCTCTAGTTAAGATACAAATAATCAAATTTGTGCTGTTATGAAATCCATTAGTCCATGAAATCTTTACATTGTATTATTCCAGTAAATGTAGTGAGAGGTTTAGTTGGTTCCGAATGCATGTTTATCTTGCCCAATTAGAGCTTGACATTTCTCTTTTGTTATTTAACCCTTTCACTGTGTAGTTTTTTTAGCCCAACGTTGTTATATTGCAGTGTATACTGAATTAGCCAGTATACTGGCTTTATAATAATTAATAATTCCTCTCGTACCGGTATACATTACATAGGGCCTGCAAGTAATTTCTCCATACCGCTCTATCCTGGGCAACTCGCTCAATCTCCTCCATGGAACTGAGACCAATATTTCCTGCCTCTCTCAGCAAAGTTCGTTCAGGTCTCCTTAGATCGACCTCTCTTTCTTGAACCCTTTGCATCCCACTTCAATGCCTGCTTTGATATTCTTTGATCATTTCTCCTCAAGGTGGGCCCAACATATCTCCATCTTCTCTTTCTTTTAACAGTTGTCACTAGTGGTTGACCAGACATGTCTCTGATTTCATCATTTCTCCTGAATTCGCTCCATTTTATATTCATTATTTTTCGCAGACATCTATTTTCAAATGCATTCAACTTGCTTTCTATATCTTTAGTCATTTTCCAACTCTCGCTGGCATATGTTAGGATTGATACAACATTTGAATTGAAAATTCGTAATTTAGTTTTAATACTATATAACTTGCAGTTCCATATTTTATTTAGACTTTTAAAAGCTGATGTTGCTTTGCCAATTCGTATCATAATTTCTTTTTAACATTTCCTGTGCAATCAAAATTGCTACCTAAATAGGTGAACTGCTCTGTTATCTTTATCATTTTAGATTCCAGTGTGATATCTGCATTACTTGCCATAGGTGTCTTCATTATATTTGTTTTTCATAGCTTATCTGCAGTCCAACTTTTGATGCTATAGATGACAAGTTATACTGGCTTTGCGCCATCTTAAATATTACTCTGAGCCAGTATATCGGCTCAGAAGACTGAAGGGGTTTATGCACAACACTTAACACTTTTGCAGCAGAAAGAAATCATATGCACCTTGAACTTTAACTGCAGTGTCCACAACCTATCCTTTTTTCAGAGTTTGAGAATGTATATCACATCTTGTGTAAATCTTTATCTTGGTCTTCTTTTTTTCGCGATTGTTATAAATATTTCAAGATATTCAAAATTTAAATGTGTGTTCAACAAAATAATTGTATTTTTTCTTAATTTTCGATCACAATATTTAGTAAGTAAACATGTGATGTACTCTCGAACTGTCCTGATTAAACAGTATTCGTAGGCTAAAATTAGCATGTGGCCTAAGAACTGGGGTGCAGAGTACTGTCGTTCTTGTCAAAGATCAATTATATATCACAATAAGAATGATCAAATTTGTCGTAAGGTAAGGAACAAATGCAGAGAAGAAGAAGAAACAGTAACAATTTTAAGTAACTGACTATCTTATTGTTAATAGAGTTTCTATAGTTTTAGAAAATACAAATTTTCATGATAGTAACTCCCTAAATGAAATATGTGAGCATGACAACCGCTTTCGCCCGTGTGTTGCCGGGCTTTCTTCTTCTTCTTCAGCGATCTCTGGTCATGCGCTTAATTTACTGTGGACCACAAACTGGGCAGACAGCTTCAGGTCTGTCAGGTTTCCCAAAGCTTAGTTTTCAGGTCGACTGGGTGTGGCCACATGTTGCTTCTCAGCTCACACAGAAGAGGACAGTCTTGCAGGATATGCTCTGGTGTCTGTTCTGCCTGCTGACACTGGCAGAGAGCTGTTTGACTTATTCCTAGTCTGTATAAGTGTTTGTTGAGTCTGCAGTGTCCGGTGCGTAGTCGAAATATAATGACCTGGTCTGTTCTGCTTAGGTCTTTGAGGGAGTCTTTTCCATAATCATATCCAGTGTTTGTCTTCCAGTCTACTGCAGATTTTCTCTGTATGAGGGTTTTGACCTCTTGAAAAGACAAGGGTTGGTAAATTTGCTCTTTGGCACTGCCCTCCTTAGCTAAGACATCAGCACTCTCATTGCCTGCAATGCCACAGTGAGATGGAATCCACTGCAAGTGAATTTCTGCCTTTTCTGAAAGCTGAGCAAGTTCTCTTTGTAGTTTTTGTACTGTGCTGTCAGTGGATTTAGCCTCCAGGGCTTGTATAGCTGACAATGAGTCTGTAAGAAATACCATCTTGCTTGCAGCTGCTTGCAGCTTATTCATGTGCTGTGCTGCCATCAGAAGGGCTATGAGTTCTGCTTTGTAGTTGGAACATATTCTTCCAGTAGGAGCCGCTAGAGACACAGTGGTAGCATCTGGGTACCTAATGTACACTCCTGCTCCACCATTCATGGTTGCCTCCATTGCCGATCCATCTGTGTAGATTCTTATCCAGCTGTCTTCTGGAAACATGTAATGGAGATGTTCCATTGTAATTGCTTTTTCACTAGATTAGGCTCGGCATCTTTGCTTAATAATTTAGGGATGGAGGTTGAGAAGTTTAGTGGTACTGAGTCTGGTTCCCAGTGATCAAAAAGCCGGGCTTTCAAGGGAGCAAAGAATATTAACAAGGCATGTCGTAAGAGGTGACTAAGGTAGGGGCCTAGGAAAGCTACCCTGGTAATTAAAAAGCGTAGCAGAAATCAGATGAGCTGGCCTACTTGTAGGTACATAACTGGCACAACGTACAATTGCTCTTAGACTTGGATCACATACAAATCACAAAGAGTTGTTTAACAAGGAGTCGATATGAAGCGTTTGAAGAAGAAGACAACCGCTTAGTTCAGATTTTGACTGGGTGCAGTATTCCTAACCTTTTTTTGATCATTCCCCAACTCAGCATCTCAAATAAAATAATGCACTTCCCACCTCAGCATCTCAAATAAAATAATGCACTTCCTACCTCAGCATAATATTCTACCAAGTTCTGATAAAGTATAACATAAATTGTTGCTTTAAATACAAACGGAACATGGGTAACACTTTTTAATTTTACTCTCTTCAATGAGTATCAATAATATATCACCCTCAATTCGCCTGCTATAATTCAGGTGTAGTCATAGCACCGCTAAATGATTTTGCGTAATGGCTTGCTTTCCTTATTACCAGTGTCCTTCACCGTTTAGGCAAGTCTTACTCTGGCTTCAGAGGTGATATCAGATTTTATTTATTTTGTAAAGAGGAACGTCTGGCCGAATGCATGATTCCCATGTGGGAGACCCGTGTTCACTTCACGGTAAGACCCTGGATTTTTCTGTTGTGGGCATAAATAAAAAATCCTAACTTGAACAGATTCGCAGCGACTGCACTAGTCATGCGGCCATTAAATTCCTCAGGCTCTCGTCTCACCTGTCCAACACCCCACTAAAAAGCAGTACTACAGGCCAGTAATGATAGTTCTTTTTATATATTAGAAAACATAAATCTAACTGAACTCTGAGAAAAAACAAATAAATTCTAAGTTAATGTTATCCTTGATGTCTGCTGCAAAGAGTTTCTACCTGAGGTACTAATTTAGTCAATTTCAGTCTCAAATTCCGACGGTATGTAATATTCAGACATTTGTTTTGGTAAAATGCGTTTTTTTAAAATACGCAGCCCAGTTTTTATGTTACCCAATGTACTAGTCTTACCAGCTTCTTTTTTCTGTAATTGTATGTTTTTAGTTTTATAAAAATTATTGCCTGCAGTGTTGATCTTGTTATTGTTACAGTGATATTAACTTAGCATTCTCTAATCTCCCCATCCCAACTTTAAAAAAATATTAAAAAACAAAAATTACCTGACTCCCTAAGGGACACATGCCCGACATTGAGAAACACTGCTATAGCGTGTCTAGAGTAAATATTGCTTTTTTAAATCTATTTTATGAGCTTCTTTTATTCATTAGCTTTTCTCTGTACTTTTTAATTTGACCTTTTAGACGTCACCTGTACTTGTAGCATTATTCAAATAAATGGTCTAACGTTGAAGGATTGACTGTATTGCATCAGGTTTTTTTCCATTGGCTCCGTTCCCACTCTGCACGATAAGAAGCAACACCTGCCAGGAGTTTTACACAAAGTACTAACTTTGTAGCTCCAGCAACAATCCTAAGGATCTCCTGAAAATATTGCACATGTGACTCGGTCCGGTTCTAACATTAGCAGCGCGGATGTTCATTGAAAGTGTGTCTTTATTTGCGGGATTTAATTAATTTTCTGTATTGTTTATCTACTGTCAATTATTTGCATCTAGTAAACAGAGTTGAGTATGCTTAACATCAGCGGTCTCTGAGGCAAAGTGGTCAAGCCATTTGCCTTGCATTCCAATGGTCTTGGTTGAATCTACACCGTTGGATGAGATCTGCCCGTGACACAGACGAGCGGAATCCCAGAGTGACTACTAATGCACATCTCTACCGGCCGATCGGAAAAGCTGAACGGATAAACGGAAAGGGATGAGAGGTGCATCCAGAGAGGAGACGTGGGCCCGTGTCGGGCGAAACTCCGGCCCGGAGGTAGGGAACCGCCACCTCTGAGCTGAGCTGTACGTGGGCTCACATAGGACAAAACTCTGAGCCCTGAGGTGGGGGCCCGAGTTGAGCTCTGTGGCCGGACAGTCTAGAGCCTTGGTAAATGTGAGCAAGGTGAGAACTGATGGACATGGTGGGCAGGCACCAGGGCAGAGCGAGCACACATGTGGACGATGCACGGGTGAGCTCACCGGTGGGGCAGACATGCTGATGGTGGCACGACAAAGAGGTGTGGCAAGTGTAGGGGTTAGCGGACCACCCAAATGTGCAGAAAAACTGGAAAGCCTAGCAGAGGCTTGAATCCAGTACTTATTTCCGCTCGCAGGACACTACTACTGCCTTGTAGATTGGGGACAATCAAAGACTAGCAGAGCAAACTGTCAACAAAACTGGACGGTAGGTAAGCCGAGTAGTCCAAAAAGACGAAACCTGGGCAGATGATCCTCAACAACCCGGGAGGACAGGTCGTCTAAGGATCATTACCCTAAAAGAAAATAGCAACCTGCTGCCTTGTAGGTCGGCTGGGGACAGTCAAAGGCTGACGGAGAGCAAACCCAGTAAACGCTGGTTGAAATCAGACATATCGCCGAAGGACAAGCACCAGAGCTCCAAACGGTACTGAAGATTGTGTCGTAAAACTACATTCTTGGCAAAGGCTGTTTATATATCCAATAAGAATTATAAAAATGGCCAAAAAGAACGATCGCAAGAGAGAGAGAATCCAGACATCGCCATTTAATTCAAGAGTGCATATTTTCCAGAGATCACTAGGATTGTTGATGGAGCTACAGAGTTTTACTTTGTACAATACTCTCTGCAGGTGGCATGCCATTTTTACAGAGACAGGCCGAGCCATATGGGAAACCCAGTATGATGAAGTCTAGCCTTAGCCTTTATATGACTCTAAACACTGAAGAACTCGCAAGTTTTATTTTATTCCAGTAGTGACTAAAAGACAGATTATAAATTCAATCTTTATACCAACACTGTGCTACCAGAACCAAACATGGGTACTGACAAAAGAGCAAGAAAGGAAAATTACCACATGCGAAATGAGATGCCTGAGGAAAGCAGTAAATAAAACAAGAAGAGACCATATAAGAAATGAGGAAATTGGAAGAACAGTCGAAACAACACCTGCTATTAGATTTATTGAAAAAATAGAGACTCAAATGGTTTGCCACTTGGTCAGAATGAACCCGAATACACCAGTTGCAAGAGCATGAAAATGGAATCATCAAGAGGAAAGGGCAGACCAAGAAAAGATGGGTTGATGGAGTTACAGACATCTTAAAACTCCACAATACCACACCATATCAAGCGACCGAGCGTGCATTATCTCGAAAACCGATCATCAGTTAAACCTGCTACGCCTAGCGGCAAAAAGCAGAGAAGGACAAAAGAAAGAAAGAAAAGAAAGATTGAATAAAACCGTTTTGATATGTTACTTTTCTTGATCTATTCTAGTTTCTCTTATGTATGTCTACACTGTTTTCCCACTTTAACTGCAAGTAGTATAATTTTCTGTCTTGTTCTCTTTCATAATTCTGTATTGATCATGTTTACCTATCTCAAATGAAGCTTGCGGTGGAGATATCTCTTGGTGGGTGTCTGCATTTAGATGTGATATTCTTGGCCACATGCTTTGGTTTCAGAATCATTAAACAGGACAGATACTTGAACTTAATATTTTGTATCAACTGTCACGTTTCTAACTTTTAGATTCAGCTTTGCGAATACTATCATTCTTTCTTTCTTCTTTTGACATCACACTGTTACCAGGTTGTTGCCCACTGTCATGGTTTTCTGTTTTTGTCTTGCGCTGCTCTATTGACGGGGTGAAGGTTATTTTTGCTTTTGACAGGATTCTGCTAGGCTATCTAACCATCTTTTTTTCGTTGTCTTCCTCTCGCCTTCTTTCATGTTTTTCTCTTGTACAAGACTCTATATACAGTGGAGTTTGGTTGCATTCTTTGGCCGAAACACTTCTTCAAGCAAGGTTCTGTCTCAACTTTGTTTCTAATGCTGATATTGGTTATTTTTTCTATTATCATTCAATGACATTATCATTGAACACTGAAATCAGTCAGTAACTATAGACAATCAGTCTGACCAAATAAATTTTCGAAAGTTCTTGCTGCAGTCTCTCTCAGTACTCTGCACTCACTGTTTAGAACTGTAGATTGGTGGGAAAGATAGTCCTGCTCTTTCATTAGCTATAGCCAAATGTTTATTTTCTGATGTCTTGCTACCAACGTGTAAGCATCATTCCCATGTGTTGTACTGGTTGTCATGGACAACCATTTGTTTCTACACTCATGTGTACCTTATTCATGACTAAAATTTGTTGGTGCTGTAAAGTTTTACTGTTAAGTGTAGCCTTTCTCTGACTCAGCTCTCATTGATGCTCTAAAAAAGGGGATTAAAAGATCCACTTCTTATGAAATGCTGAAAAATATATTGTTGCATGTAACAGGAATTTGTTCTAGCTATCAATTTTAATGATTTATTTTATGTGCAGGAAATGGAAGCTGTCTCAGAAACTAGTATCCGCAGTTCCAGAAGATCTACCAGGAATTTCTATAATCAAGCCATTAGTTGGAGTTGACCCAAACCTCTTTGACAATTTAGAGACATTTTTCAATTTAAAATACCCTCAGGTAAGATGCTCTTATTTTTGTAGACTTCTGAATGTCTTAATCCACATATTTAAAAAAATACAGTCTTGGAGACAACGCACCAGCAACAAACGCCCACAAGATCCCGCCAGCATACTCAATAGAAAACAACACACAGTAATCTTCCACCACATGCACAGAAGGAAGAGTGCAAAGTGTGCATGTCAGACTGAAACACAGACTTCAGAGCACATCCTGCAGTCCTGTCCATCATATATATGCCAATGAAATGAAACATGGCCTCAAAAATGAAGCTTACAGAGCAAGCTATGGGGAACCCTCTAGGAACTCTGAGGTGCAGCTTCATAAAGGCATACCACTTCATAGTTTAGACTGAACATTTCTTCTTCTTCTTTGAATGCTCCATATCGACCACTTGTTAACCACTTTGTGATTTGTATGTGATTCTAGCCTAAGAGAGATTTATGTTGTGCCAGTTTTGTGCCTACAAGCAGGCCAGCACGTGCAATTTCTGCGATGCTTTTTATTTACTAGGGTAGCTTCCTAGGTCATACATCAGTCGCCTCTTACGATATGACTTGTAGGTTGCAGTGGTATTCTTTTCTTCCCTTGCAGGTCTCGGCACCACACGGCCGGACAGAGCATTTGAAACCGATTTAGAAGAAGAAGTAGAATGTCTTCATTAATTCTGATTACCAACAGTCTTAAGTGTAAATTTACAGTAGTTGAGTACCATCATATTTAAGAGAGAAAAAGCTATTTTGGCACACCTGTGTATGAAACTATGTGCAGATGTGTGTAGGTCGAGCTAGAAACCTATTGTTCTGTTCTAGTCGCTACAAAACTATTAAAGATGATGATTTGTTACCAGATACACCAGTTACTAGGCTCACTGTTACTGATATTAATTCTTGATAACTTTATATTGTACTTGCTGGTATTCTTATTGCGTATTATATGTGATTATTAACATGCAGTCATCCAGTTAGTTCACTCACTGTGTGTGTAGGTGTTTGGATTTTCTTGTTCATGAGGTTAATGTTTTCTCTTGACATGTGAATTCACAATAACACACACACACACACACATGTTGAGACTGGCAAAAATCAATATTGTGTTGTTATCTTTGTGATACAGAGTACACATCTAACCACCCTCAATCTGAGAGTTTCATCTTTGGTTTACAAACAAATTCTTTTTTGTGCATTTGTTAAAGTTGATCTATTGTGCTTTTAAAGCTCATTATGTATTTGTATCTGATAGAGATGTTAAAATAAGAATACAGAAGGCAAGAGGAGCTTTCATTGCACTGCGAAACATTTGGAAGTCCAAAGAAATCAAATCTAGAACAAAAATTCGGATATTTAACTCTAATGTAAAAGCAGTTCTACTGTATGGGTCAGAAACATGGAGAACAACTAAAACAATAGCGCATAAATTGCAAACATTCATCAACTGGTGTCTGCGCAGAATAGAGGGAATAAGATGGTATGATAGGGTCACAAATGAGGAACTTATGGAGAGAACAAGACAGATTCCAGTGAACGAACAGGTTAAAAAAGACGCTGGCGCTGGATAGGACACACTTTGCTAAAACCGGAGGGGAATATAACAAGAAGGGTCCTTGCCTGGAACCCGCAGGGGCAGCGAAAGAAGGGGAGGCCGAGAAATACTTGGAGGCGGAGATCAACAATATAAAGAAGAGCTGGAGGGAGCTGCAGGAGATAGCTAGAGATAGGAAGACTTGGCATGAGTTGGTTGAGGGCCTATGCCCCAACCCGGGGTAAAAGGCAAAGAGAGAGAGAGAGATGTATTTGTATCTATGAAGCAAAAGAATGGAGGCAGCTTGTGACATCCTGCAACATAAATGCTACATACACTTCTTCTCTCCACCATTTACTTCTTTATAGAAGTGTGTGGGGGGAATTGGTAGTGGTTTTGTGTGTTCTTGTTCTAAGGCCCTTTGAAAGCTTTTAATCATTGTCTAAATGTTGTTCTTGATGCAGTCTCTCCATCTTTTGCATGGTCTTCCTCTTGCTTTTGTACTCACTATACTTTTTCATTGGGGCTCTCTGTGGTAGTCGATACCAGGACATTCTTGTCAGGTGCCTAAACCATATAATTTGTTGTTCTTTTATAAATTGCATGACTGGTTTTGCATCTAGCCTTCTTCTGATTTCTTCATTTCTAATTTTGTCTATTATTGTCACTCCTGCAGCTCTTCTAAGACACCACATCGCTGTTGTTATAATTTTCCGCTCAGTAGCTGCTGTTGTTGGCACATACACTGTCTTTATCAAATAACTTGTCCTAAGTAGACTTTGCCATCCTAAGTCATAATTTTGCTCTTTTATAGGCCAGATGTCCTACCTCTGCTGCCATCATGTTCAAATCATGTCGCATCCTAAATCCATCTTCTCCGTGGTCTTCCTCTTTGCCAGTATGCCTCCTACTATAATGGTTTTATTCAACATACACTGTGCGCATTAAAATCCCATGCATTGAAGCCAGAGCAGAGAAAACTCCCAACTGAAACTCCGAAAGATTCTATGAAAGATCGGAAACTCCATTCTGAAAACTAAAACACTGGATCATGTCAGCAGCCAATATCTGATCTTGCAGTGATTCATGCCTTTACCTACCAATCTTCAGAGGAAACAGGAAGGAAAGTAGGACCAGAGATACACATACTAATGTTTATTTCAACAAAAACAGAACACTAAATTCTGCTGTAGAATTTTAAACTGTAGTGCAGAACTAAAGATGACGTTAAAGGTCACAAAGCTACTGGAGGAACAAAGAGGAAAAGAATCAAGTATAGTCTGCCTGCGATGCTGAATTTCAACTATTCACTTTCCAAAAATACATAAGGTCCTCTTAACAAAAATTCATAGAAGATCTAAATCACCTGTTTGCCAACAATAATGGATCCCAGTACACTGGTATCACGGGAAATGAGGCAGCTGACAGACTGGGGGAAGAATGCACCAAAAATGAACAATTCCACCACAGAGTCTCACTGAGGGAAGCAGAAACAATTATCAAAGGGAAATTCAGATGTGCATGGAGCTATAGAACCGACAGCAATTACCCCCAAAAACGCAATCCTAATGTTAGCCAGAATTCAATATACCACTATATGTAGATTCTACACAGGACACTGTAGACTACAAGTCCATCTTCACAAAATGAAACCTGCTAAAACTGACAAATGCACATGCCAAAATAGGCCAGACTCCTAAACACATTCTGCAAACATCTCCCGTCTTTGATGACTTGATGGTTCAAACCTGGCCTCGGATAGATTAATTTTGTAGCAAATATTGTGGCACACCTGCTGACAATTGAGTTCTTGGAAGCTACTAGTTTCTCTGTTTAGATATCGGAGCATGAAAAACTAATCATAGATTGAAGTATTTATGAGCATAACATTTTGCACATGTTCCAATTTTTCACCCTCTTTTTGCATGAGAACATAAACATTTCAATTATTATGGACAAATTTAGATTGATACCAGTTGGAAAAATTGAGGATATTGGTATCTACAGGGTGTTCAACTTAAAAGCAGCCGTGAATGGAGCTAATCTGGCATATATGTATAGAAATGGGAAGGTTCAGTTATGACGTAGTCAAGGTTGTGTAATGGTGTGTAATTGTAGTGCGGAAGGGGCGATGAACAAATGTGACGTAGGACAAACTAGTCAGAACCGGTTTAAATAGTAAATAGACGAGATGCAATGCGTACTGGCAAATTTCTATTTATCACTGGGGCTGCTTTTAAGTTGAACACCCTGCATAAGTTTTATTGCAAGATACATTAATGTGTATATAACAAGCTATTAAGTAGAAATATTGTATAAATGCTTTAAAGTTCTAATTTTTGTTCTATATTTTACCTCTTGCCTTCTGTGTTCTTATTCTAACATCTCTACCTGTTCCTTTCTCCTTGTGTCTATTGCTGTCCAAGTATATGTATGATTCTACCACTTGAAGTGGGGTTTTGCCCATGGAAATCAGTTGTTGGCTTCTTGATTCTTCTTCTTCGAACGCTCTATATCGACCACTTATCAACCACTCTGTGTGATTTGTATGTTATCTGAGCCTAAGAGCGATTGTACATTGTGCCAGTTATACGCCTACAAGTAGGCCAGCACATCCGATTTCTGCGCTGCTTTTTATTTACTAGGTAGCATCCTAGGCCTCATCAGCGCCTCTACGACATGCATTGTAGGTCGCAGTGGTACTATTCTTTGCTTCTCTTGCAGGCCCCGACACCACACGGGTGCTTGATTAATTGTCACCATCTCTGTCTTTTTCCCAATGACTGTTTAACCCTAGTTGTGATCCCCAATCATGTGTTTAGTTTATCCTGCATCTGGTTTCGTGCATATAACAGGAAGGCTTTATCATCAGCCAAGTTCAGATCATCTAGTTTCTTCATCCTTCACCCCTAGGGAGGCATAGATCCACAACCAAGGTCTTCCAAGCCCTCCTGTCCAAGGCCATCTTTTCCAGATTTCTCCACATTTTCTTCCAGAATTCCGCTTCCAACTTCCACCTGCAGGTGTTCCTGGGTCTTCACTTACCTCTATTACCCTGGGGATTCCATCAGAGGGTCGTCTCATGATGCTGTCAGGAGGTCTCCTCAGTGTGTGTTCCATCCATCACCACCTTCTGCCCTTGTTTTTGTTCCACCTGCCGTTGTCTCACTCTATCCCACAGTTCTTTGTGATCTTGTCATACCATCATAGATGGGGTATGATCATCTAGTTTGTGATGCTATTAATTTTTGTTGAGTAATCTATGATCTATTTATCTTTACTTGTTACACATTCAATATATTGTAGATGTGATGAAAATAAAACTGGAAGCATAATATATTTTCAATCTCTTTTATATTTCAGTTTGAAATTTTATTCTGCATTCAAGATGAACTCGACTCTGTCATCATGATTGCTCAAAGTCTAATACTTAAGTATCCAAAAGTGGACGCAAAAATATTTCTAGGTATGTCTTTGTTATTGATGTTTGGAAATCTATTTTCGTTTAAAGCCGAAAGATTGACTTCATTGCTCGGATTTCCTCCATATGGCTCGGTCCCTCTCTCAGAAATGGCAACCACCTACCGAAACTTGCACAAAGCACAAACTCCGTAGCTCCTGCAACGATCCAAGGGGTCTATGGAAAAAAGACACTCGTGAACAGAACAGTACGGTACAGATTCGAACCTACAACCATCAGAACGCATGGTAAAGGCTTAGCCACAGACACCCCCGCTATTTTAATTGTCATACACATAACAGTCTTGTCTTAGATATTGATCTGTTAACAACTGGTTTATTATACTTTCTATCACAGTAATAAAAGTAGTCCAATAGTAGTTATACTAGAAGTAGATATTTGAAGCTTACATTTACGAGCCAGCAAACAAATTCTTAGAATGAAAATCGTGGCATATCCTAAAGGACGTAGCCATCAACTACAGTAAACGAGTCGTTGATTTTCTAGGCACCACTTATACATTCAGTAGTTTGCCATTGCTTTCTGAACGGTGAAGTCTATTTTTACCTCTTTGTAAAAATCCCACGGAAACTAATTTGCTTCCAAACTTGCCCACCGTGGGTTTTGAACCAGGTATGCTTGGGTTTGTGATCGAGTTTACTACCGCTTGAACTACAGACGCTCACCAAATTCTTAGAAGATAGTTATAAATTTTATTTGATAGTGCTAGTTGGGTAGTATGGGATGGAGTAGTGCAATTGTATAAGTATTCGCCTGTCAACTCGGACACAAGAGGGTTGTGGGTTTGATCCCACATTCAATGTTCTACACATGAGAAAAGAAATTGGCCCTACTACCTCCTGCACACCAGTGTCTAGAAATATAAAGTTACTTTATACCCTAAGGTCTGAAAAGGCTACGATAAATTTTTTATTAAAAAAATATATATTATTAATTGGGTAGCACAGTAGTACCGTCACGGAATGAATATATTAAGTTAAATTAAAATGTATTTTGTTGATAGGCAATATATAACTTATTGAAAATTGCATTAGATAATTGTATATTTTAATGTTGCATGTAGTATGTATGTTTTTTGTCCTTCCTACCTTTCATTCGCTTGAAATATTGATATATATTCAACGTTGTCTTTTGTATAAACTTCACTGTCTTTTGTAGCTCACCCGTAGATCTGTGTAGTTTTCTATCCAATGTTGTTTTATTAGGTCAGTGAGTTTGCCTCAGTATATCATATTCGGGCAGTCTTGAAGTATGTGCTCTGTAGTCTGATGTGCCTGTACACATGGCTGAATTGCCAATCTCATGTTTTTTGTTGTTGTAATAAGTGACAGAGGAACATACATTAAATGTGTGAACTTCGAAACGGTTTATGATAGCATTCACAGAGACAATCTCTTGAGGATATTAAGACTCTACAAGAACTTCTCCTGCAACCTAAAGAGCTCAAGCAAAACATTCCAAATGATTTATTGATTGATAGATATGACCATCATCATTGCACTTCCGTGAATAGCCATGTGTGCTCCAATCTCTTTAAAAAAATTAAAAAAAAAAAAAAGTAACAAAGCACAAACTCTGTAACACCGGCACAAAAAGATAATTAAAGAGTGTTTATCTTACTATGCGTATGGAACGACCTCACCAAAGGCAGGAAAGCCGATAGAGAAGTCATTCGTTCTGCCTTCACTAACTTACTCTATCCGAGAAAGAGTTACAAGGAAAACAGGTCTCCTGCAACGATCTACCTTGAAGGATCTAATCATCACGTACCTCAGAAGTCGGCGAGACTGTCCATATGGTTGAGGGATGCCTGTAAAAGGTAATATAGACCCACGCAAAAATCAGTGAGAAGCGCAATACCAGGCGTCATGACTTTCCGCCTGAACTAACAGCAAACGAACGAGAGAAGAAGAAGAAGAAACTCTGTAACACAAGTGAGAGTTCCTGGTTTTGAGGATAATGAAAAGCTGTAATAGTTTTATTTTAATTTTTAATGAATTTTGCCTTGGCAGCGACTTTTCAGCCAATTCTTAACAGTTTTCATCTGACAATGGTTCTTTTACAAGCTCAACTTTAGCACAGGACTTATGCTTTATCATCCCTCTCCAATAGAACTAGAATCTTACCTATATTAAGATCAGGGATCACGGGAGAAATAGCGCTTGTGTGTTACAGGGGCCGCAAGGAGTAAACAATAGTAACACTGCGACCTACAGGACAAGTCGTAGAGGCGACTGAGGTAGGGGTCTAGGAAGCTACCTTAGTAAATAAATGACGTAGCAGAAATCGGATGTGCAGACCTATTTGTAGGCGCATAACTGGCACAATGACAATTGCTCTTAGGTTCAGATCACATACCAATCACAAAGAGTGGTTTAACAAGTGATTGATATAGAGCGTTTGACGAAGAAGAAGACTGGCGAAATAACAAATTGCTCCACATGGGAACCAAACTGAGTACTTTTGGATAGAGATGCTAACAAGCTACCTCTACACCATGGAGACCCACATACTTTTATCTGTTGTACAGCTGAAGAGTGTTACATCATCTCTCTTGTTTGATCAGATAATTTATTGGGGGACTGCCTAGAGTAGTTGATAGTAGCTCGGCCTGCTAGCTGTGAGACGCCTCATAGCTCGGGTTCGAACCTACTGTCCGGCATTTGTTCGAGTCCCCTGGTCTTACTCAGGACGATAACGTGAGTACCTCTGAAGTCGGAGAAAATCTGCCTGTATGGCGAGGGAATACTAATTACGAGTACATTGAGCACACGGCTGCCAGTGTAAAGTAATTTACAAATGTGCACGCTGCTGCCATTGTAAGAAATAGGAAAAACGGATTTTCACGCAAAAATCAGTTTCAGAGATGAAACTTTTGTCTGAGTTGAAAGACTGAAAAAAAAGAAGATAATTTATTGAAATTAAAAGACATACTCACAACATGGAAATTTAATATAATAAAACTATCTATTTTGTTAAAACTATAAGTTTTGAGCCATAAACTTGTCCTGTTTTTTCAATATTAGTAAAACTACACAAATGATCAAATAAATGAAATCCAACCTACATGTCTACTTATACATTTAGGTGACACTGACCAAGGTAATCTAATTTGAATTTATGTTTAGAACAAACTTCTTTCAAAGGATTACACGCTGTTGAATTGATTAAAAACAGTTATATTCTTCTATAAATCATTTGTTCTTATTCAATGTTGTATTGATTTTTTCAACCGTTTACTGTATTGTGTACAAATTGTAAAGGGTAGACAGTGGTAAAACTACTTACTAAATGACAAAAGATGTACAAAACAATAGCTTTGACAATTTTTCAAGTTGTATAAATAAATAAAGATTTGTTGGTCTATTCCTGTACATGCAAAACTGACACACTTTGTGTTTTATAAAACAGTTGAGGTGTTAATTGAGGCTTGTGATAACGTAACGGTTAGTACACTTATGTCTGGTCCAAGGATCAAATTCTCCAGTTGAGGTGGATTTGTTTTCAACCAAAATGACTCTCCGTGCGATCACCGCCCAGACCGATATACCAGATCTACCCATAAATTCTATTCATGTGGAAATCTGATTCATGCAGCCTTAGCATTGGTGTGTTTTACGTCACATCTTCAGCACCATTTGGAGCTCTGGTGCTTATCCTCCGACAATCTGTCCGGTTTCAGTCAGCGTTTACTCGGTTTGCTCTCTGTTCTGTAGCCTTCTAGTGTTTTTTACGGTGTGGGGTAGCTAGCCCCACGCCCAACCTCCTTGGTCGCCTCTTACGACATGCGTGGCAGGTAACAGTGGTTCTATTCTTTACACCCAATTTGGGCCCTGGTAACCACTCGGGCGAAAATGACTCTAAGATTCAGACCTTGTATCAGATGTCTGCAGTGTATTCTCAGACCAGATGTTAGGACAGAGTTGCACACACAGACCTGTGGATAAGAACAGGACAGGAACCCATGATGACTCAGGTTATAATGATAAAATTGGATGAGTCCGGCATACCCTGTAGAAGACACAGTCGAGTGTCACTAGACAAGCATTTAAGTGGTACCCACAAGGTAAACAGAAAAGGTGACACCCTATACAGACCTGCAGGCTTGACTTGAATGAAGGCAAAACATTCAAAACTAATAAGGTTGTGGGTTATTAGTACTGTAATGAAAATAAACTATCAGTGATGATTCAAACAACTGCAAATAGAAAACATTTGTTATAATGGACCATTTTATTTAGCATTTTTGCATAATGACATGAACATTTATTGTATCAAGTCTTCTTGTAAACTTTGTGATATCTTGCGTTTTAATACTTTTTATTTCATTTCTCTCATTATTATAGACTTGTATGATTATTTCTGTAACCACCTGATCCCCATGTAAATATTCACTTGAAAATTTCAATGTTGATATAGGCGTTTATAAAAAAAAATGTTCATGTGATATTATTGACATTTAAAATTTGTTATTAAACTGCAGTGCCATTACACATAACTGTTTGGACTGTTGTACACATGTTGTACATGATTTTGTTAATTTCTCTTATTTTAAACCACTGGTCAATCATTATAAGTTTGCATTGTGTAAAGTTGGGGTATACAAGGTGTGTTCTCTGTCCGGTTTTGCATCCAGCATTGTTTGGGTCGGCTAGTTTTTCTTAGAACGGGTGAGAAGTGAAAATTAGTAGTATTCTGATGACCGTAGAATACAAACCGACTCCACATCCCAGCGGTGCAGACTGGGAAACTTTGACCACACGGCCAAAGTCTAACAGGACAATGGTTCACCTAGGGGGATGGACTTCCCTACTAGGCCAGTTATTGATTTATTTGTTAAAGAAGTTTTAAGGTCTTTTTATTTTCATTTTGTCCTACGAAGAAAGGCAAACTCAAGTTAAAAAAAAGCATGCAGATACCAGCTGTGCTGGCCTACAGTTTTGAAGGTGCCTAACTGGCACAACAAAATCATTCTCTAAGGTGATCCGAGTGGTTACCGGGGCCCAAATTTGGGGTGTAAAGAAAAGAACAACTGTTACCTGCCACACATGTCGTAAGAGGCGACTAAGGAGGTTTGGCTGAAATCGGATACACAGGTCCTAAACACCTAGAAGTTTATGCGTTTAGGGGCCTACCAAACCAATGTGCAACGTATACATGTTCTTGGCAAAGATCAAACATATCACAAAGAGTTATTAAAATTGGTCGTAAAGAAAGAACACAAAGAAGAAGAAGATTCTCTAAGGTGCAAATCCCATACCAGTCACAAAGAGTGGTCTAACAAGTGTAGAGTGAACGAAGAAGAAGGTGAAACTCAACCTGGCAGGTACTATTTTTAGGTATTGCTAACTTTGCTGAGCTCTTCAATATTTGGTATATAATTCTGCCCCTTTGTTTCTTTACTTTCAGGAAAGAAGAATGTTGGAGTAAATCCCAAGATTAATAATATGATTCGGGGTTATGAGGCTGCAAAGTATGACCTATTCCTTATCTGTGACAGTAGTATTAAAAGTAAGTAGTTTCTTGTGCCATTTCATCCTGTTTCCCATATCTTTTCTATGTATCGGTCATATTTTTTGGCTCCAGTGCTTCTCCTGGGGTTCTTAAAACTCCTTATTTTCTTGTTAAAATAAACTTGAAGTTACTTATGAGTGATCTGTGCATGTATGTTATATATGTATACTTGTGTTTATGTATGCTGTTGTTTTGTTTCATATATGCTTTATTTCTTTTCTTCAATCCCATTTTGTCTCACATCGTCGGGATAAGAAGAGATTTCTAGAACAGTCTTTTGTGTGTGCTTCATAAACTCATATAAGCGGGGGACTGCCTAGAGTAGTTGATAGTAGCTCGGCCTGCTAGCTGTGAGACGCCTCATAGCTCGGGTTCGAACCTACTGTCCGGCATTTGTTCGAGTCCCCTGGTCTTACTCAGGACGATAACGTGAGTACCTCTGAAGTCGGAGAAAATCTGCCTGTATGGCGAGGAATACTAATTACGAGTACATTGAGCACACGGCTGCCAGTGTAAAGTAATTTACAATGTGCACGCTGCTGCCATTGTAGAAATTGGAAAAACGGATTTTCACGCAAAAATCAGTTTCAGAGATGAAACTTCGTCTGAGTTGAAAGCGGACGAAAGAAAAAATCAAAAAAAAAAATCATATAGGCAAGCACCTAAAGCTTATTGCATGTTTTTATGCAAACACCACTCGATCGAATCTGACCTGATTGTTCTGTGTTCAACATTTGACACTGTTTATGAAATACAATGCTTAGCGAAGCTAATTGTTAGATCGAATCTGATCTGATTGTTCTGTGTTCAACATTCAACACTATTTATGAAAGACAATACTTGGCGAAGCTCGTTTTTGGAGAGCTAGCTGGCTGTGTTCTTAAAAACGCTCATCCGTAGAGCTAGGCAATGGGAGCTGTAAGAAATCAAGATTTGTGGTTCAAATCCTGTATTTGGTTATGTGGTTTTTTTTCTGGAAGCCCCTAATGCTTGTTCATTGTCTAATTTTTTTCTGGAACCAAGATGCCAGAGGACAAACAGAGGGATCAATCAACTGACACCATTATGCAAGCATCTTCTTTTTCATCTATCATCATTCATTTTTGACTAGGATTCCGCCCATGTGGTCTCGGGCCCGCAAGGGAAGAAAAGAATAGTACCACTGCAACCTACAAGGCATGTCGTAAGAGGCGACTGAGGTAGGGGCATATGGAAGCTACGCTAGTAAAAAAAAAAAAGGTAGCAGAAATAGGATGTGCTGGCCTACTTGTAGGTGCAAAACTGGCACAATGTGCAATCGCTCTTAGGATCATATCACATGCAAATCACAAAGAGTGTATTAATATGTCGATATGGAGCGTTTGAAGAAGAAGGTGTACACTGTGTCTGTGAGTCTTGCAAATTTGTCCCAATCCACTCTCTTATAATTCCACTGGGTAAGTGTTTTTTGGGCCTTCAATTACATAGGTTAGGTTTATAGAGAGCTTAACTGGTTTGTGGTCACTATTATCCAGTTTGTTCATTACTACCATCTCTATTTTATATGAGAATTCTGTGGAGAATGCAAGGTCATGTGTGGAAATTGTCTTCCACTTTCTTCAATAAAAGGTTCAGTGGATACTCCTGCATTTATGATGTGTAAGTTGTTCTCTACTTCCACTTCCTCTACTTCCTTCCCTCATGCATCGGTGCCTGGCATCCCCATTTTTTTCAAAATAACTATTGACATCGTCTACTACCAGTGCATCCTGATTCTGTGGTCTCCATTGTCTCTAGTACACTGGCCTTGTTTCTTGGGCTATATATATTACAATTTTTCTAGAGGCTGATTGTGTGTATATCTGTTACACTAATTTCTGCTTTCCATGACAGTTCATGACACAATTTTATAAAACATTAACAATAATCTTCTTGTGTATCATATAAGTACAACAGTTATAAGTTTCTATTTTTCATTTATCAACGAGCCACAGGAACCATCAGTATGCATACTCTTCGATATCTGTTGGGGAGACTGAGCACCTATGGGTTTGCCCGGAGTGCAATGACGTCAGTTTAGTAACCAATAACCAATATTTTTCATTTATGTTTAAGGTAAATTTGATAACAAATATTTATGCAATTGAAAGTTATGCTTTAATTTTCAGTGAAAGAAGACTCACTTATGGACATGGCACTTCATATGACAGAAAATGTCGGCTTGGTCCAGCAGATGCCCTTTGTGTGTGACAGACCGGGAATTGTGTCTCATTTGGAGAAGGTCAGAAATCATTGATTCTATCCTCAATTATGAATGTTAAATTCTTCTTTTTTTTCAGACTTCATTCTGAAAATATGCCCCTTGTTCAATGACTCGAGTGTATTTCCCAAAGGTAGCTCACCTCGCTGTTTAGACCTCTGAGCATAGGAAACTGATAAGAGAAGAAGAAGAATATCTCTTCACTGTACCCTGTCCACAGGAGCTCTCTTTAGATCAGCGTTGAGTCTGAACCCTGATGTCTTTGCATGACTAAACAATGAAGGTTCTCCTCAGGAGTCTCTTTTTCTCTGGATTTTTCCAGCCAGTATCCGTAGCAGGATGACATTGGGATCAATCCAATATTTTCTATTAAAAGAATGTCTCCATCCTTTTGCAGTAGTTCTTAATACCATCTGAAATTTTTAAGATCTTGTGTATTTGATTTTTTAGCTGCCCAGCTAACTTCCATTCCGAGTTAGCACCACATTACAAAATCCTTTAATTTGTTGTTCTTATCGTTTTTCTTTCCTTTTTTCTAAGTCAGTTCATGTTCTCAGCTACACATACATGCCAGATATGTAGTTTTTATTTATTCTGTTGCACAATATCAGTGTTAGTTGTGGATAGAAGTTTTATTTCTCATTGTAGGCTTTCCTAGACATTGCAACCCACAATTTTGTGTCTTGTTTCACAGAAGACATCCTCTGTAAGAATTTGATCCAGTTTTTGAAATCTCTGCAAGTGTTTACTTCCTCACCTTCTTTGCTGATATTGGTGTTCTGTGTTTGTTTGACAATTGCCATAGTTTTCGACTTACTACTATTTAACTTTTTACTACTATTTTAACTACTATTACTTTTTATCTTAATGCCAAATACTTTAACTGTTTTCATTGTAGTATTGATTTTCAAATACTTAAGCTTTGTCATTGATTTTTGCAAAGTTTGCTTTATGGTACGCACATGTGTTGCCGGGGCCCAAGGGGTAAAGAATAGTAACACTGCAACCTACAAGGCATGTCATAAGAGGTGACTAAGGTAGAGGCCTATGGAAGCTACCCTAGTAAATAAAAAGCATCACAGAAATTGGATGTGCTGGCTAACTTGTAATCTCATAACTTGCATAATGTACATTCACTCTTAGGCTCAGATCACATACAAATCACAAAGAATGGTTTAATAAGTGGTCGATAAGGAGCTTCGAAGAAGAAGAAAGTCTTATGGTGAAGTCTCAATTTCTTTTGTGATCACTTAAATTGAATAAATGTTTGGGAACTTTTCCTAAGTAAGTTCATAGTAGCTGCTGCGATTAGCTTGGAGACCCTCAGTGGTTCAAATCTATTTGTCCGCATTTGTTAAGTCCCCTGGTCTTACTCAGGACGATAACATGAGTACTCTGAAGTCGGAGAAAATCTGCCTGTATGGCGAGGGAATACTAATTACAGTGTACATTGAGCACACGGCTGCCAGTGTAAAGTAATTTACAATGTGCACACTGCTGCCATTGTACGAAATTGGAAAAACGGATTTTCACGCAAAAATCAGTTTCAGAGATGAAACTCGCCTGAGTTGAAAGCGGACGAAAGAAAAAAGAAAAAAAAGAATAAATGTTTCAATCATGTTTTATGTGTTTTGTCTTTGGTCAGATTTACTTTGGAACCCATCATGGCAAAATGTATTTGACTGCAAATTTCTTGGGTATTAACTGTGCATCTGGCATGTCCACCCTTTTCCGCAAAGACATCATAGAAGAGGTAGGGGGACTTGCTCACTTTGGAAAGTATCTAGCAGAAGACTACATGTTAGCTCAGGCAGTGTTAAACAGGTGGGTTTGAAATTACTATGTGTGTCTTGTATTTTTAGATTATGTGTACTTCTTAATGACCATGATAATAGTAATAAAACTCATAACCCATTAGAAGCCTATGTGTCTGTTACGATGGAATTACCAACACATAAGTCTATCCAGAGACTTGTTTCCTCTACTTCTTCTTTGAAAGTTCCATATCGACCACTTGTCAACCACTCTGTTTGATTTGTATGTGACCTGAGCCTAAGAGCGATTGTACGTTGTCCCAGTTATGCGCCTACAAGTAGGCCAGCATATCCGATTTCTGCGCTGCTTTTATTTGCTAGGGTACCATAGCTAGGTACCATCCCTAGGGCTTACATCAGTCGCCTCTTACGACATGCATTATAAGTTGCAGTGGTACTATTCTTTGCTTCCCTTGTGGCCCCGGAACCACAGGGCGGTTTCTCTGCAAAGTGGTAAAATCCTTTTCTGACCAAATGATTTATCAGCTCATTCTGCAGCTCAAACACCCTTTTCATTGCAAGCAAATATGAAGAATGTAGTGCTGCAGCACTTCCTGTGCCCACCTATTTTGTTTATCACCATTTTTTTATATCGGTGATCTTCATCATGGCTGAAATTTGCCACCAGTTCACTTTGAGCTTTTGAGTGAGCAAAAAATAAAATACCCAAAACAACCTGGAGAAGAACAGTAGAAAAAGAACTGAAAGAAATGAATCATAGCTGGAACACAATACAGAGGATGGCAAGAATAAAGAAGAATGGCGTACATTTGCTGCTGCCCTAACGCAAGGGCGCCATAGGCTAGAAGGAGATAATTCAAATAGCTTTTTTCACCTCCTTTATTAATCTGTTGACCTCATCATTACCAGGTGTGTTGTAAAGAGATGAAATACACTGTATTCCAATTATTTTTTATAAAATAAGATTTCTCTTAGTTGGTGCTTTTAAAAATGTCATTGCGGTTTCTGATCCAGTATTTAGGTTATCTCCTTTTGCATTTAAGGTGAAGGAGAGTTCTATTGCTACTGACAATCTTTTATGTGTTTATTATTTATATTGTTTCCTTCATTTTCTTCTAATGCATTAGTTGCTTATCAGTTTATCTATACATAGGCACATATTTTGATGAGATAGTGTTTTTCAAACAGTTGATGTGAATTATTCTAATGCTCTATTATATCTGATGTGAATTGTTCTATATTATTATATATTATATATATTATTCGATATTATAAATCTTATATGAATTGTTACTGTTGCTGATTACAGAGGCTTCAAAATTCGCTTATGCAGTCAGACAGCATTACAGAACTCGGGATATACTTCTCTGACAATATTTCACGATCGACTTATTAGGTGAGTGCTTAACTTTTTTTGTGTGTCAGATTCACTTTAAACTATTACACTCAAATTGAATTTATTTCTAGTGTTGCCATTCAATACACATTTAAAATTAAAGATAGGCTTTCTATTCAACACTCATTAAAAATTATTCCTGCTGTATGTGTTGAAAATGTTATATTTTATCTTCCATATGTTATGTTAGAATTGCAAACATTCATCGGCAGATCTCTCAGTTGTTTATATCATATCTGGTCTGACTAGAAGAAATAATAAAAATATGTAATAATAATAATAATAAAGCCCATCCCCGTTAAAGTCTTAGGGGTGTCACTATGGAGACATCAGCACAAAAGCACGCCATGAGTCTCTGTCTTCAACTCCTCGAGCGAGTGTGGAGAAACTCTGTCCTGACCAGCTCTTGATGTTGTGAAACCAGGATTTTCTCTACCCTCCTTTCCTTCTTATATAATAATAAAAAGTCGCCCGAGTGGTTATCGGGGCCCAAATTTGGGGTGTAAAGAATAGAACCACTGTTACCTGCCATGCATGTCGTAAGAGGCGACTAAAGAGGTTTGGCTGAAATCGGATACACATGTCCTAAACGTGCAG
The DNA here is from genome assembly GCA_020796225.1 of Arion vulgaris. Lineage (NCBI taxonomy): Eukaryota > Metazoa > Mollusca > Gastropoda > Stylommatophora > Arionidae > Arion > Arion vulgaris. Next base: position 16,481,592 of record CM036763.1, on the reverse strand, counting down.
AAATCTATGCGTTTAGGGGCCTACCAAACCAATGTGCAACGTATACACGTTCTTGGCAATGATCAATCATATCACAAAGAGTGATTAAAATTGGTCGTAAAGAACAACGCAAAGAAGAAGAAGATAATAAAAGTAAACTTGTGAAAGATAATCTAACTAATACATCTTGAAATTAAAGAAATAAAATGGACATGGCTCAGCAAATCAACCTACTTGTATAAACAAATGTATAATTAATTGAAACTCGCAGGAAAAGAAAGAGTAGAAAGATCATGGATGAGAAAATTGTAGAAGAGGTAACCAAGATCTATAGAATTAAGTTGATGACTATCAATAGTTGAACATAGAATAATAGAGGATGAAAGATATGAAATGAAGATCAGGAAGGAAATAAACATTTTAAAAAAAAAGGAATGGTCAAACTGCATTCAACAATGAGATGGATATTAACATGCAAACAAATTAAAGTACAATGAAACTGTGAGTCACCAAGTGCTGTTATATTTGTAATTTCTCTATGGTGCAGAAACATGGACTCTAAACAAGAGGCTAGAAGACAAAATTGCAGCCTTTGAGATGTGGATTTACAGAAGAATTTATAATATTTCGTGGACACACACATAAAGAAATTAAGCCTGAAAAAATTAGAAATGGGAAGGATGGAGATGGAAAATTGTTGGATATTGGTTAAGGATATTGTTGATGGAGATGTGTATGTGGCAGAACCATTTAATTTGTTGTTTCTTGATGAAGTTCAGTACTGATGTTGTACCCACTTTTTTAAATGAAGTCTTCATTTCTAAACCGGTCTCTTTTTGATACTCTCAACATTCTGCGTATACACTTTGCTTCTCTTATTAATGGTGCAACCTGCTGCCTTGCAGGTCGGCTGAGGACAGCCAAAGGCTGACGGAAAGCGAACCCAGTAAACGCTGGCTGAAATCGGACACATCGCTGAAGGATAAGCACCAGAGCACCAAATGGTGCTGAATGATGTGACGTAAAAAAAAACGTTCTTGGCAAAGGCTGTTTATATATCACAATAAGAATGATCAAAATGGCCAAAAAGAACGATCTACAAGAAGAAAAAGATTAATGGTGCAAATATTGACATTATTTCTTGGTTCCCTCCCTTTGGCCCTGTTTACTGGTTCTCTAAATTATTAATAAATCAATGAGCATAAATTAGATTATACTACTGTTGGCTTGCTAGGATTGTAACAGTGGCTTCAGAATCTCCTAGATGGGTCATACGGTGCACTAGCCTATCCCATTCAGGCTGGAGAACACAAATTCCATCCAAAGAAAACTGAAAATCGACTTCTTATATAGTCCGGCTGAAATTCACATCCATTATGTCACACCATCTTAATCAGGAGTCTATTTTTGTTGTTGTTGTGATTTGAGGTTTCTGTTGTTGATGTCATCACATTTTTGTGTGATGTGTTCAAATTTCTGCTGGTTGTCTTGTTTTTGGTGTCATTGCATATTTATTTAGTTGTAATTTCTGTAAATAATGTGATTTCAATGTATTATATAGCTACTACAAGTTAGCCTTATAGTAAATTTGTTGTTACAGGTGGACAAAATTACGCAATGCGACAGTGGTAACAACAATGTTCTTTGAACCCCCATACCAGTGTTTTATGCAAGGTCTGATCATGGCTCTGGTGACACAGTACCTTTTCTCCTGGTCTCCCTGGTCTTTTCATGGTGCATGTCCTAGTGTGGTTTCTACTTGACTACATCCTGTTATCAGTAATTCAGGTGAGTTGACTTCTGGTCGCTTCTATAGCCTGTATATTTGAGTATGTCTGTTTCTGAAAGGTTGCTTTCGACTGAGTGGTTACCGGGGCCCAAAGTTGGGGTGTAAAGAATAGAACCACTGTTACCTGCCACGCATGTCGTAAGAGGCGACTAAGGAGGTTTAGCTAAAATCGGATGCACATGTCCTAAACGTGTAGAAGTCTATGCGTTTAGGGGCCTACAAACCAATGTGCAACGTATACACGTTCTTGGCAAAGATCAAACATATCACAAAGAGTGATTAAAATTGGTCGTAAAAACGAACGCAAAGAAGAAAGGTTGCTTTTATAATTACCCATTCTGTGCTGTAAACTCATACCAGTACAACATACATCTGGTATATGTTTACAATACAAAAGGGGTATGTGTTTACATTGTACAATTGGTATGTGTTTAAAGCACATTGCAGATATGTGTTTACATTTCATAACTGTTTGTGTTTCTCTCACTCGCACGATCACCGACTGATGTACCAGATTTCCCCATAAATTGTCTTATTCATGTGGAAATCTGATTCATGCAGCCTTAGCATGGGTGTGTTTCGTTACATCTTTAGCGCCATTTGGAACTATGGGGCTTATCCTTTGGCGATGTGTCAGTTTTTAGACTGGGTTCGCTCTCCGTCAGCCTTTGGCTGTCCCAGCCGACCTGCAAGGCAGCAGGTTGCTATTTTCTTTTAGGGTAGCTACCCTTAGACATCCTTCCCTCCTGGGTTGTTGAGCATCATCTGCCCAGGTTACCAGTTTTTTTGGACTACTTGGTTTGCCAGCCGTCCAGTTTTGTGTACAGTTTGCTCCGCTAGCCTTTGATTGTTCCCCAATCGAACTACAAGGCAGTAGTAGTTCTCTGCAAGGGGAGACACGGTTATTGTTCTCTGGAGGTAGACCCCATATCCATTTTTCATAAACGGCACCCAGACACCTGAACACATATCACAAACATGCCATCTGTTCAGTAAAAAATGTAGTCTCTAATCAGTATTCTATTCTTCACCCTTCACCCCTAAGGAGGCAAGGCATAGGTCCGCAACCAAGTCCTTCCAAGCCCGAATAACCAATACCATCTTTTCCAGATCTCTACACTCTCTCCCCATTTTCTTGCACTCCGTCTCCAACTCTCGTCTCCAGCTCCTGTTTCCAGGTGTTTCCTGGTCTTTCCTTACCTCTATTGTCCTGGGGTTTCCATCAGAGAACCTGTCTTGTGATGCTGTCAAGGGGTTTCTTCATTGTGTGTCCTATCCATCGCCACTGTCTGCCCCTTATCTCTTGTTCCACCTGCCGTTGTCCCACTCCATACCTCAGTTCCCTGTTTGTGATCCTGTCATACCATCACAGAAGGAGTATCCTGCTCAGGCATGTTTTTTTGAAGGTCTGCAACATTTTGGTGTTCCCCTTAGTTGTTCTCCATGTCTCCGCTCCATATAGAAGGACAACTTTTAAATTTGTGTTAAACATCATTATCTTAGTTTTATTCCTGATTATTCTTCCCTAACCAGTAGTTTTTAATAAGCGACTGTTTTTGTTTTCCATTCACAGCAAGGCCCATTACCATTCTCCAAGTTTGAATTTCTAGTGGGATGGCTGCTGAATGAAGTTTCTTATCCCATTTTAATTTGTCGAGCCCTTTGGGACCCAGTCATCACATGGAGATCTCAGCGGTATAAAGTCGGTGGGAGGCATCACAACAGAAGTAACATCTGCCCTCCTGTCAAACCCAGTGAGAAAGCATAAAAATATACGACAGCTTGCATTTCAATCAGAAAAATCGGTTCTGCTGCTCTAAAGTTGCATTTATTAAGTTGCATTCTAAGGTTATATTTGTTTAATGTTCAGAATCAAACCGCTCTATCTGTAACATTTCATGGATACAAGACTTACATCCAACTCTGTAGACTCTCTATCTGTAACATTTCATGGATACAAGACTTACATCCAACATTGTAGACACTCTATCTGTAACATTTCATGGATATAAGACTTACACCCAACATTGTAGACACTCTATCTGTAACATTTCATGGATATAAGACTTACACCCAACATTGTAGACACTCTATCTGTAACATTTCATGGATACAAGACTTACATCCAACACTGTAGACTCTCTATCTGTAACATTTCTGGATACAAGACTTACATCCAACACTGTAGACTCTCTATCTGTAACATTTCATGGATATAAGACTTACATCCAACACTGTAGACTCTCTATCTGTAACATTTCATGGATACAAGACTTACATCCAACACTGTAGACTCTCTATCTGTAACATTTCATGGATATAAGACTTACATCCAACACTGTAGACACTCTATCTGTAACATTTCATGGATACAAGACTTACATCCAACACTGTAGACACTATATCTGTAACATTTCTGGATACAAGACTTACATCCAACTCTGTAGACACTCTATCTGTAACATTTCATGGATACAAGACTTACATCCAACACTGTAGACTCTCTATCTGTAACATTTCATGGATACAAGACTTACATCCAACACTGTAGACACTCTATCTGTAACATTTCATGGATACAAGACTTACATCCAACACTGTAGACTCTATCTGTAAGATATCATGGATATAAGACTTACATCCAACACTGTAGACACTCTATCTGTAACATTTCATGGATACAAGACTTACATCCAACTCTGTAGACTCTATCTGTAAGATTTCATGGATATAAGAAAAGTGTTTGTGTGTCTGGTAGTCCCATTTTTACTTTGATCTTCGTCACTAAAAAATATATAATTTTGTCATCTCTTAGCGGACCAGGGCAAATATGTTTTTAGAGTAAAAAACGCCACTTAGTGTGGCTTTGGTCCACTTAGTGTGGCTTTGGTCCACTAGTGTGGCTTCCCACAAGGATTTAATGCTCACAGGCATGATCACAGTCAACACACACATACTGTTTTAGTATCCCAGAAATGTTATAGCCTTGTGGTTATTATCTAGCTCAAATTTATAAGAAACTGAAGCTCAATGTGAAGACATTTTATTTAGTTCCATTATTATGATCTGACAGCTTTAGTCAGTTTACAAAATTGAAACTTGAAGATAAGTTAGCATTACTTTCATAGTCTAAAGCTGAAGGATTGACTTCATTGCACCGGGTTTTTACCTGATATAGCTCAGTCCCTCTCCAGGAACTGGCAAGCCACTTGCCAGGAGTATTGCGAAACTCTGTAGCTCTGATAACAATCCTAGGAATCTCTGAGAAAAAATGCACTTGTGAACAGAGCTGAGCTGTCTGGATTTGACCCAAGACCTTCAGAACACATGGCAAAGGCTTAGCCACAGAAACCCCCATTACATAGTGATAATGCGTTAAGTGGTTTTTGTAAAAAGCGGTTGAAGATGCTTTTAGATTAGAATCCAGAAGTGGTCGCCCAGATTTTGTTTACAAAAGAACAGAGATGTCTCTTCATTAGTATTGTTTTCAAGTGGGACCAGATGATTATATACTGATGCATACAGGGCAAACTGAGACGCTATCTATACCACAGATATTAGGCTGACAAAACAGATCTGTATACTTGTGACACCAGTTCTTCTTCAAACGCTCCATACTGACCACTTGTTAAACCACTCTTTGTAATTTGCATATGATCTGAGCCTAAAAGCGATTGTATGTTGTGCCAGTTATACGCCTACAAGTAGGCCAGCACATCCGATTTCTGCGACGTTTTTATTTACTAGGGTAGTTTTCCCTAGGCCCCTACTTCAGTCGCTTCTTACGACATGCCTTATAGGTCACAGTATTACTATTCTTTGCTCCCTTGCGAGCCCGGCAACACACGTGCGTGACAGCAGTTCTGTGACAGTTGTACACATTCTAGGCTTGCTTAGTGTACAATGGACTCAGGTGGATATACTGTTCTGGACATGCGGGTGTTTGCGGCAACAAGGGAGAAGACAGCTTGCCTCGATCGTTAGGGAGTTTAGGATGGATAAGGTGTATATTCTTTGGTCTCTTGTTGGATGAGGACACTAAAATTGACGTTGAATCAATCCTGCAATTTAAGATGTTTGTAATTACACGCTGTACAAGTAGAACTGGATGCATACCCTTTGACACCTATTGGGGGTGACTGCACACCTATGGGTCTGTCCAGATTGCCGTGATGTCAGTTCAGTAACCAATAACTGTCATGAAAAGCTGTATGACACTGTTGATAGATTAGAGATGGCTGTTTCCTTTGTCAGAGTCATTCATAGTCTGAACCTGGATGAAAAAATGCAGTAGTCACAGAATATTCTAGACTAATGTTTCTGAATCTTTGAGATCTTCAGCATCTCTTTAGAACTCATTAAGAAAGCTAGTACACCACTTTTTCCAGTTAATAGAATGTGTTTGAAATGAGAAAATATCCGGCTTCTTGGAATGAGAAAATATCCGGCTTCTTGGAAAACCTAGATGTTATATCTGCCCCACTTAAGGGAGACTTGATCCCCTTGTTAAGAAGCTCTGTTTAACATATTTATTGGAGTAGATAATTCACTATAAATAATTCCGGTAGAGTTTTAAAATATTTGTGAATGGATCAAAGAAATGATGTAATTTAAATTACATTTTTTGTGTAGTGAGTATATATGATAAATTATGAATGATTCAGATCTTATCCACCATAAAGATGATCATGCTCATAGTTGATCTAAAGATGATTATGCTCATAGTTTATCTTGTTTGCTCAATAGTTCTGAGATGTTGAACATCCTCATCAAAGAACTGTGAATGTGTTCCATTTAACCCATATGTGTAGTGGGCAAAACATGTCTGTACAGTTTAACCAGTAATACATGGTCAGATCAAGTGATATCTCCACATTAGTGGTTGACATTAGTAAATCTTTGCTACCATTTTCAGTCTCTTGCCACGGTGGTGCATTTTGTCAAGTTGTTATTTATTCACCTCTTGATGTTTTCTTCCCACTTATAGTGTTGTCTTTCTCTTGCATTCAACCTTGCTATCTAGTAAGGTTTTCAACATATTATCATGTCTCTTTAGTCTACAAATTATTTGACTAATTAACTCTTAGTGGACCAGGCAAAAGCCATGTTTTTACAAACCATTTGTTTTTAGAATAAAAATGCCCTTTAGTGTGGCTCCTGGTAAAAGGTGTCCAACCCAAAGCCATGAAGTGTGGTGTTTGGTCCACAAGGAGTTAATATCTCTTCCTATAATTTTTTTTTAAATCCCTGTTTCCTCTAGGATTTTATTATATTTGTTTTTGTTTTTATCAAATAAGTCCCATTCTTCTGTTCAAGGGCTTTAATCTTATACCTTCAAGAGAAATGTATACACAAATGTACCTTTTGGAGTTGTTCTACAAATAGTTTGGGTTATACATTTTGAAAATGCTTCTTTTTTTTTGCTGAATTAATTGTACACTTTATCATGTATTCTGCTTTGGTCTCTGTTACTCAGATCCCTGTGGGACTTGAGTACTCTGGAGTAGTTTCATATAAACATTTTCAAGATGTGTGGTATTGCAATAATATTAATAGTAGTTTGGTGACTAATGAGAATGTTGAATGACAGGTGTTAAGAATATTTATGTATGATATCACCCCCATCTTGTTTGCATTTGTGTGAATATTTGGCTCACCAGGACAGAATGTGAATAGCAGAGACTACCTGTAAATATTTTGGCAAGTAATACCTAGGGCTGTAACTCAAACAACAATAAATTGAATGTTTGGCATTGTTAACAAGATCTAAAGACAAAGGAAGATTCAAATTACAAAGACAAATTTGCACATGTAATTTACATATTGATGTTATGGCAGATACTAATCTGGGGATAATATGTTTTGTGTCCATTACAGAGTGTTTGTGATAATAGGTTATCTTTACAATCAGGACTTGATAGAAGCAATAGTGTAGTGGTTAGTGCACTTGCCTTGTGGCGGATTTGAACCCAGAACCTTTTTAACGCAAGGCAACAAAAGTTCAACCACTTAGCCACAGAGACCCCTAAAACACAATCAAATCACATTCATGGTCTACTGTAGTTAAAGATATATGACACATAAATAGACATGTTATGGTTGAAAAGCATGCTGGAGGGAAAGATTTTAGACAAGCGAACAAAAGGAAAGCAACAATATAATTTGGAAGAAAAGAGACAGTTAGGAAGAATGCATCATCATCATGGTTAGAAGCAGGAAGTGTTAGAAATCAATGTGGTTGATTTTCAATATGGAGATTATCACCCAATCAATTCCTAGTTTGATATGTAAAGGAAAACATACTAAGAAGAACAAATGTAGTAATTCTATGAAAGATAAAATCATGGAATAGCTGGCAACAAAGAAAACATATTAACATTTTTATAAGATGCCCTATGGCAACGACTGCCCAGCCTGTTCGTAGCGGATTATACGACGGTGTGACAAACCCTCTGTGTGTGCGGGTTCAATTCCGCGGGCTGGCAGAAAAAGCCACAGGAAGATTTACGGTATTCGCAGCACCGAACCGAAGGGTTACGATATCCATGGCACTGAGCCGAAGAGCTGAAAGCTCAAGTGCTTCTGGATCGGAAAAAATGGCAACGACCAACATCATAAAAACACTCAAATGTTAAGAATGGAAAAGTGTTTATACTCTACCAGAGTAGGAGCTTCCACAACACTGAGCATAGCACTACACACCTAGAGTTGTTGGAGTCTTCTGGGTCTGCAAGAAAGCAAGGTTTTCTTCCCCTGCGCAAATATAGAAGAAAAGGGTGAAAACCCATAACTCCTGGATGTTCAATGAAGAAAAGGGTTTAAATAAAACATCTCATCCAGTGGCATAAGAATGAAACGGATGTAGTAGATAGACAAAATGAAGATGAGTTTATAAGATTTTGTGAATAGAAACTGATCAATAAAGGAAAATAGATTTGATTTGATTTGAGAGTGTCAGCGAGCATCATGCATTCTCAACATGACGAAAAAATCTAATTCTTTTGATTTAACATTCTAACATAACTTAATCATTTTACATTTAACATAAACCTTTATTAGTATTACAGCCATTTGTAAATATGCTTTATTTATTTTTTACCTCCCAATTGTTGCCATGGAAACACAAACACACCCCTCCCTGTACATAACAATTAAATAGCACTCGCTGGGAGTGTTTATTGTTTTCCAGGATGTGACAGCTTCCATTTCCTGATATGTAACATCTTCCATTGCCTGACATGTTATGGAAATCACCTAAACTCATTGAATACGGTCCATGTTTATTGAACTAAAATGTGTAATCTGTACCTATTACACCTCATTCATTTGTTTCATATATAATCTACCAGGTTATTGTTTTCATAACGGAACGCTGATGAACATTAATCAATTTTTTTCTATGGGAATTTTGATGAAAATACCATCTATTACCTCCATTGTCTCCACCCATGTTGATGTATGATGCGTTAGTGCCACTATTTTTTGCCACTGCTTCCATTTTTACTACAGTATGCTTGATATATCTTCTTTAAATGTTTTATTTTTTTTTATTTCTACAACGAACTTTTTTTTTTTTTTTTTACAATTATGTCCAATGCTTGCCTTTCCATCTTCCAGAAATTAATTATGGATGTGCTTTGTGTAAGAACATAGAAATTGAGAGTAAATGATAGTATATATATATATATATATAGTGAAGATGCCCGCCTGCCCAGCGTGTTCGTAGTGCGTTGGACGATGGGTGACAAGCTCCCTGTGAGTGCGGTTTAATTCAGCGGCAGACAGAAAAGCCACAGTTTCTCCAGATTTATGGTATTCGTGGCACCGAACTGAAGGGTTACGATGTCCATGGCTCCGAACCGAAGAGCTGAAAGCTCAAGTGCTTCTGGATCAGGGGAAAAAAATATAGTGAAGATATTTATAAGGAATGGAAACATGATAGTTGAGAGATATAATTAATGGAAATGCTTATAAGAACTGGAAATTATATAAACATGATAGTTGAGAGATATAATGGAAATGCTTATAAGAATTGGAAATTATAGAAACATGATAGTTGAGAGATATAATGGAGATACTTATAAGAACTGGAAATTATATAAACATGATAGTTGAGAGATATAATGGAGATACTTATAAGAACTGGAAATTATATAAACATGATAGTTGAGAGATATAATGGAGATACTTATAAGAATTGGAAATTATATAAACATGATAGTTGAGAGATATAATGGAGATACTTATAAGAATTGGAAATTATATAAACATGATAGTTGAGAGATATAATGGAGATACTTATAAGAACTGGAAAGTATATAAACATGATAGTTGAGAGATATAATGAATATTATAAGAATGGAAATATATAAACATGATAGTTGAGAATATAATGAGATACTTATAAGAACTGGAAATTATATAAACATGATAGTTGAGAGATATAATGGAGATACTTATAAGAATTGGAAATAAAGGAAAATGACTGGCAATCGGTAAAAGTTATATAAGTTGTTAGAACCATCTGAACTTAAAGCAACTTATAATGAAGATAATGCAACTTGGAGGGAAAGTAAACTTATCAGAGCAAGGAGATAAAATTCCTGTTGTCATTAGCATCCATATTGTCATCACAGAATATATCTCATCTGTTATCAGAGAAATAAATTTTAAAAAATTATACCTTTTATTATCAGAGAAATAAATTTAAACAAATTATTCCTTTTATTATCAGAGAAATAAGATAATGTCCCTTCTTTTGTCAGAAAAATAAAACATCAGTTTTGTCATCAGAGGAATAAGATATGACCTCATTTGTCATCAGAGGAATAAGATAAGACCTTATATGTCATCAGAGGAATAAGATAAGACCGCATTTGTCATCAGAGGAATAAGATAAGAACTCATTTGTCATCAGAGGAATAAGATCTCATTTGTCATCATAGGAATAAGATAAGACCTCATTTGTCATCAGAGGAATAAGATAATACCTCATTTGTCATCAGAGGAATAAGATAAGACCTCATTTGTCATCAGAGGAACAAGATAAGACCTCATTTGTCATCAGAGGAATAAGATATGACCTCATTTGTCATCAGAGGAATAAGATAAGACCTCATTTGTCATCAGAGGAATAAGATAAGATCTTATATGTCATCAGAGGAATAAGATAAGACCTTATATGTCATCAGAGGAATAAGATAAGACCGCATTTGTCATCATAGGAATAAGATAAGACCTCATTTGTCATCAGAGGAATAAAACCTCATTTGTCATCAGAGGAATAAGATAAGACCTTATATGTCATCAGAGGGATAAAATAAGACCTCATTTGTCATCAAAGGAATAATACCTCATTTGTCATCAGAGGAACATGATAATGTTCTAGTGGCTTGAGCGATAGTTATTGATAAGGAAAATCCAAATACTTCCCAAATATAGAATTAAATATAGCAGAAGGGACTGATCTGAGGGAACAGGTCTTTTTCATCATTCTTCTGTCAGTTATCATGTTTTAGCATCAGTAGCTCCAATGAACTGTAGGATTCCCTTCAGATCATACAGTTCAAATACAGTTCAGCCCATCAAGTTCAAAAGTAGTGTCATATCAGGATTGCCATATTTTCTAATTCTTTCCATAAGTAAATGATAGTGGATAAGTAAGAAGTGTCTTTAAACATTAAGCTACAAGTACCGTCAGCATGTGTAACCTTTGACATCTACTGAAACAGAATGAGCAACTATGGCTGTACCCATAATGCAATGAAATCTGTTTCATTAACCAAATGTATGCATCCTGAGCAACTCATTAACAATAATGAATTTTGATTGTGTACCAATTACTTGTACTAACTTTTGCATCATTCCCTTCACGAGTTCACATAGTTAATCTGCTTGGGATGGATGTCTCACCATCAGACCCTTCATTTATGACTGTCATGATTTCTTGACATTGTTCATTCAGTGGTAATTGCTTTCTGAAATGGTTCTGGCTGCTTACAAGTCCCTTGTGTGCCCATGAGTCTGATACCAAGCCGGTCCAGCTCCTGCCTTCGAAGTCGTCTAATACATCAATCTTCTGTTTCCTTTGCCAGCAGTTGTGTGTACTTTTAAGGGACTTCTTTCTTAATTTGCTCAATGTAGTTTAGCTGGTTAGTCAATGGTTTCTCGAGGATTTGGGAGGGCTACTGTACACAAGAAGACTATAGTAATCATATATGAGCTCGCCCGAGTGGTTACCGGGGCCTAAATTTGTGGTGTAAAGAATAGAACCACTGTTACCTGCCACGCATGTCGTAAGAGGCGACTAAGGAGGTTTGACTGAAATTGGATGCATGTGTCCTAAACGTGTAGTAGTCTTATGCGTTAGGAGCCTACCAAACCAATGTGCAACATATACACGTTCTTGGCAAAGATCAAACATATTACAAGAGTGGTTAAAATTGGTCCTAAAGAACGAACGCAAAGAGGAAGAAGAAGAAGATATATGAGCTGGTCAGGAGCAGAGGCAACCAAATATACTTCAGGCCATCTTGAAAAGGATGTGACTGCCTCTCACCATGAAGCGCTTCCTCACACTCTCCACCCGTCACATTAAATGTAACAGGGTGATAGAACAAACAATAATGGAGGGCAAATGTTCCTGGAAGGTGAGACGTAGGTCGATCAAGACGACGGTGGCAACAGACCATTAAAGAAACACTGAGCTTGACAATTGAGGAAGGAGAACTGGCTAGATAAAAAGAGTTTATTAGATGGATGAGAGTAACATTCTGCAAAAGGACATACTACATACTGATTAATTTATTAAAAAGAGATATTGAAAATTAAACTGTATTAATAATACTCATTGACATGTTTTTACTAGACTTAACATTATAAATTATTATCTCCTAGTATGTTACTTTTAGTGAAAATTTAACATAACAGTACGGTCAGTATTTTTGTGTGGGAAAAACTACAGCATTAATAATAGTTCCATATTACTAACAGTTGACTTCCATTTCCAGGAACTGTTGTCTTATGGTTATAGTTTTGTCCTGTCTTGTAACATTGTTGTTTTTGATCTACACAGTATTTCACCAAGTATGTCCAATTAAGGATTGCCAAATATGCTTTAATTTATACAGGATATTTTTTGCTTATCAGCATCTTCAATATTGTGTATCTAGTTTCATTCACATTTAGCCACCACATTGATTAATCTTTGGTTTCCGTATCATATTTTTACTTTTTTTAATAAAAGTGATTAATATATTGTATATCTCTATAGAACATTTGTAAATTTCTTTGCATACATTGAAATGTGAAGGCTAACGTTAATGTTATTTGGCAAAATTATGGCAGGTTTTAATAGTATCTGTGATGATATTTACTGCATTTGTCACAGATTACAATGTAAGTAACTGGTCAACATTTATATTTAATAAGTATTTGAAATATTATTATAAGTAAAAATATACAAACACACGATAAGGTAAGTTTACAAAGTGCATAAACTAAATCTGCTTTGTAAAATTACCTTGCAGCGTCTTTGATTTTTTGTCTTGAATATACAGTTTGACTGCAGTCAATATAAACATTTATAAATCATTTCAATGAAGATTCTATCATTTATTTATTATTCATCTGGGTGATTGTATTGACCTGAAACTGGTTGGTCATTAAGCTAAGGAAGTGTAGTCATCAAGTCCAGTTTTTACCTTAACTTATTTGTTCTTTTTACAACCAACAAACACAGAGACATCTCTCATTTTAAAAAAAATCCTTAAAGCACAAAACTCATGTTTTATCAAAACTTGAAAACTAATCAAATGACCTTTGAATTCAGTTGGGGTTTTTGGTTTTTTTGCCTCTGGACAGAATTTTTTTAGTTCCCAAAAACTGCATTCGTAGTTTAGCAAAACTAAAATATTGTTTCTAACTATGACTTATTATATATCAAAGTGAAGACAAATGGATTTAGTTTCACAAAATACTTACAGTATTAGCAAATATAATGCAGTGTTAACTAATACAGGAACCATAAAACATTTGCATGCATTAAAAATTGAAATTTAACGGAACAAAACTGTTTCACTTCCATTTCTAGCATAAACCATGAGGATTTGTGTTTGTTATCATTTACACTTCCCTTTAAAGTAGTTTTCAGTTAATATAAAAGTTGAACAGGAACAGAAAATAATAGAAAAGCAACAAAATATTTCAAAACGACCATATGTCTCTGCGATAATCCAGGCGCATCTTTAAAACAACCGCAAATCGGAATCAATTAAAGGTGTATCTTTTGTATTAATATAGATTCATGAAAATATGGTATTCATACTTTTACAATGAAATTTAGTTTTAATCTAGTGTTGATTGCTAGATTTATTTTAATATTCAGTACCTTTGATTTACACTTAGAATGGATGAGAGAAGACTCCCTTACCAATCCCTCATATGGACACCAGAGGGAAAAGAAAACGAGGAAGACCAAGAGAGACTCTGTGTAGAACCATCATCAGAGAAGGCTCAACGATGGGCCTAGTAAACATTAAAGACCTAAAACAGATAGCAACGAACCGTGAGACATGGAGAGCTATGACCTCTGCCCTATGCGCCGCCCACAGGCCCAAGAGGAAAGACTAACTAACTAACCTTTGATATGATCCTGGATAAACTATCTACTTGTTAGATCCACTAATAGAGTACTTATCTAACTGTTAGAAATATGAACTGTATGTGTATAGAGACACATTACATTCAATTCAGATCACTTTCCTACTTTTGTCACATATTATTGTTTCCAGTTCTTCTGTTGCAATTGTATATATTTGCTAACTCTTCATTCTACCACACATCCCCCAACCTGTTCTTCGACTTGTATACCAAAGTTCTGTAGAATAAACAACTTGATGTTTGCTGAAGTTGGTATCAGTGAGCTATGACATTGGTTTATTCTGACCACCTCAAAACTGCTGCTGTGTTTTTAGGTTTTGTCTAGATTTTTAGTCCTGACATATTTTTGTGCTTCTCTTTTTTTATAAAAAAACAAAAACCACATGCTATGTTTCAACTCCATGTTAAAAATCGGTTTGATTTTTTACTTAATTTGTTGTTATATGAAATGATTTTTCATTGATCTAGTATATTCTCACTGATGATGTATTATTGGGAACAGTTGTGGAACATTGAAATTTATGCTCAAAAGTCTGAAGTGGGAGATTGTTTTTAAAAAAATACATTTAAAACATTGAAGATTGTGATCAATTCATGAAATGATAACACAGTCATGGTAATTTTTCTTTATTCTGTTTTCGTTCACCTTCTAAGAATTCAGGGTTAGTTTTAGGTGATTTTTGTGTGAAGGTTTGCTTTCCTTATCACCAGTGTCCCTCGCCATTCAGCGAGCCTTCTCGACTTTATAGGTAAATTCATGGTGATCATCATCATGTGCCGTGCTAGGTGATATAAGTAATCATGTATCTCCACAAACATCTAATTGTGATAGATTTCAATAAAAGATGTCACAACGTTCTAACGTGTGTGGGGTTTATATAAACAAAAACTGACACAATTATCCATCAAATTGTTATAAATATGATATCGAACATCATAGATAATTTGAAGTACTGTACAAGTAATCGTGAGCGCTGCAGTAGTGCAGTGGTTATTATGCTCGCTTTGTATGTGTGTGGGGTAAGATAAACAAAAACTGACACAATTATCCATAAAATTGTTATAAATATGATATCGAACATCATAGATAATTTGAAGTACCGTACAAGTAATCATGAGCGCTGCAGTAGTGTAGTGGTTATTATGCTCGCTTTGTATGTGTGTGGGGTAAGATAAACAAAAACTGACACAATTATCCATCAAATTGTTATAAATATGATATCGAACATCATAGATAATTTGAAGTACTGTACAAGTAATCATGAGCGCTGCAGTAGTGTAGTGGTTATTATGCTCGCTTTGTATGTGTGTGGGGTAAGATAAACAAAAACTGACACAATTATCCATCAAATTGTTATAAATATGATATCGAACATCATAGATAATTTGAAGTACTGTACAAGTAATCATGAGCGCTGCAGTAGTGTAGTGGTTATTATGCTCGCTTTGTATGTGTGTGGTCCCTGGATCAATATCTATATTGGAAGTGGGATTTTTTCTCAGACTGCACTGCCCTCAGGTCAACCTAGTCTCAACCAGGCACTAGAAAAACACTGGAAAGTAAAAGTGGTCAGGTGATGTTAACCACATCACTCATCATGTGCCGTTGACTAAAGAAAAATGCAGTCATAACACCATATTCTCCAGTATACCATATGTTATAACAATGAGTTCATTACTTAATATTTACATGCAATTTTAGTTAAAATTCATTTGAAAAACTATAGTTTCCTGGTTGTGTTTTTTTTTTCCATTTCAGTACAGGGCACAATAGATGAAGACATCAGAATGCAGTATTTCTTAAAATGTATTAACTCATAGATAAACTCAGTTCCATTTTTGTACAACCAATCAAAAACTATCATCATGTATACTCTTATCCAGCTGCTGAAGATATTGACCACCAATGAGTAGTATATCCACAGAACAGTGACATTTCGTCTGCCACATATTTATCACCATGTTTTATTTATTTATTTTAACAGTTACGTATGTGGTTTTTTTCTCTCCATATTATGCTGGGTAAAAATATCCCTCTAGTCATTTTTTTGGGTTATATTTATTTGATTATGTTCTGTATATACTAGTCACAACCCAAGCGTACCTGGTTCAAATTCTGTGGCAGGCAGTTTGGGAGCGTAAAGTTAAAAATAGACTCCACCGTTCAGAAAGCAGTGACAAACTACTGAACGTATAAGTGATGCATAGAAAAATCAACGACTCGTTTACTGTGGTTGATGGCTATGTTCTGTAAAGAGTATGCCACGATTTTTATTCATTCATATACCAGTAGAGTCAGTTATTGTCTGTTCTCACATTTTTTCTAGTCTTCCATTAATAGCCAAGATTACCACTGCTTCTGTATTCAGGTCTGTGGTCATGCTAGATCTTCAGCTGTGTTCCCAGGGTGAAGGCTATCTTTTGTAGGTCATGACAGCGACCCCCATATCTTCTGCAGTGCAATCTATAGCCAGATGTCTATGTGGGTTATTGTAAACTGGGCAGTATGTGTTCAGGTGTCTTAATTCTGCCAAATAATAATAATGTATGCATGCTTTGTATTTCATTCTTTTTAACTATGATGTACAGTTTTTTTCTAGTCAAAAAGGTATTGAAATTCCACTAAGCTATTTATTTGGTTTGGAGTGAAGGATAATAAAGTTCCACTAAAATATTTATTTGGTTGTGGAGTACAAGTTAATGAATTTCCACTAAAATATTTATTTGGTGTAGAGTGAAGGATAATACATTTCCACTAAAATATTTATTTGGTTGTGGAGTACGAAGTTAATGAATTTTCCAATAAAATATTTATTTGGTGTAGAGTGAAGGATAATACATTTCCACTAAAATATTTATTTGGTTGTGGAGTACAAGTTAATGAATTTCCACTAAAATATTTATTTGGTTTAGAGTGAAAGTTAATGAATTTCCACTAAAATATTTATTTGGTTTGAGTGTTAAGAGTGAAAGTTAATGAATTTCCACTAAGATGAATTTCCATTTCATGTAATTACTTATGGGTGGGAAGTATTATAGAGCTTAACTGCATTTGAAAATAAGATGATCAGTTTCTTTTCTTGCTAGAGTACAGTTGTAGAACTTTTATTTTACCCACATCAGATAAGTGTATATGATTTTAATCTCTGCTTACTTAGCCAGACTGAAGTGATGCAGCCTGTTACACAAGTCATTTCTTGGAGGTTTAGTAAGATCATAGTCTGCTCTAGTTCTCACATGTTGTCTTCTGTCATATTATTCACTGTGTCTTATATCCCACATTTGATATGATTAGGACAGATGATGATATGCTGTAACTGTGATATCTAACTTAACTAGCATTTAACTGGACAGCTTATAATTCTGTATCAGTTTCCTTAGATATCTTGACCTGGGGTCATTAGATTTCTACATTTTTGAAGAGTTAGTCTTAACTAATGTTTTTTTTAATCTGCCAAGTTTTCCTCACAGTATATAATTCTCGCGATCATTCTTTTACGGCCGTTTTTATCATTCTAATTGTGATATATAAACAGCCTAACACCAAACGGTGTACGTTGACAATCTTCAGTACCATTTGGAGCTCTGTTGCTTATCCTTCGGCGATGTGTTCAATTTCAACCATCGTTTACTGGGTTCGCTCTCCGTCACCCTTTGACTGTCCCCTGTATATAATTCAATAAACCAACTCCAACATCCTTGTTTCTCCTGCTCAATTGCTTTGATTCCAGCTCAGGATGTGAGTCCTGCTAAAATGAAAATGAAATATTCCTTCAGGACTAGAAGTTTAATAGAGACATGAGTGTATGTATACGCAGTGATCAACATGTGCATGCAGCACCAATTGAAGGAAATATTTATAGTTCTGTCACTAACTCAGACCAGAAATATTACCTAGTAGTTGAAACAAAATATATTTCAGTCTTTCTTCTGGGTACACATTCAGACATCAACCTGAGTACTTTTATGAATGCAATAGTTGAAGACTAAACTTATTGTCTCCTGAGACAAAGAGGCCAATGAGTCAAAGACTAAGACTCAACATCTGTATTTACCGGTACTCACAAGGGGAGCAAAGAATAGTAACACTGCATCCTACAAGGTATGTCGTAAGATTCGACTGAAGTAGAGGTCTAGTCAAAATAACCTAGTAAATAAAAAGCACTGCAGAAATCAGATGTGCTGGCCTACTTGTAGACGCATAACTGTCACAACAAGTGGTTGATATGGAGAGTTCAAAGAAGAACATCTGTTTTAATAGAATGTGACCTGGGATAGTGTTGGTGGTGGTGATAACTATATTAATCGTCTCTGGTCACTTCTGTGTTGCTTGTTTCATAGATGTTCGGTTGTCATTGTATCAATACTACCATTGCACATATTGTTGTAGAGAGAAGTGTGATGATGTCTTCAGAAATTGAAGTTTAAAATAGCATGTTTTTGTTTTTGATTTTGATGAACTATAATGTGATATAGATAAAAAGGTATTATTTTGAAATGAACTTAGATGTGATGTTGCTTGTCGTCAACAGAACCACCTAACAAATGTGTTATTGTATTACTTGTACACACTTCTGCCTGCATGAAGCCTAAGATTGATTCTGGCCATCTTGTTTTGTTCGTTATAGTCAGTATAAGAGATTATGTTATAAGTGCAGTCATCTCCCTTGATACTTCAGGCGATTTCGACGTGGACAAGTAAATTTCCTAGTTTACCCAGGATTACCACAGCCTGTGGAGTGTCTGGACGAATAGATTAGAGCGCTGCTTTTTCCCGTACGGGAGACCCAAATTCAATCCACGGTGAGGCCAAGGAGTTTTTTTCTGTCGAGGGCATAAAGAAAACATCCTAACTTGAACAGTTTCACTGTGACTGCACTAGCCATGCTGCCATTAAATTCCAAAGGTTCATGTCCCTCCGGTTCCACACCTCCCAAAAAAGCAGTATTACAGGCATTAACTCCTTGTGGACCAAACGCCACACTATGTGGCTTTGGGTTGGAGCCTTTTTACCAGGAGCCACACTAAAGGATGTTTTTTATTCTAAAAACATATAGCTTGTAAAAATATGGATTTTGTCCTGGTCCACTAAGAGTCGCTTCGCAAGGCTGGTGGTCCAATTCAGCTCCCATAGTGGGCGTGGAATTTTTCCCGACCGCGACGACTCTCAGGTCGACCCAGCCTCAACTGGGTACCAGACATGCTCTGGGAAGTAAAGGCGGCCGGCGTGATGCTGACCACATCACCCATCGCGTGCCGACGGTCAATGAAAAATACAGGCCTAACACTGTATTGCCCTATATACCCCAAGGTATGAAAGGGTTCCTTTACTTTTTTCTTTTACCACTAAGAGTTAACGGTAGTTTAACATTTTTTTAAAATTACTGCAGCCATGCTACGGTTTTCTCCAGATCTGATCTGATCCGGTCTGATCACCTCAGATCTGTAGGTTTCTGTACATCGCCTTGATTTTTCAATCATTTGTATCAAACTGAAACGCACTAAAACAGATCTACAAATAAAATGACACAGCTGTAATGTTAAACATCTTGGTTACAGTTATCAGTCTACAAGGTTGATGGGCAGTTGTGTTCATGTTATGTCTTTTTCTATGTTCTTAAACAGTGTTTGCACAAATGAATATATGTATATATATATATTTTTATTAGCAATCATTACCTAGTCATTTACCAGTATTTTGCTCCATTTCCTATTTTTACAAATCACATGGAAGAACTAACATTTTAAAACAAAAAAACACAATTTGCTCACTATTTCCACAAATTGTATATATTTACCATTGTCTTATCTGATATTTTGTTTGGGGTATGTCATTAAAAAAATTCATTACAAATTGTTTTCCCTCCAAATCCGTCATTATTTGTTTGCTGTTTCCATAATGACCCAACCTTTCCAGTCAGTATTTCCAGGTTTTTCTCTAAGAAAAAAGTGATCTATTAACTCCCGTTTTTTTCTTTCTATCACTTCAGTATTCACCATCCATGTATAATTATGCCTTACCTACTTATGTACCATCTTACCTTATAACAGACTCAGTTTCTCACTCATGAAAGGTGTTAGTATTATTCAGATATGATGTCTTAATGTAACTAAAATTAAATAACTGATTGGCAACCGAATTGATAAAATGGGTTGTGACTGAATTGAATTTTGTCCAATTTCCCCATTACAGGTGTATGTACAAATTCAGCTGCAGTTTCCTTAATTATTAATCGATTTTTATGAGTAATATACCATTTTGTAAGTAAATGAATTTTCATAAAATTAAATCTAAAAGAAATACACCGTGGCGCTCCTAGCGGCTCATGGGAGCCAATCAGTTAAGTTCTATAACTTTTTTCCATTATTACTTACGTATCGAAGTATTATTTATTTTCTAGTATTTTTAGCACTAACGGTGTTACTCGTAACAATTGCTACTAACTACTTAAAACAGTGCTTTTCACCCATTCATTGGCAGA
Organism: Arion vulgaris; assembly: GCA_020796225.1. Taxonomy (NCBI): domain Eukaryota; kingdom Metazoa; phylum Mollusca; class Gastropoda; order Stylommatophora; family Arionidae; genus Arion; species Arion vulgaris. The sequence continues at coordinate 16,460,682 of CM036763.1, read as the reverse complement.
ATATCAAAACACATGGTAAGATAGTTTTACATAGCACTCGGTTTGCTCCCTCGTAGAGCCATCTGGATATTTTTTCAGAGATCTCTGATCTCAGTGTAGGTGAGATCAAGTTCCTAGCCCTATCGGAGACAGATGATAAAACTTGGGTCCCGTGTTCAAGTTGGGCACGTAAATGAACCCTTGGCATTTCAAAATCGAGAATAGAGGGCAAGAAAGCCGCTGTCTGGACAAAATTCATTAAAAAGATTAGAAAATAAAATTCCTTCCAAATATCCTGATCATCTTCTAAATTTCATTGAGGACCCTCGCCACTGCTGCTGAGATCTTCCTGTGTAAGAAAGAGATCGAGCACACATGGTTACTCACCGAAGTGCAATGATGATAGTCCAATCAATCAATCAAAACAGTTTTTTTTTTTTTTTTTTTTTCTTTCGTCCGCTTTCAACTCAGACGAAGTTCCATCTCTGAAACTGATTTTTGCGTGAAAATCTGTTTTTCCAATTTCTAACAATGGCAGCAGCGTGCACATAGTAAATTACTTTACACTGGCAGCCGTGTGCTCAATGTACTCGTAATTAGTATTCCTCGCCATACAGGCAGATTTTCTCCGACTTCAGAGGTACTCACGTTATCGTCCTGAGTAAGACCAAGGGACTCGAACAAATGCCGGACAGTAGGTTCGAACCCGAGCTATGAGGCGTCTCACAGCTAGCAGGCCGAGCTACTATCAACTACTCTAGGCAGTCCCCCAATCAAAACAGTATAACAGCAGGCTAAAATGACATTTTATCTAAAAGGCCTTTATCAAGCAAAGGATACACGTCAAGGAAATTTTGATTATTCTATGTGTAACACAATACAATCACAATATATTTTTGTGCTTTGTAAAACTAACTTACTTTGTGTTTTGATATTTCACTTTTGGTATATAGTTTTACTACCGTCTTCCATAATATTGTTATCAATATCTCACCCTTCAAGGAGCTAGGACTCTGCGAGAGTGCTGGGTACCCAGAATTTCAAAGACATCCTCCCTAGATTTCTGTTAAATCTCCTGTCGCCTTTTGAGACCATTTTCAGGTATAAAGGGAATGCCACTTCACATTTCTAGCACCTAATATGTGGGAGGTAGGAGGGCCAATTCCTTTCCTCACATGGAATATCAAGTGTGCAAATGGAATCCACAACCTTCTTGTGTCGAAAAGTTGATAGATGAATGTTTATGCATTACGCCAATTTGTCCCACAGAATTCTGTTACTAATAGAAAAATAATAAAACCGCATTATGAATATGCAAATCATAAAGGGCATGAGTATTGTGAATATGAAAATTCAAATCATAAAGTGCATAACCTTTGATACTGCTGTTGTTGACACCTTTCCAGTTGTGCTTACAATATGATCTAAAACCAGTCTCCTGCAGATAATGATCGGTAAGCTTAGCATAGCCACCTGCTCCCAGGAACAAACAATAGCAGTATCATGCATATCCATCTGGCATACATCCTTAAGCTAAAGTATAGATTGGTCCAGAGAGCTATACCCATCTTCAGCTCCCCATAGAGGTCTTTGACATATAGATACTATACTATTTTACAAATTTTTCTATTGTGGGCATAAATGATAAATCCTAAACTGAACAACTGAACAGCGACTGCATTAGCCATACGGCCATTAATTTCCTCAGGCTCTCGTCCCACCTGTCCTACACTGCCCTAAAAGCGGTACTACAGACAGTAACGTCAGTTTTTGTGTGTTTTTAACTACAATTTTAGAAATAAAATTAATTTCCTTATTTTATGCTCATTAGGTACACGTTTCTATCTTTGAGTGTCTAAATGTCTACTAGTTGAGAAGTACATACGCTTCTTTCATTGGGTGTCTGGCACTGGTTTCAAGTATTGTTTCTTAGTTTCTAAACTTCATACACTTGTTAATTATATATATTTTTCCTGTCCATCGGATAACTTGAACGTTTTTCTAAACTGTATCAAAATCTTTAATCATTACTTGTTGGGTATGCAGTATAAAAAATGTGGTATTTCAAGTCACTTTTCTTGCATTTAATGACATAATCAAAATAGGTGGTGCATGCAAAATTATGTGTTTGTTATATGTATTGTAAAAGGACATTTTTTTTTCTAGAATATTTAAAATAAAACTTACAAAGCAGTATTTTAAACAAACAAAACTAACAACAGCATCCAATGTTGTTTGTTTTTTGTTCTGTTGTCAACTTTGTATACTCAACCATCAGCGTACAATTTTTCTTTTACTTTTTTTTAATTTTAAAAATGAATTTTATTCTTTGAATTTATGAATTCATATTTTGATGTAACATCTTTTGAATATACAGATGTCTACTGTTGCATGACCCTTCCCCCAATTTGTGTGTTACTTACAAATTTTATATTCATTTGTGTAACAGTATATTACAATAGGACTGAGCATCCATGTTTGTGGGAATACAGTGGAAAAATCGATCTTAACTTATTTAGTTTTCATGATAAAAACAGAAGAAACGGATACAACATTGTACAGATGTTCAGGGAAAGGGACGCCATTTCTTATCCCAACCCTTCTGTTGACAATGAAGAAACATCATAACTGTAGGATGAGAAATGAATATTAGAAATATCATAGGATTATTGGTAGGTTTGTGGTTTATCACATTTCTGCTGTTGCTTCATTCTTCATACCTGGAGAGTTTCATGAATGCAAATAAATGATTTTTAACCTTCTATGTGTTCTGTGTTGAAATGTTATTTAGTTTGTATGAAGAAATATTTAACCTTCTATGTGTTCTGTGTTGAAAGGTTATTTAGTTTGTATGAAGAAATATTTAACCTTCTATGTGTTCTGTGTTGTAAAGGTTATTTAGTTTAATGAAGAAATATTTAACCTTCTATGTGTTCTGTGTTGAAAGGTTATTTAGTTGTAGATGAAGAAATATTTAACCTTCTATATGTTCTGTGTTGAAATGGTTATTTAGTTTATAATGAAGAAATATTTAACCTTCTATGTGTTCTGTGTTGAAATGTTATTTAGTTTGTATGAAGAAATATTTAACCTTCTATGTGTTCTGTGTTGAAAGGTTATTTAGTTTGTATGAAGAAATATTTAACCTTCTATGTGTTCTGTGTTGAAAGGTTATTTAGTTTAAATGAAGAAATATTTAACCTTCTATGTGTTCTGTGTTGAAAGGTTATTTAGTTTAAATGAAGAAATATTTAACCTTCTATGTGTTCTGTGTTGAAAGGTTATTTAGTTTAAATGAAGAAATATTTAACCTTCTATGTGTTCTGTGTTGAAAGGTTATTTAGTTTATATGAAGAAATATTTAACCTTCTATGTGTTGAAAGGTTATTTAGTTTATATGAAGAACTATTTAACCTTCTATGTGTTCTGTGTTGAAAGGTTATTTAGTTGATATGAAGAACTATTTAACCTTTTATGTGTTCTGTGTTGAAAGGTTATTTAGTTTATATGAAGAAATATTTAACATTCTATGTGTTCTGTGTTGTAATGTTATTTAGTTTAAATGAAGAAATATTTAACCTTCTATGTGTTCTGTGTTGAAAGGTTATTTAGTTTAAATGAAGAAATATTTAACCTTCTATGTGTACTGTGTTGAAAGGTTATTTAGTTTGTATGAAGAAATATTTAACCTTCTATGTGTACTGTGTTGAAAGGTTATTTAGTTTATATGAAGAAATATTTTCACACATTGAACACGCAGATATCACTAAACAATTATGTGTTACATTGAGAAGTGGACACTACAAAATGTTACACTGAGGAGTGGATACTACAAATGTGAGTTATACTGAGAAGTGGACACTACAATGTGTTATACTGAGAAGTGGACACTACTAACTTGTGTTATACTGAGAAGTGGACACTACAGACTTGTGTTATACTGAGAAGTGGACACTACAGACTGTTGTGTTATCATGAATACTGGACACAAGAGACTTGTGTTATCATTAGAACTTATAAAAACAAATTGAAATGAATCCCCCAACTGACTTGGAATCCATACCCGTGACAATGTATATCAGGTCTGCATGATAGACAATAATTTGTATACCGCTTTGTAAACCTGTAGTACCGCTTTTTAGGGCAGTGTAGAACAGGTGGGACGAGAGTCTGAAAAATTTAATGGCTAGTGAAGTCGCCACGAAGCTGTTCAGGTTCGGATCGGATTTTTTATTTATGCCTACAACAGAAAAAATCCTTGGCCTTAACGTGGATTGAACACGGGTCTTCCATATGGGAGCCGCGCTCTAATACATTCGGCCAGACATAAACACGGAAGTAGAATACAGTTCAAAATTATGATATGGAATGGTGCTGGCAAAAGGGACAACAGACTGAGACTCTATTCAAGAATGGCAATTGTTGGGATGACTTTCTGACACGGAATATCAATGGCAAATTCAGCTTATTTAATACAGATCGAATAAGCGATTATTTGCGACGTCGAGTGTGTCTAGTTCTGAGGCTCAGAATGATTTGTTATAATCTGTTTATATTTTAGTGGTCCTCCAGCATTAGTATTGGAGGCTTTCTGATGATTTAATATTCACAAAATAGATGAGACTACAGTAAAACTATTTGATTGGCAAAACACGTAATCACAAAGTACTGTAGTTTTACAAATTAAAAAAACAATGACAAAATACAGCAAAGTTTCGACCAACAAGGCCTTTATCAAGCAAACGAACAACAGTGACAAATTAAAAAAAAAACATATATGGACGACTACGTACAAACGTTTCAAGTTATATATTCAAGTTATATATTTACTAGTTTTTTCATTGTTTCTCTTCCTTTCTATTTCTAGTTTTTATGTGTGTTTTTGTGTTACATTTATTTCGTTATTCGTTTTTATTCCCAGATTTTCATTAGAAACGTTTGTACGTAGTCGTCCATATATGTTTTTTAAATTTGTCACTCCTGTTGTTCGTTTGCTTGATAAAGGCCTTGTTGGTCGAAACGTTGTTGTATTTTGTCATTGTTTTTGTAATGTGTAAAACTACAGTACTTTGTGATTACGTGTTTTGCTAATGATTTAATCATTATTTGTTTGTGATGGTTAACTAATAAATGTGAAGTTACCCGGGGTACAAGTAGAACTGGATGCCTGTGGGACAGAGTTTGGAGTGTGTTAAATCAGCGAGCCACGGAAACCATCAGTATGCATACTCTTCGATATCTGTTGGGGAGACTGAGCACCTATGGGTCTGCCCGGAGTGCAATGACGTCAGTTTACCAATAACCAAAAATACATCTGATTGCTCTCTTGCAGCGCCTTACTTAGCCAGTCGGTCTACTATCTCATATCCTGGTTTGGCAAGCTGTTGAAGATCTCGACATTCTGAGACAGAGCACTGTTTACTTTGGACAGTTTCTGGTTGGCGACTTCTTCGAACGCTCCATATCGATCACTTGTTAGAAGATTGAGGTTTTCAAGATGTCGGCCGAATGTTGTGTATAGTGACGGCGCTCGTAAAATTCGGTAATTCTGTTCTAATTCTGCACATTGGATTCTATAGTTAAAACAGGATTACTGTGTTTTTGTGGTGAAAGAGGTGGCCCACTTACACTAGCGTCCAAGACAAACTGTATGGCGTGGCTGATAATCTGAGACAGACGGCTGCCTTTATTAGAGAATCCGAAATCCAAATCTAGTGAGAACGCAGAAGAAGTAGAAGAAGACCACTTGTTAACCACTTGTTGTGATTTATATGTGATCCAAGCTTAAGAACGATTGTACGTCGTACCAGTTATGCGCCTACAAGTAGACCAGCACATCCGATTTCTGGGACGCTTTTTTATTTACTAGGGTAGCTTCTCTAGACCCCTACCTCATTCGCCTCTTACGACATGCCTTGTAGGACGCAGTGTTACTATTCTTTGCTCCCTTGCGAGACCCAACAACACACGGGAGAGATGACATTTAAGATTGAAGGAAGAATAACGAGAATACTCTTACCGTCATATTCATATTTATTTTAAAGTGCCCTATCTACTGCAGGACGACCTTGTTCTGGTTATTGTATGCTCTGAACCAGAGCGAACTATAAACTTATTATTTAGAGTTGGCTGTGTCGGAACTATGGTTACTTCATCAATGTTGTGTAAACCTGCAAACTTGACTCCGATCCATCTATATATATACAGTGGCGGCTCGTAGTCATTTTTCTTGGTGGGGCCAGACTCAAATTTTCATGAAAAATCATGGTTTTTGGAGTATTTACTATTATGTGTCTATTCCAGGAAGTTTCCCCCCTTTCGATTATTGGTGGGGCCAGACCCCACTGGCCCTTAATGACGAGCTGCCCCTGTATATATATATATATATTTATATGCCCAGCGTGTTCCTAACGCGTTGGAGGACAGGTGACAAGCCCCCAGTGAGTGCTGTTCAATTCCGCGGGCTGGCAGAAAAGCCACAGGTTCTCCAGATTTACGGTGCTCGTGGCACCGAACCGAAGAGCAGAAAAGCTCAAGTGCTTCTGGATCGGGAAAAAAATTATATATATATATTCTTCTTCCTCTTTACGTTCGTTCTTAACGACCAATTTTAATCATTCTTTGTGATATGTTTGATCTTTACCAAGAAAGTGTATACGTTGCACATTGGTTTGGTAGGCCCCTAAACGCATAGACTTCTACAAGTTTAGGACATGTGCATCCGATTTCAGCCAAACCTCCTTAGTCGCCTCTTACGACATGTATGGCAGGTAACAGTGGTTCTATTCTTTACACCCCAAATTTGGGCCCCGGTAACCACTCGGGCGATATATATATATAAATCACTAAACCAACTTAGAGAAGTATGCACTTTTCTGTATTAAAACTTACTTCCAGAAGATTTAGTTTCAAAACAACTTTTCTTAAAGTAATATTTAATAGTTGCTTTCTTGCTTCTTCAAATTGCATTGTTCTGAAATCGTTTTTGTTCAATGTAACGAACGATCTTCGTTCGCTCTGGAAATAACTTTTGTTATATTACGTAGATTTATACAGCGAGACTATGATATAAGCAGCATTCTGGTCAGCATAACTGTTTTCAGCACGGAATTTTGGAAATCCGATGTTCCTTTTCGATCCCTGCTCGTTTAGTCGGTGTGCAGTGATGTAGACTGTTACTGTGGCCGTTACTTGGAGGCGGAGTAGAACTTTGTCAACTCTGGTTCGTTAATTTCTGTCATTTCATTGAGTCGAAACTAATATGATAATTTATACATGCTGTTAGAACTGGATATAAATAATGACTGATAATGTAATGATGCAAACTATGAAGTTAAATATGGATAAGGTGTCACTGTAGCATAGAGGCTTGGTGTTCGCCTCTCGTGTCAAAGGTACAATGCTTGCTCCCTCGTGGAGCCATTTAGATATTTTTCTAGAGATTCCTGATCTCATTGTAGGATTAGATGGAGTTCCTAGTTCTAAAACGTATCTTCCGTGTTCAATTTGAGCACGTAAAAGAACCCGTGGCAGTTTAAAATCGAGAAGAGCAGGCTGGAAAGCCGCTGCCTAGGAAAAATTAATTAGAAAATATTCAAAATAAAATTATAACAAAAATATCTTCATCATCTTAAAAATTACACCGGGGAGCGTGTGTAAAGTGGTGTAACAAATGGTCGATATGGAGCGTTTGAAGAAGTGCTGCAACTACGCGCGGTCATCAAGTAACTTATCATGAGCAGATCGTTACCACCCTAACAGTCCTTCGGAATTTCTATCTCTCATAGGCCAGATGTCCTGTGAATATTGTATTCCTTGTGTTTGGTGGTTGAGCCGTCAGTGTCCTGTTCTGAGTTGGAAAATTGTTATGTGCTGTTTTCTGTTGAGTCTGCTGATGGGGTCTTGTAGGTGTTTGCTGTTGATTTGTTGCCTCCACGACTTCCCGTGTTTTTCTGTGATATTTGCCTCGATCTCTGGTAGCGACGATAAAGTTTTAGGTTTTAACTTAACAGACCTGCGCTTTGTTTGTTTTTTTAATTTCGATCTTAACTTTTCTCACTTCTCAATCTTCATGCTTTCTTCATGTTTAGCAGAAAAAATTGTGCAACAGAAACTCGGTCGAAAGGTGGAAAAATACCTGCCGAATCTGGAAGTTAGATTAACATTTTAAACGGATAATAGAGCGAAGCGTATAAAATGGAGCTGGTGCGCCTGTGTATGTGTTTATATGTACATAAACTCGCATATTTTAAATGTTTGAACGTGCAGTAATATTTCCCCCCTCCAGAACTGTTGTCTTAGTGTTCTTGCTTGTATGGTAAGCAGGCTCTGACGTAATAAAACAAGACTCGTTCCTAAGTTAAAAGGGAGTGCCTCAGCTTAGACCAGTGTTTCCCAACCTTTATTGTGTCATGCCCCCTAAGCCTTTCTAAACTTCTATGCCCCTATGTAACATATACAAAAAAATTGTAGTTTTCAAAAATTGAATTGTTCACTGAACAAACTTAAATGATAGGTTTTCGGAAGAAATCGCTTGGAAATTGTTGAGGAAACAGTAAGTAAATTTTCAAAACATATAATGGAGAACTGAAATTCAAGTATTTAATAACAATCAAATTGCCCCCGTAACAATCAAATTGCCCCCGTAACAATCAAATTGCCCCCCTGTGAGGTGTTGGCCCCACGTTGGGAAACACTGGCTTAGACGGTTTAATCCCCTGTTAAATAAACACACAAATAAAAGTTTTAAGATGTAAACACGTCACCATGAACACAAAAAGAGCAATGTTCAACACAATCTTTCTCCCCACATTATGTTACCAGTGCCAAACCTGGACGCTGACAACAAACGATAGAAGAAAACTAGTCACAACAGAGATGAAGTGTCTACGCAGAATGCTGGGTGTAACAAGAAGAGACCGGTTGAGAAATGAAGACATCAGGAAAAAGTGGGTACAACATCAGTACTAGACCTCATCAAGAAACAACAAATTAAATGGTTCGGTCACGTAAGCAGATTACCATCAGACAGTGCACCCCAAAGAGCAATGATGCTCCGATACAATGGGTACAAAGCAAAAGGGCGGCCACGCAAAAGATGGACCTCAGAGATAACAGAGGCGACGAAAGAGACTATCTACGAAGCGCATACTAGGGCCCGTTTTAGAAATCTCTTCCTGACCTGACGCTGTGAGGCATACAGGATTCGAGAAAGAAGAAGAAGAAGATATAAATACTTCAACTTTGTTTGACTATAGTATCGTGTTTGTTAGTACAGAATGAGACCAAGACATATTTAAGCTGATGTATGCTGTTTCCAACATAACAACAAAGTTTTTGTGTGTGGTTATACCAGAGTGTAGCCTATGATAACCATATTAGCGTTGGCTGTGACCAGAGCTTGTAAACCAACATAAAAATAAGAATTGACTCCTTGCGAAGAATCGATTTTCAATTTTTTTTTAACTGCGCACTATATAGACCACGCGGCTCAACGTATTACATTCTTATGCTTCTTAGTACTTTCTCTTCCCATGCTTTGTAATCTATATGGGTATATGCTGCATGTATTCATGTTATATTCCATTCTTATGCTTCTTAGTACTTCTCTTCCCCTGCTTTGTAATCTATATGGGTATATGTTGCATGTATTCAAGTTATATATTTACTAGATGTTTCATTGTTTCTTTTCCTTTCTATTTCTAGTTTTTATGTGTGTTTTTGTGTTACATTTATTTCGTTATTCGTTTTTATTCCAGATTTTCCTTAGATACGTTTGTATTTGGTCGTCCATTTGTGTTTCATTTTAATTTGTCACTCCTGTTTGTTCGTTTGCTTGATAAAGGCCTTGTTGGTCGAAACGTTGCTGTATTTTGTCATTGTTTTTGTAATTTGTAAAACTACAGTACTTTGTGATTACGTGTTTTGCCAATCAAATAGTTTTACTGCAGTTCCATATATATATACTGAATATAGAGCTCTAGAGAGGAAACCCGGATGCAAACTAGTCTATGCTATGTACATTGCGTTGTTGTTGTATCTCTTGATATGACGTTCACAAGTATACTATGTTATCTTTGAACTTTAACCTCAGGTCTTACTGTGGGACCTCTTAGCGGCTCTAGTATCAATCGATATTAATGTTGACAGCTACCGTAAGTGTATAAGCACACTACACTTGCCTGTGTCCAATATTTAATTAGCTAAAGGTCACGATAAACATCCTTAAACTTAAAGTAAAACACGGCGGAGACATGAACTAAGGTAATTTTACAAAACACACAAACAAGATATAGAGATGTCTCGATCGAACGAATTCTTTTATCAAACAAAGTTTACAAAGGATATCAGAACAACACGGGGTTTCCATACAAATGTCCGTTATTAAATACATCAAAGAAACGAATAAAACGATTACTAGAAATGTATAACCGTCTTAGATAATAAAAAGATCTGACGAAACAAATGTTTAAAAAAAACTGGATATGGGAAAAAACAATATATGTGTATGTTTGTGTGTATGTATCAGGGGCGGCTCGTCATTAAGGGACTATGGGGCCCGGCCCCAGCATTTGCTCTTTCCATGAAAGGAGTAATAACTTCCCGGAATATACAAATAATATTAAATACTCCAAAACCACGATTTTCCGAAATTTTTGCCGGGCCCCACCAAGAAAATTGACCACGAGCCGCCACTGGTATGTATGTATGTATGTGTTTGTGTAATTATGTATATATGGCCTTTTTCGTCTTTACATACGGTCAATTGGCAAGTGTTTTACTGTGACAACCTCTGAGTTTTCGCTTTTCTCTCTTGTCGTTCAGCTCATATATAAGTCTCTTCTCAAAAGACTGCGCTCTTTCGCAATTTGGCTTTCTACACAACTCTGTACGTACGTAGTATGTATTTATGTACGTACGTAGTATGTATGTATATGTGTGTAGGTGTATATTATATCTATCTATTCTATATCCTCTTCGTGTCTCGATTGACACATAAGGCTTACACAAGAGACTTCCACTGTTGCCGTTCGGTTGCCTTTCTACCAACCGTCTCCCACGTCAGGCCACACTCCTCAACACCTTTCTTCTCAATGTTTCCTTTGGATGTCCATGCCTTCTCTTCCCATCCGCTGTTCATCTGAGAGCTGTCCTAGCCAATGCCCCCACTGGCATACGACGTATGTCCAAACCACCTCCATCTTCGTCTCTTAATGATGGTCTCCAAGTATGCACAGTCTGTTCGTTTCAAAAGCTCCTCATTTGTTATGGTATTTGGCCAGAAGTATATTATATATATATATATATATATATATTAGAGAACTTGAGAATGGACGGTAACAAGAAACATAGAATGTAAGTGTATTTAGTTTAAGAGGCCGTAATGTACCTAATGAAGATAGATATAAAACGATTTTCAAGAGCAAATCACTTCTGATCATTAGAGGACCACGATCGGATGACTGTAAGCTGAATGTCATGACCCTTCACAAAGACTCAGTGTCAATGAAACGATTGGCTACAGTGGTCACATAGTATTTACGAATATCATGTTGACCGAAACGGTCACTAAAGAGTTTAGCCCGTTTCACCTTTATAAGTTAAATGAGGTCTCTGTCGCTAAGTCGTTAGGTGTTTGCCTTGCGTTCCGACAGTCGTGGCGCCCAAGTAGTTACCGGGGCCCAAATTTGGGGTGTAAAGAATAGAACCACTGTTACCTGCCACACATGTCGTAAGAGGCGACTAAGGAGGTTTGACTGAAATCGGATGCACGTGTCCTAAACGTGTAGAAGTCTATTCGTTTAAGGGCCTACCAAAACAATGTGCAACGTATACACGTTCTTGGTCAAGATAAACATATCACAAAGAGTGATTAAAATTGGTCGTAAAGAACGAACGCAAAGAAGAAGAAAACAGTCGTGGGTTCGAATCCGGACCACGATGTTCTTTTCACTGGTGCATTTTCCCAGACCCTAGAACTGTTGCCGGATCTACGGAGTTCGTGCTTAGTGTACTCTCGACAGGTGGAGAGCCATCTCTGCGAAGAGGGACCCAGCCATATAGGATAAAACCCAGTGCATTGAAGTCAATCCCTTGTTTCTATGCCCTTTTTTAAAAGACATCTTACAACGTTTATTGGTATCGCCGATAGCAAAGTTGATAAAACGTTGTGCTCGTGCCACTTATCGTGGACATTCCTGGGTTCGATGATGCCTTATGTTAAAAATTTCGGTATACACTCGGTACGTGGTTTGACTACATGAAATCTGATCCTTTACTTGGGGATCTAAATTACAAGTACATCTGAAGTCTGAATAAGGCTCGCCTAAATGGTGAGGGACACTTATGATAATGAAAGCAAGCCTTCACGCAACAATCAGTCAGAAGTGCCACATTAGGCTCAACCACTACGCCTGAATTCATAGCGAACAAATGAGAAAAACAAATTCTTCTAAACTTTTAAAGTTAATAAACGTTTATTAAAGTACACCGTCTTGATGTGAAAACTAAACACTATATAAGAATAATGAAGTATTTTGACCGCTGGAAAGATTATAATAGACATTCTTCACACCCTACTTACCCTCCTCACGCACCGTGCATACAGTAATTTTCAATATATAAGTAGGTGAGGTTATCTCATTGAAGATATAGGTCGAGTGGTGCAAATGTTACAGATCTCACAGTATTAAACCATACTTTCAGATGTGAGTTAGGAACCTAAGCATTATGTCGTGTTATTTGAGGATATAAGTCAGGGTCACCTAAGAATCATTGTAGAACAAACAATGGAGTGACAGACTTCACTCTATGTCTGTTTTGTGGAATTTGAGAAGGTATTTGACAGTAAAAATGTGTCAATCAATATAAATACAATCTGAAACATTACGGGGTGCCAGAGAAGACTGTAACCATCTAGAAAGTGTATTAGAGGTTTTCTTGCCAGGTTATACACGATGGAATACTGTAGGTAGAGTTACAAATCACTACTGCTGTTAAACAATAATGCCCCCCTTCTCCTCTTCTTTGTGCTGCTCGATTGGGGTACACATCATACGCCAGGTCAAAAACAGGCTAAATAAAAAGTATCGCAGAGATCGGATGTGCTAGCCTACTTGTAGGCACATAACAACTGACACAGCGTACAATCGTTCTTAGGCTCAGGTCACATACAAATCACACAGAGTAGTTAACAAGTGGTCGATATGAAGCTTTCGAAGTAGAAGAAGATTCAAACCTTTATCAACAAATGTCTTCGACATATTCTCAAACTGAGATAGTATGACAGAGTTCCAAACACAAATATGTGGATAGGAATATGACAGGAAAATATGATGACCTAGGTCAGGAGGAGGAAATGGCGACGGATCGGGCATGCTTCAGGAGACATAGTCGAGTGTCATTAACTAGACAAGCACGTAAGTTAAGTTGAACCCGCAAGCGAAACGAAAAAGGGGATGTTCTAAACAGATCTGGAAAGGGAAATGCTGGACTTTCCTGGGAAGCCATTAAGAAAACTACAAGAGAGTGGAAAAACTGAAGAACTGTTGAAGCTCTATGATCCACGAGTAAGTAGGTCTGGGTCAGAGAACCAGATCTGATGAAGATTCTACACCCGTGAGCTCACATATAAAAACGGATAGGTAAAGGCAGAATGTCGCAGGTATTGAAGCCTGAATGTAAACTGTGACAGCAGTTAACAAACGCCATTTTCCTGATAGACGAAGAAGAGGACGTGCAGTGAAAACAAATCGTTATACAATCTTTAACGTGGCCATGAAATACTTGTAGTATTGGTTATTAGTGACTAAACTGACGTCATTGCACTCCTGGCAGAACCATAGGTGCTAAGTCTCCCCCAACAGATATCGAAGAGTATGCATACTGATGGTTCTATTGGCTCTCTGATTAAACACACCTCTCACTCTACCCCTCAGGCATCCAGTTCTACTTATACAGGGTGTTCAACTTAAAAGCAGCCCCAGTGATAAATAGAAATTTGCCAGGTACGCATTGCATCTCGTATATTTACTATTTAAACCGGTTCTGACTAGCTTCACCTATGTCACATTTGTTCATCTCCCCTACCCGCACTACAATTACACACCATCACACAACCTTGACCTATACTACGTCATAACTGAACCTTTCCATTTCCATACATATATGCCAGATTAGCTCCATTCACGGGCTGCTTTAAGTTGAACACCCTGTACAACGGTAACTCCAAACTGCCTAAATCGTTTGATCGATTCAAAATCTATTTTAGTGTCCTCACCCAACAGACAGTCGCGAAGAGACCGAAGAACATCCCCTTATCCATCTTATTTCAGGGCAAGTCGACCTGTCTTTCTTCTTCTTCTTCTCTCGATCATTCTTCACGGCCAATTTTATCATTCTTATTGTGATGTATAATTGGTCCACTGACAAGAACGGGGTGATCTACGTCGGGTTGATTGTGCGCCCATGGTGACTATGCCCGCCCGTCCGGTTTCAGCCAGCTTTTGATTTACTAATTTGCAGTTAGCCTCGGAAGACACCGGCCTGGAGCCAAGCACAAACAATGTAGAGGGTCGTTTCAATCGGTGCTATCAACGCAACTGAGGATTTTGCGCTCGCCACCATCACCCGCCCCATTCTTCCGGGGATGTTAGTTGTGACTTCAATAGTACCTTGTCCGGTTGCCCCAAGGCTGGCAGTTCCGTTAGGCATCACCCACCTCAGTTCTTCCGGGGTACTGTTGTTATCGCAACAGTACCTTGCACGGTTTTCCCAGGGAGGGTAGTTTCGTTATGCACTAAAACGTAACTTGTTGTTTTGCGTTCGGCAAACCATGCCCAGTACATGTATCTGCACCAGGCCAGCGATGCGGAGTCAACTGCAATCTTCCCTCGTACCGACACGAGGGTATACTTTTTTTCGTTACGGATCTGACTTATTTATTCTTGCCCACGAGCTGGCAATGTTTTCCCCTCCTAGGGCTTCGAGTTTCGCCTACGTGGGCACACGTTTCGTCACTGGATGCACCTCTCACCCTTTCATGTTTACCAGTCTCCCTATCGGCAGAGAAACAGGTAATTTGTGGCGGGACTTTTGACTTACACGTCGAGCTCGTGTATGGAGTCTCCTGCTCCGGGGATGGCGATTTGTTTTCGGCCCTTACTCAGCTTACTCAGGGGGAGTGGGGCTTATGTCAGAGACGTTTCACTGCTGTTTCTTTTGTTCGGGAACTTGGGCAATATTTTGTTGGACATCGGCCAGGAGACTCGTGCATTTTGTTCGTATGGACCTGCATTTCTTTTTCGTACTTGCATCACTACCACTACCAGTAGTTTTCTCCGATCCCTGCCCCCACACCCCCCATTAGCCAGACCGAACCAAGTCTGTTTCAGGTCCCCGAGGAGTAGGACAGGGTCTTGATTAGTGCCTGCTCACTAACCCTGCACACCTCATGCGGATTGACCTCTTTCTCTAAACCACCTCTCTAGCTCGTCTCTTATTTCTTCTTCTCTTCTTTGTATGTAAGTAAAAGGAGATATTGTATATAGTCAATACAGTTTGCCTGTTTTCTGACCTCGCCCGTGGATGGTCACATCCGCCGCCTCCAGTTGGTACCAGTTGAGGTGGGCGACCGGCCGTCGTGGCGAATTCACGCATTGGGCGAACCAGACCAGAAGTAAGGAACCCTTCATACTATATGGTCAATGTGTTAGGCCTGTATTTCTGACCGTCGGCGAGGTGATGCATCACGCCGCCCTTACTTTCCCGAGCGTCTGGACGTTTAGGCTGAAGTCCCTAGAACCTCGCGGTCGACAAATCCACGCCATTTGCGGGGTATTCTTCAAACCACCTCTTCAAGCTTCACTTATACTTCCTCTCTTCTTTTTATGTCTATTTTTACTCATGCATACTCGTAGTAATAATGGTAGATTAATTTTTTTTTTCTTGAAAGAAGTTAAAATAATTTGCTAAAATAACATTATTCTTTTTTGGTATTGATGCTTCTGACGGCTCGCTTCTCACACGGAGCGATCGGATTATTTTCCAAGGATCTCCGATCTTTTGTAGGTGAGAAAGGGTTTCTATCGGAGACGAACGAACATCTTAGGTCCCGTGTTCAAGTTGCGAACGTAAAAGAATCATTGGCAGTTAAAAAATCGATAAAAGTCGGATGGAATTTAGTATATGAAATGGTGGCGTATCTTGTACAGGGCATGTGGTCATGAATATATGGTAAATTATTTGTCGCGAGATATAGCAAATCCTGACAGACTTGAAGCCAAGAGTGGAAGCGAAAACTGTAGTACATTAGATAGATCAACTGTGATCAATTTGCAACACAAATATATAAACTGGATTGATATTCTCTAATCTATATAGTTTAAGTATGGATTAACATTCAGGACTTGGTGACATGCGCTGGGGCTGCTAGTTGGAAAGAAGTTGACAACGATTTGTAATACATTTTACTTCAACGTATCTAGTCCACGTTTTCAAATCTGTAATCCAACCTTCCATACGGAGAACTGTTTGCTACTTGTCTGCTTCTGTTTACTTTGTAAGTGTT
Source organism: Arion vulgaris (assembly GCA_020796225.1). Classification (NCBI taxonomy): domain Eukaryota; kingdom Metazoa; phylum Mollusca; class Gastropoda; order Stylommatophora; family Arionidae; genus Arion; species Arion vulgaris. Next base: position 16,444,136 of record CM036763.1, on the reverse strand, counting down.
GTGTATTTAGTTAGTTTTAAGTATAAGATACTACTCGTTACTTTTGCAACAAACAATCGTTACTTAATTCGCAATTTAAAAGTGATGAAACTATTCACATTTTTTTTATCAGCGCTCTAGGAAACAGTTCATGCGTACGGAGAAGACAGTCGAGCAAAATTTGGACAAGTCTTGAATATTTTGTGCACCTAATTTTTGCTGACGACAGAGATCTCAGCTCGTTGGCTTTTCTAACATGTCTGCTCTGCTTCGATGCTATTTTCCTAGCAGTCTCGTATGCTGCGGCCCAGTAACGAACAGATGCACGTCAAGTGGAGCGATCCTGCGCAGCTACCTTCCCCAGGAATGGTTAATACGGAATGTTTTTATTGAGGCCTTGAGCTTATCCTTAAAGCACACCTTCTGGCAGCCCTGGTAGCGTCTATTTTATTTGTAATATTTTCTAATGAATTTTATCAGGGTAGCGGCTTTCCAGCCTGCTATTCTCGATTTTGAACTAACAAGGGTTCTTTTACGTGCTCAAATTGAACACGGAACCTACGTTTTATCGTCTGTCTCCGATAGGACTAGGAACTCTATCTCGCCTACACTCAGATCAAGGATCTCTTGAAAAATATCCATCCAGATGGCTCTACGAGGGAGCGAACCTGGTACGTTTGGCATGATAGACGAGCACCTAACCTCTACGTCACAGAGACTCCATGTGAAGCTACTATGACTGATGTGTGCATGTATGTTGTATGTGTAAACTAGTGTCTATGTATGCAGGGCCATGCGGTATTTTTTCTCATTATGATGCAAGTCTTCGAAATGCAGCCCATCAAATGTTTTTTCTTAAAATAACCTTCAATTGTAATTTTGGTTTTGCTGCTTATGCCGCCCTCCTTACTGTGCCGCCTAATGCGGCTGCCTCTTGAATCATAGCGCACGACACTGTATGTATGCCATTGTTTCGTCTTAAATATACAATCACAGAAAGTTTATCGCATTTGTTTGAGCAAACACTCTTAGATCGAATCTGACCTGATTATTCTGTGTTCAACAGACACATGAAAGACACGAGAGACATTCCTTATTGAAGTTTTTTTTAAAAGAGATTGCTGGTTGTGTTCCTAAAACACTCGCCTGTAGGGCTACTATCAATGGGTGCCGTAAGACATAAGGTTTGTGGTTTAAATCCTGTGTTTGATAATTTTATTCCTGAAACCCATAATACTTGTCCACTGTCTATTTATCGATCTACATGATCAGTCAGTAAAGCCATGGTTTGGCTGGAATCACAGACTTTTATCCATACATGTTTTCCCAGTGATTCAATGAGTATGCTCAGGAAGATTGAAACAGGATGGGTTAGGAGACATTGGATGGAGTCGCTAGGAGGTCTAAGCAAACAAAGATCACTTTTATTTTGTGCCAGAGGGATGCAGGTGTAAGGGGAATGAACGCGCGGATAGGCTTGCAGGTATGACTGCTGTACAAAGCGGACGAGCAATGGACCAGGCTGATATTATAAATTCCTTAAGGGAGAGAGGCTTGTATATGATTCAGTAATAGCGGCGAATCCACAACACTAACCAGACTGCAAGAACTCAAAGTTAAGTGTGGTGTAGCTCGACAAGAACGCTATGCTGGCAGACAAAGAAGAATTGTAAACCAACAAAGAGCCGGTGTCGTTAGTCGCCACACGCTGATGGACATACTGAGGGAGAGATCGGAGCACTTATGGACTAATTTGTTCGACTTGCAGGGATGGTGATCCGACGACTAAACTAAACTATTTATTGATCATATTCATTGACTCCGGTGCTTCCCCTGTTGTTCTTAAAACTTCTTATTCTCTTCCTATGCATACATCAGCACTGGACGCATCTTCAGTCTTGTCTGTAAGCAAATGCCCCTACGGTGCTAGATGTTATTGTAGAAATGGGGTGCTGACGTTGAAGCGTCTGATGTTTGCTTCATCGTCGGTGGTGTTGATTTGAGACAGCGTGCTGCCACGGTATGCGAATCTATTCCCAACTTTCAGTTCGACATTATTTAGCTTGATAGTGGGCTATTTAAAACTTTACCAAGTGCTAGTAAGTATATAATTACTGTTTTCTCTGTGGTAATGGTAAGTCTAAAGTTTGAACAAGCCGTAGAGAATCTATTCAGACCGTTTAACACATTGGCATCGTTGTTAGCTTTAAGGGCGACATCATCAGCAAACAGAAGATCACTGACGGTGTACGATTAAAATCCGATCTTTGCTTGAAGTCTTCTGAGGCTCAGCAGTTATCTATCAATGTGGTAACTTTAAAAGTGTTGTTACACACAGCTCAAGACACGAGAGGAGACTTAACATCTTTCACCTTCGATGTCTCCGCAAGATTATGAACATCAGGTGACACGACAAGATAACCAACTCTGAAGTACTGCAATGTGCAAACCTGTCTTCCACCATGGGCATGCTCAGCAACTAAAGTGGTTGGGTCATGTGCGAAGAATGGAAACTTGTCGCATACCGAAACAAATGTTGTTCTGTGAACTTTCGGAGGAGAAGAGGCACCAAGGCAGACCACTGCTCAGATATAACGATGTCGGCAAAGCCTCAAAGAAAAATTTGTCTATAGGTCTCAGCACATGGGAAAACTAGCTGATGACAGAGTTGTGTGGAAAGCCAAATTGCGAAAGGGCGAAGAGTCTTTTGAGAAGAGACTTATGTATGAGATGAACGACAAGAGAGAAAAGCGAATACTCAGAAGTTGTCAGAGTAAAACACTTGCCAATTGACCGTCTGTAAAGACGAAAAAGGCCATATGATATGACACACAGCAGAGAATATGATACTGAACATCATTAGAGCGAGCACACACGTTTCTTAAACCTCATCTACAGCCAAAAGGATTAGTAACACGAGATTTGCTTAATCAATACCAAACTTCTTCTTCTTCTTTCTCGAATCCTGTATGCCTCACAGCGTCAGGTCAGGAAGAGATTTCTAAAACGGGCCCTAGTATGCGCTTCGTAGATAGTCTCTTTCGTCGCCTCTGTTATCTCTGAGGTCCATCTTTTGCGTGGCCGGCCTTTTGCTTTGTACCCATTGTATCGGAGCAGCATTGCTCTTTGGGGTGCACTGTCTGATGGTAATCTGCTTACGTGACCGAACCATTTAATTTGTTGTTTCTTGATGAAGTCTAGTACTGATGTTGTACCCACTTTTTCCTGATGTCTTCATTTCTCAACCGGTCTCTTCTTGTTACACCAGCATTCTGCGTAGACACTTCATCTCTGTTGTGACTAGTTTTCTTCTATCGTTTGTTGTCAGCGTCCAGGTTTGGCACTGGTAACATAATGTGGGGAAAGATTGTGTTGAACATTGCTCTTTTTGTGTTCATGGTGACGTGTTTGCATCTTAAAATTGGCGCCATTTTCCTATCATTTGATTTGCTTTGTTGCATCTGTGTTGAATTTCATTAGTTATTCTTCCATTTGCTGAAAAAATGCTCCCCAGGTATGTGAAATCTTTACTTGATTTAGTAGATGATTATCGATGGAGATGTTGGTAGTGTTTTCCTCTCTGACGAATGTCATTACTTCTGTTTTGTCGATGTTAAAACGAATGTGATTAATCGTTATACGTTAGTTAAGATATTGAGAACGAAAAAGGAGCAACTATGGACATGTCTGGAGGGCTGTAATGATGATCCTTACTAATCGCCAATACTATAATTAAGAAGTGATTATTAAGTACTGATTCCTATCAGGGAAACATAATTTGATTATAAGGCCATTACAACCAACCTTCCATCTGAGGACGGCGCCAATTGGCGACATAGTAGTGATAAAATAACGAATACATTATCTTAGATACTATTCGATACTTTCGGATCAAAGAAATTTTAAATATTCGAGTAACGAATAGCTACTATTCGCACATCACTACTGTGTATCACAGAGACTTCATTTCAGACTTGTAAGATGTATAATTTTCCCGTGTTTTATTGCATATCTTGTGTTATCTTATGTTTGTTAATAACACAAAGAGCAGAATGCAGTGACCAGGTAATTATTATATAGACGACATAATTTATTCTCCGTTGTTTTACATGTTTATTATTTAAAGTACATTTTCAGTCAACACACTCACAAGCAAGTGTCATACTCCGATATTCGTCAGTTGTTGTTTCAACTTATTTCAAGCTGTCACTGCTGTCGTCACTGTGTGGTCTGTGGTTTCTGGGTTTACTCGGTTCAGTAGTTGTCTCATCACTCATGATCTAAGCTTACATACTATATTTATATGCAATATAATGATTATATTATATATTAGTCAAAACCTGGTATTTCTCCACCCGTTTTCCTATAAAGTTTGGACGGGTCTTCGACTTCTGACAGAATTTTAAGCAACAAGGTGACATAATTCTATAATTATACACATTTTATTCCTCTATCACTTTATATCACGAGTGATGAAGACTGCTCTGTTAGTGTTCATTCAATAGATAGAAAATATTAATTGGATTGAGTGAGGCTATGGATGCATAGATGACTGACGAACCCGATTCCGCCATGAGAAAGTTCTTGCACAGTTACAGTATCAGTAGGCCATTCAGTCAGAATGTTTGCTGTTGTTGGATGTTAAGAATTTAAACCAAAGACTGCATAGTATACAGTTACGTTTAATTGTATTCTTATTAAGTGGCTGAAACACTTCATTCTCTGTTTTTCATTGTACTTTAACCAAGGTTCTGTCCCAACTTTCTTTCTTAACAATTATAACATCCATAATTCGATTTCAGAAAAAACATTGAAGGTTGCTTCTCCATTGCCTATTTTCATCTTGTTTATGGTGTGCTTTGTTGGTCTTTGGATACCACGTTTTACCCCAAAATATGGCGGATTGTTTAAAAACTAGAGTTTACTTTCTACTAAATTAGATAAAAGCATATTCCAAAGCTAACAAATCTCATTGACTCGAAGTGATTGGTAATTAGACCAGAGATTTCTTCTTCAAACGCTCCATATTGAGCACTTGTTAAACCACTCTTTGTGATTTGTATGTGATCTGAACCTAAGAGTGATTGTACAATGCGCCTACAAATAGGCCAGCACATCTGATTTCTGCAATGCTTTTTATTTACTAGGGTTGCTGCCCTAGGTCCTACCTCAATCACCTCTTACGACATGCATTGTAGCTTGCAGTGGTACTATTCTTTTCTTCCTTTGGGACCCGGTACCACACGGCGAGACCAGAAATTTAACCATCACTCTCTTTCTAGAGAAAGAAAAGAATCTATGGTGTACTTGTGTGAATTTCATGGTTGAACTACTAGCTAAGACCCTCAAGCACCTGTGCATGGTGTGTTCTGGTAACTGGAGTTTTGTGAATTGCCTGGCTACCACTTAGGGATCAAGTAACTGTACAGAAGCAACTCAATTCTACTGTTCCCCCCAAATATATGCGGCATATTGAGAACCCAGCATTTCACAATAAACTGGGAGGAAGTAATTGAACTTCTGGCATAATCATAGCTTTTATCTGACATGGTGTATGAAGAATAATCCCATAATGGATTTATTGTAAGTAGAGGAAGAACTCCAATGTGTAGAGAGCTACAAATACCTGGGCTCAATAGTTAACAATAACGGCGACTGCTGCAAAAAGATCTAAAGAAGATTGGCAATTGCAATCCAGAAGTTAAACACTATGAAGAACATGATCAAAGCACCAGCAAAATATTAAAATTAAAAATATTGAAAACATGCATTTTTCCAGTGGCTACTTATGGTTGTGAATCATGGACCATTACACAAAAACAAGAACGAAAATGCAGTCCTGTGAAACTAAATGCTACAGAAAGATCCTATAGATACCATGGACAAAAAAAAAGAACACTGATGTCTTGAAAGAATTGAATGTTAACGGCAATTGACTGATAAACAACATACTACACAGAAAAATTAGATACTTTGGTCACATCAAGCTTCACAATGGCCTGGAGAGAACAATATTAGAGGGCAGAGTCCCAGGATGCAGAGGCAGACCAAGAAGAGGATGGCTACAAGATATTAAAGAAACCATGAATGTGACCATTGACGAAGTGGGTGGACTGGCTAGAGACAGTGAATTTCAGATGCGCTCTGGGTATGTATATCATTCGTTGTCGATCCCAACGACACATAAAGCAGAGTAAAAAACTTCCACTTAATTCAATCTTGTATCTTTCTTTCCACCGTAAACCTAACCATTATTGTGCATGTCTTTAAACTCTGCCTATCACCTGTGCGATGCCGTGGCCCACAAGGGAAGCAAAGAATAGTACCACTGTAACCTACAATGCATGTTGTAAGAGGTGACTGATGTAGGCCCTAGGGATGTTACCCTAGTAAATAAAAAGCACAGAAATCGAATGTGCTGGCCTTCTTGTAGGCGCATAACTGGCACAGTGTACAATAACTCTTAGGCTCAGATCACATACAAATCACACAGAGTGATTGACAGGTGGTCGATATGGAGCGTTCAAAGAAGAAGAACTTTTGCCTAAACATTTTTCTGCATATGCTCCTAGGCCTCCCTTTCTTCAGCTGTCCCTACAGTGTATACATATAGATGCCATTAAATACATGGTAAAGATGTCATAATAACCTGATATAAATGTAAAAACGGAAAAAAGAGTTATACAATATTAAATATACTTGGCTGAAAGAATATAGAAACACTGTCGAAGAGACAGAGTTTCTCCACACTTGCTCGAAGAGTTGAAGACAGAGACTCATGGCGTGCTTTTTGTGCTGATGTCTCCATAATGACACCCCTATGACCCTAGCAGGTTATGAGCTTTGTTATTATTATATTGTACTTGGCTGTAAAGATCAGCTTGTTCAGCAGTTCTAGTTCTCAGCAACAACTGCTACTTATGGTAGTAAAAACAGTTGCACAGTGAGAAATCTAGAAAATTGACTTTACTATTGAAGTCTTTAAAATGTATACTTAACAAAATTTCAAAGTACCTATTTTAATACCATGAGATGTTCTAGGGAATGTGATATTGCGCCCATATTTTCTTTGACTAGCGGCACGTAATGGGTAATGAACTACATTATGTCGACCACCTTTACTTCCCAGTGTTTCTCATGTACCCAATTAAGGCTAGGTTGACCTGAGTTTTTACAGTCGAGGAAAAATCTCACTCCCATTGAAATTTGATCCTGGGACCAATGACTATGAAGCAAGTCCACTAACCACTACGCCATCACAGCTCTCAAAATGTATACATATGAAGCATGTAAATGATGTCAAAAGAATTTAAGAAAGCAGAGTAATGTTCATAGTTTTAGATCCACTGGTAAAATATACATTTTTAATGTTAATACGAACCTATATTTGCAGAATTTAGGACTTCAGTCCATTCCTTGGATCTGTAAAATGCAATGTCTTCAAAATATAAATGTCACAGAGACTGGAATTTTCTGCAATTCTGACCCCGGTAGGAATATAAATGGCAGATGTTGCGTGACAACTACAGGGGTGTCTGCAATTTTAGGGTGAGAAATTTGTTTATAAATTTCATGAGTGATCGCTAGGAACAACAATGTAAGAGCAGTCATATGTTTAACTTCTTTCTTTCGAATAAGTAAAGGATATATAAATTAAATGTCTGTTCTTGTTTTACTTCTTTGTAATAAAACAGCGTCAGAGGATGTTGAAATTAATTAAAGTATTTTATTTAGTTTTAAACCAAACCTGTTTAGTTTGTAACTGTAGTAATATGTAAAATCAAACTATTGTTATATGTAGTTTATCTAGTTGTAAAATTAAATGCTAATTAATTTATTTAGCTTGTCATTACTCTCATTACAGCACTTTGTTCTCATTTCTAAGTACACTCTGGGGGATTGTATAGGGCAGAAGAATTAAGGTTGCTTGCCCAAATATGTCACCAGGCTCCTACAGCTCATCAGTTTTAGTTTCTGTCCAACATAAAAAACTTTTAACCTTACAGAGAGGTCGAACATGGAATGCTTCCATCAGGAAAAACTTCACGTTTAACCATGAACTCTCCTATGTAACTTGTAATACTTGTAAAATGGGCTTCTTATGAAGTTTGCACATGCAGATTAAAACTTATGAATATTCTTGCTGGAGACCATATGTCCCTAATTATTTTTTTAAGGTGATAGTTTTATGGTTATAGAAAATGATAGCCTCAAGAAAATGCTTGCAGAAACCTGATGCACTAAACCATGAGGTGCATAACATTGTGCAATGACACCTTGCAGCGAAGAATGGAAGAACACAATCAGGGAGGGTTGATCTGCTTGAGGAGTCCATCCATGTAGGAGGAATGTTGGGACAAACTTCAGGAAGAAGAAAGAAGTGGCCCACTTACACCAACATCTAAGACAAACTGTATGGTGTGGTTGACAACCTGAAGCAAACACCGCCCTTTATCAGAAAATCTGGGATCCCAGTCTAGAGAGATTGCAAAAGTTTGCTGATTAAAAACAATGGTAAAAAAACTATTACATTGTTTTATCAGAATTAGTAAACAAAGAAAGACAAATAACAATTTAATAAATCAATAATTTACTGTCTCTGCATCAAAAGTTGGCCATCATGGCTCTCCAAGTTCTGTCCCTTGCCCTGAAGGTACACTCTGCCAGACAATTGCATGTTATACCTGTCTTCCCCTTGTTCCTCTACCTTCCACCTCTTCCAAGATGATTTTCAACAGTTATCAGTTATATGAGGATTATCATCATAGCACTCGGACATGTCCATAGGTGCTCCGATCTCCGCCTCAGCAAATCCAGCAGCGTTCAGTGGTCAAACACGCCAGTTCGATGTTGATTAATCACTCTCCTTGCATATTTAGTATGTCGATCTTTTCGGGCTTCACCAATATTGACACCCATCTCTCAATCTGGTAAGCGAGTGGGATTCACAGCCCTGAAACTCATCTTCAACAGTGTTTATTGCTATAGATAATTATTACATTGAACATGAAAATCGTGGCATATCCTTTGCACAATGTCACCACCAACCACAGTAAATGAGTTGTTGATTTTCTAGGCACCACTTATACGTTCAATAATTTGCCATTGCTTTCTGAACAGTGAGGTCTATTTTTAGAGTTCGTAAACACCCGAGTGGTTACCAGGGCCCAAATTTGGGGTGTAAAGAATAGAACCACTGTTACCTGCCACGCATGTCGTAAGAGGCGACTAAGGAGGTTTGGCTGAAATCTGATGCATGTGTCCTAAGCGTGTAGAAGTCTATGCATTTAGGGGCCTACCAAACCAATGTGCAACGTATACACGTTCTTGGCAAAGATCAAAGAAATCACAAAGATTGATTAAAATTGATCGTAAAGAACGAACGCAAGAAGAAGAAGAGACAGTTCGTAAAATCCATGCAGAACAAAATTGCTTCCAAACTGCCAGCTGCGAAGTTTAAACCAGATACGCTTGGGATGAAATCGAGCTCACTACCACTTAAGCTACAGGCGCCACACTATTACATTAGGTTAATTAAATTATAATGCATAAAAACACAAAGATAAGATTTATTGGTTATTGGTCAAATACTAATTGCCTGCGCACTCTTTTAATTGTTACTGTTAACATTTCAGGATTGACTTGCAACAGTGCAGTGTAACAGAAGAAATATTCTCTACTGGAATTGAAAACATGACTGACCTAATGTACATGTAAGTCTGTGAGAAGGATAAGAAATGACATTTATTTGATACACACATGCAGAGAAAGTTGATTAGTATAGTAGATCGCCCATGTGTTGTTGGAGCTTGCAAGGGGAGCAAAGAATAGTAACACTGCGACCTAGAAGACTGTAGAAGATTGTGGAGTTTATGAATAAAAAATTCATAAACTCCACAATCCCGAAGGCCAATCGCTTTCTGCTTGCTCTGCCCTACAGAACACATCTCCGAATTCCTTGATAGCATCTTTAATCCCATAGTCACCACACTCCCGTCATTTTTGAAGGATACAAACCACGCTTTGTCTGTCTTTTCTACCATTGAGTTGCTACCCGAGAGAACCTACCGCCTCTTCCTCCTTGATGTGTGCTCATTGTACACTTCTATACCTCATCCTGACGGCCTTATAGCTCTCCAGTTCTTTCTCAATAGGAGAACTAATCCACTTGTGTCAACTTCCTCTCCTTCGCTTGGAACTAGTTCTCACTCTTAACTCCTTTCAGTTTAATGACCAACTCTTTGAGCAGATCAGTGGGGTTGCCATGGGTACTAAAATGGGACCTAGTTATGCTTGTCTTTTCATGGGTTATCTTGAACACCTAGTATGGACTACATATGATGGCCCCTTCCGTCTGTCTATCACAGATACATTGATGACTGTATTGGCATCACTGATATGCCTGAAGCCGATTTGTCACGCTTCATTAATTTCATTAATGTTTTCAACCCTTCTATTCGTTTTACTTCTCACATCTCCACTACTTGTGTCAACTTTCTTGACATTACTATCACCTTACGCCTATCCGCTATCACTACATCAGTATATTACAAGCCTACTGATGCACATAGTTTTCTCCTCTATACTTCTTCCCATCCCGGGCTTGTCGTGACTCTTTGCCATTCTCGCAGCTCTTACGCCTTTGTAGTGAGGACGATGATTTTCTTGAGAGAGCTCGCGAGATGCTCGATTTCTTTCATAGGCGCCTATACCCGGAGAGGGTGCTTGTCTCGGCTATGCATCGAGTTCAGAAAATCACTCGCCAGCAGGCCCTTACCAGTCAGCATAGGACTACTAACTCTGACAGAGTAAAACTTATCTTAACTTACCACCCCATAGTTCCCTGGTGAAAAATGTTTTATTCCGTCATCTGTCTCTCCTTAGATCAGATCCTGAGACCCGTCTGTCTTCCCCAACTATCCTTTGGTGTCTTACAGACGGGACAGAAGTCTTAAGGATATGTTGGTACACAGTCGCCTTAAGTCCAATATCCAGACTCATTTTGGCACTGTCCAGTGTGGTCGCGGCGTTGCAGCACGTGTGCTTATGTGATACAGACGCGTACTGTATCTTTTCCTTTAGGCACGTTTCTTATTGACGATGGGTTCACATCCGAGTCCCGTAATCTTATCTATGCCATTATCTGTAAGCGGTGTAACAAGGCTTATATCGGCGAGACAGGCAAGAGGCTCAGTGACCGATTCGCCCAACACTTACGCGACATATGCCAATGCTCTGTGACCCCTGTAGCCACCCATTTCAATGATACTGGCCATTTAGGTGCTCACGATGTCCAGGTCACAGCCATCCGATCATGTTCCTCTGATGATCGCAGTCGATTTGCTCTGGAGAATCGGTTGATTTCTTTGTATGGTACCTTGCGACCACGCGGCTCAACGTATTACATTCTTATGCTTCTTAGTACTTTCTCTTCCCATGCTTTGTAATCTATATGGGTATATGTTGCATGTATTCAAGTTATATATTTACTAGATGTTTCATTGTTTCTTTTCCTTTCTATTTCTAGTTTTTATGTGTGTTTTTGTGTTACATTTATTTCGTTATTCGTTTTTATTCCAGATTTTCCTTAGATACGTTTGTATTTGGTCGTCCGTTTGTGTTTCATTTTAATTTGTCATTCCTGTTTGTTCGTTTGCTTGATAAAGGCCTTGTTGGTTGAAACGTTGCTGTATTTTGTCATTGTTTTTGTAATTTGTAAAACTACAGTACTTTGTAATTACGTGTTTTGACCTAGAAGACATGTTGTAACAGGCGACTGAAGTAGGGGCCTAGGGAAACTACCTTAGTAAATAAAAAGCATTGCAGAAATTGGATGTGCTGGTCTACTTGTAGGCGCATAACTGGTACAATGTACAATCGCTCTTAGGCTCAGATCACATACAAATCACACAGAGTGGTTAACAAATGGTTGATATGGAGCATTTGAAGAAGTATAGTTGATAAATTACATACTTCTACCAACTCTCTGTTATCAATGTCAAACATGGTCTCTAACCTAAATCCCAAGAGAGAAAGATCACAACATGTGAAATGAACTGTTTAAGAAAAATCTGTCAATGTTACAAGGTAGAATAGATTGATAAATGAGAACATTTGAAATGTTGCTGAAATCACACCATGTGTCCAACATATTAGAAGACAACTAGTAAAATGTTTTGTTCAACTAATGGGAATAAAACCATGTTTACTACCATCTCGGGGGACTGCCTAGAGTAGTTGATAGTAGCTCGGCCTGCTAGCTGTGAGACGCCTCATAGCTCGGGTTCGAACCTACTGTCCGGCATTTGTTCGAGTCCCTGGTCTTACTCAGGACGATAACTTGAGTACCTCTGAAGTCGGAGAAAATCTGCCTGTATGGCGAGGAATACTAATTACGAGTACATTGAGCACACGGCTGCCAGTGTAAAGTAATTTACAATGTGCACGCTGCTGCCATTGTAAGAAATTGGAAAAAAAGATTTTCACGCAAAAATCAGTTTCAGAGATGGAACTTCGCCTGAGTTGAAAGCGGACGAAAAAAAAACCCAAAAAACTACCATCTCACCTATAGCAACCGACAAACCCGAACCCGGGGAATACCAAGAACCCATGGATAGATAATATCACAGATATCCTGCGACATAAAAGACTGACAACTACAGATGCAACACACCTGGCGCAGGATAGAAAAGAAACTCCCCATGGTGCATCACGGCACATGTGGATAAGACAAGACAGAGATTAGTGCAATGGAAAGAGATAAGTACACATGCAGTGTTTCAGATCCTCATACATTTGACCACATAGTTCACTGTGCTGAAAATTGGTGACCAACTTTCTGAATTCAAGAACAGTTCAGATTCACAGCTGAAGTCGCCCGAGTGGTTACCGGGCCCAAATTTGGGATGTAAAGAATAGAACCACTGTTACCTGTCATGCATGTCGTAAGAGGCGACTAATGAGGTTTGGCTGAAATCGGATGCACATGTCCTAAACATGTACAAGTCTATGCGTTTAGTGGCCTACCAAACCAATGTGCAACGTACACACGTTCTTGGCAAAGATCAAAGAAATCACAAAGATTGATTAAAATTGGCCGTAAAGAACGAACGGAAAGAAGAAGAAGAAGACAGCTAAATTCACTGTGTAAGTGATCGGGCCTTGATACTTTCAACTTTTTCTTATTCTACAATTATTTTTTTATCTTCGAAAGTTAAGACAAATGGGTTGCCTCCATGAATCCAATGATGATCTACAATGGCAGTCATATTCCATGGTGTATTTCCAGGAGGTCAAAACCCTCTTATAGAGAAATTCTACAGTAGACTGGAAGGCAAACACTGGATATGATTATGGAAAAGACTCCATCAAAGACCAAAGCAGAACAGACCAGGTCATTATATTTCCCCATATACCGGACACAAGAAACACATAGATTAGGAATAAGTCAAACAGCTCCCTGCCAGTGTCAGCAGGCAGAAAAGACACCGCAGCATGTCCTACAAGACTCCTTTCCTGTGTGAGCTCAGAAGCAAGATGTGGTCACACCCAGTTGATCTAAAAACTAAGCTTTGGGGAAATCTGACAGACCTGAAGCTGACTGTCCGGTTTGTGGTCCACAGTAAACTAAGTGCATCACCAGAGATCGAAGAAGAAGAAGAATCTTCCATGTAAAACTTCTGAACATAGTGTTTATGATGTTTAATCTCCTTTCTTTCTTTTCTCCAATCCTGTTTTGCCTCACATTCTCGGGATAAGAAGAGATTTCTTGAACAGGCTTTTGTGTGCACTTATAAATAGTGTGCGCTTCATAAATAGTGTCTTTCATAACCTCTGTTGTCTCTAGGTCCATCTTTTGTTTAATTATGTTTACATTTAATGCAAGTCCTTTTTATTTCTTTATATTTTGTTCAATTTCTCTCTAAAATCACCCTAACTTCTATAAAAGTTCTTTCCAACTATTTGATTTCTGGGACCTGTTTAAGCTTGATGTTGGTGACAAGATTGGGAAACATTGTTTATGTTTGACATTGTTTTTCTAAACTTGTATATTTTATTATTTTCTACAGATCTTTGCAGGGAAATAACATTACAGCTATTACCAGTGAAGACTTTCATAGAAACACAAATATCAAATACTTGTAAGTAAACTCTGTAACGATTGTTGAATCTTCAACATTATTTTCCTCTTCTGTTAATAGTATTGTTCATTTGAGGATTATCTTCACCAGACATGTCCATAATTGCTTCAATCTCCTCACAAGCATTCATTTCATAGTGTTTATACTAACAACTCCCGTTCTGTGCTAGTTGATGTATCTGCTGGGGTTTCTCTCATGGCTTTTCCGTCTTGTCTCACCTATCGGTATGCATAACTTGTGCAATCGAGGTAGAGAATACCCGTTATCTCCTAAATGGAAATCTTCAGAGCGTATGTTTTCTCTTATAGTTTTGATAATGTCGCTTTTGTCCTTAGAAGACCCATTCTTGATCGCAGCATTGCTGGCCAGTGCATCCTCTCACTCATTGACAACACTTCAAAATGACCAAAGATGAAGGTGCATGTCTGGATTGTCGCCTTTTGTATTAATTGCAACCACTGCCATTGTACATAACTGGTCTTGATCTGCTGTATAAAATTAATGTGCATCGACTGGGAATAATCGTATACTCTGAAAGACTGCTTTCTGTTCATTCAATGCTATTTCTCTTCCAGTATATCTTTTCTTTCTTTGACTTCATTGCTTTTTAACCTTCTGCATTCGCCAGCTATGAATTCAGACGTAGCCATGGCGCCTCTGACTCATTTTTGGGTGAAAGCTTGCTTACTGTTTTATTGGTTCCTTCGTCGCTTTTTACCTATTCCGTTACCATTTTCATTTGAGTGGGTCTCTGTGGTTAAGCCTGTGCCTTGCGCATAATAATGAGTTTTTCATTATTATATTAGGGATATAAAAGGTGTTTGTCTGAATGGTGAAAGTTTTGTAATAAACTAGCAGCACATTATACTTATGCTCACTGGCCCCAAGAGTGGTTTGTACTTGGATATTCAAGAGTTGGAGGGTGTATGGTTGAGTAGATAAGAACGCTGATCTCTCACGAGTAGGAGTGGATGGTAGAAAATCGTTTTAATTTCAGTTATGGTAATTTACACAATAGGAAACCATAATATGTGAGATGCATTAAAAAGACATGGTTAATTTGTTTTGGATGTTGTTTTAGGTCACTACCACCAGGACTGAACTGCCCAGGACGTCCAGACTTATGGAACAACACCAGTAATTCTACAGATCATCCCACCATTTGCCAAGGAGAGCTAGATGCATGTCTCAAACAGATTGGTAGGTACTTATGCATTGAGTTCAAAATTTACTGATTCTGTAATGAACATAAAATATGAAAACAAACATCTTTGAGCATAATATTGTTTACGTACCTGTTGTCTTCTGGTTCATTCTAATTCTTCAGCATTCAACAAAATGTGGTTGTCATTTGCAACTAAGCATATTCTAGAGACAAACGATCATACTCATAACAGCCATTCACATGTGCAGAACTTTGCCTTCATAACAGTTATTTATAATTTCTCACTATCACCTGTGCAAAGCTTTGCCATCATTCTTCTTCTGCGTTCTCACTAGATTGAGATTTCAGATTCTCTAATAAAGGCAGCCGTCTGCCTCAAATTATCAGCCACGCCATAGAGTTTGTCTTTGACGCTACTGTAAGTGGGTCACCTCTTTCTTCTCAAGTCTGCATACTGGGGGCAGTTCTGTAGGATATAATTCCTATGATTTCTGCTTCCCGTTTGTGCTGACCTCTTCCCACAGTAAGTTTTGGCCACCCTTGTGATGGTAGGTCTGACATTCTTACTGCGTGGCT
Source organism: Arion vulgaris (assembly GCA_020796225.1). NCBI lineage: Eukaryota > Metazoa > Mollusca > Gastropoda > Stylommatophora > Arionidae > Arion > Arion vulgaris. Next base: position 16,428,275 of record CM036763.1, on the reverse strand, counting down.
AAATCTCCGAGGTAGATTGGCGACCGTAGAATCCGTTATCCCATTCCTCATTGTGAGGGTCGTTGCACCATGTTATGCGCCTTACGGCCTGGTGCATCCGTTTTCTGCAAGCATTTGTTTCGGGTTAGCATTCCCTAGTGGACACATGCATCCGATTTCAGCCAAACCTCCTTAATGGCCTCTTACGACATGCATGGCAGGTAACAGTGGTTCTATTCATTACACCCCAAATTTGGGCCCGGTAACCACTCGGGCAGCTTTGCCATCATAACAGTCATTTATAATTTCTCCCTATCATAGACCATATGTCCTGTTGCTGTCATGTTAAAGTCTTCTATCACATCCTGTCTCCATCTTCGCTTTAGTTATTCTTTTCTCTGCTTTCTCATAATTGTCATTTCCAAACGTTCATGTTTTTTATGTGCCCAAATCGCCTGTGTTGCTTCGGCCCACAGGAGAAGCAAAGAATAGTACCACTGCAACCTACAAGGCATGTTGTAGTAAGAGGCGACTGAGGTAGGAACCTATGGAAGCTACCTAGTAAATTAAAAGCGTAGCAGAATTCAGATGTGCTGGCCTACTTGTAGGCGTATAACTGGCACAACGTACAATCGCTCTTAGGCTCAGATCACATACAAATCACACAGAGTGGTTAACAAGTGGTCGATATGAAGCGTTCACTCCAATCAAAGAAGATTTGTAGGCGCATAACTGACACAGCGCACAATCAACATGTGGCCACACCCAGTCGACCTGAAAACTAAGTTTTGGGAAACCTGACAGACCTGAAGCTGACTGCCCAGTTTGTGGTCCACAGTAAATTAAGCGCATGACCAGAGATCGCTGAAGAAGAAGAAGATAACATACAAATCACAAAGAGTAGTTAACGAGTTGTCGATATGGAGCGTTCGAAGAAGAAGATGTGACCAATTACTTAACTTTCCTCAATCTTATTTTTTTATCAACTAATTTTCCTCAATTCTGTGTTGGAAATATAGGTTGTATAGATATATGACAACATTGTTTAGTATGTTGATTGTAGCCAATGCCCCTACTGGCATATGCCCAGTCCATTTCTGTTTTTTAATGACGGTCTCTAATAATGTACAGTTTGTTCATTTTGAAAGCTCTTAATTTGTTAATGTACTTGGCCAGAAATTTTGCAGGATTCTTCCTAAATATTTATTTTGGAATGTCTCCAACTTTGTGGATGTTGTTGTGGATCATTTTCCTAACACTCACTGCTGTATAATGGGAGTCAATGTCCAGCATTGACTACTCTATAACACTCAGAAGACACTTACAGATTTTTAGATTTCTCAGATTTATTCCCTCTCTCTCTCTCTCTCTCTCTCTCTCTCTCTCGCTAACCAGTATCTTATTAACATAATGTGAACTGTTTCAAATGTATATATTCCCCTAGTGCCTTGTCCAGAAAACTCACATTGTGTGTCTGCTGGCATAGACCGAACTGAGTGCTTATGTAATGAGGGTTACCATGGATACAAGTGCATGAATCAGGTATTCTTATTTAATAGTAAAACAAGAGTAATGTCCCTTTTAATAGCCAACCTACTTATGTCACTATTGATAGGTAAGACCTTCTGACCAGCGTGTTCGTAGCGCGTTGGATCGGGTGTCAAGCCCTCTGTGAGTGCGCGTTCAATTCCGTGGGCTGGCAGAAAAGTCACATGTTCTCCAGATTCACTGTGTTCCTGGCGCCGAACCGAAGGGTTACGATGTTCATGGCACCGAGCCGAAGAGCTGAAAGCGCAAGTGCTTCTGGATCTGGAAAAAGTTTTTTAAATTGATAGGTAAAGTCAATAGTCCCTATGATGCCACATTAGTCATTCTATCTATATTTTCTTTGGGGTGTCTTTGTTTGACACATAAAGCTTCCACAAGAGATTTCCACTGATACTGTTCTGCTGCTTTTCTACTAATTGCTTCCCATGTCAGACCAAACACTTTCAGCTTTCTTTACCCAGTTCTCTATGTATCCTGTTGATGACGTTCAGGCCTTCTTTTCCCAATTAAGAAAGTCAAGATTCCCATTTTTGGCTGGGTGACTGGAAAATCTAAAATACTTGGAGTTGAACACCATATACTAGGAGGAATAAAACTCAGAATTAGTGTTGGTAACTGATTACATGCTATTACTCCAACCCAATATATAAAACACAATCTTTCTCCAAATCCTGTGCTAGCAATGATGGCACGGACAATCAAAATTACTACGACAGAAATGAAATTCTTGAGAAGAATACTCAATGCATAAAGAAGACAGACAATCAGAAATGAAACACAAAGTGTGAGTAACAACAGCAACAGAATTTATCCAGAGGCAACAGGTCAAATGGTTTGGTCATAGAGCACTTTTGCCTTCAAATACCACAACAGACAATAATCTCTCCCTCTTATGCCTTTTAAACCCCGATTGGGGCATTGGCCCTCATCCAAGTCTTCCTATCTTTAGCAATCTCCTGCAGCTTCAGCACAACAGACAATAATTTATAGATTAAAAAGAAAATGGGGAGAGGACAACTGGGCTGATGGAATAGCAGAGTCCCTGAAAACCCCTATGTGCAAAGCACTTAGAATGTCCTCACTGGGGTCAAAGGCACAAGGAAGCACCGCGCCAGGATTAGAGAGGTGGCTCTAATCCCCTGCTCTCACCTCCACGCGGTGACCCTGGTAACAGACGGCGATTCTGATCTGGCCAAGAGGGCAGGTGCTGTGGGAGAGCTACTCTGGGGCAAGTAGAGATGCAAAGGTAGTCATGCTTGATGGGATCCGCCCAACACAGATGAGCGAACTCCCAGAGTGACTATTAATGCTCGCCTCTCCGGACGATGAGAAAAGCCAGAACAACACATGTGGAACTCGGAGCCCACACATTCTCTCTTTTGATGCATTTCTCTTGAGCCGATGAGAATGCCGGGTGAGGAGTTGGACAGCACGTTGGTCCACATGGGTCAAAAGTTCGAATCAAAACCATCGAAGGGACGTTGACCGCATGGGGCGAAATTTGGAGCCAAGAATGCTCTCTCTTGACGTACTCTCTTGAGCCGATGAGTGTGCTGGGTGTTGAGTTGTACATGGGCAACATGGGCAAACTCGGTTTTGCTCCTTCGAAGTCGGACAGCCCAGAGGGAATTGATGGAAATGGTGAGGTAGGCACCAGGGCAGAGCGAGCGTGCATACAGACGTTGCAAGGGTGGCGCCACATGTGGTGAAAAATGTGAGCACGGAAAAAGTTGATGGTGGCTGGGCTAGCACGCACACTGGCAAAGTCATAGTGGGCCTCATCGAGGGCAGGCCGGCACGGCAAGAGGGTGTGCGTCCCACCCACAGGAGTAGAACAACTGGAAAGCCCAGAGGAGGTAAAGCCAGTATGCGTTTCCGCTCGCAAGGAACTAGTGCTGCCTTGTAGTTGATTGGGGACAATCAAAGCCTAGCGAAGCAAACCGCAAACAAACCTGAATGGGCGGCAAACCAAGATGTTCATTAAAATGACCGGTTTTGCTGGGCAGATGGCGTTCATAAGCCCGGGAGGGCAGGCCGTCTAAGGGTCACTGCCCTGAAAGAAAATAGCAACCCACTGCCTTATGGGTTACGGCTGGGGACAGTCAAAGGCTAGCGGGGAGCGAACCGCACACAATAGCTGGCTGAAATCGAACACCCCACCCAAGGATAAGCAATTGTGCTCAAATAGGTGCTGAAGGTTGGTGCATGTACATTACGTTCTGATGTTTGGCAGTTTATATGTCACAATAAGAATGATAAAAACTAGCCTAGAACGATCGAAAGAAGAAGAAGAATGTCTTCACTCATACATTTTATGCACTGTATGTAAGAGTATCCTCACCACCAAACTATATGCAAAGTACCTAAGGGGGGATTCTGGTCTGGAAACTGTTTTAATTGCTTTTGTATTAATGAAGAATTTGTATAACAATTTTGAGATATTATGACTTAAAGAGTAGAAAAAGTTTAGTTTTCATAAATATGTCAACGCGTTGCCATGGAAACAATAAAAAATTGCAGCCAAACACAAAATTTCAAATCCCTAAGGCTCTGAATTTAATGAATATAAATGAATTATGTTTTCACTCTAAGGTGAGCAATTGTAATATCTAAAATATTACACATGCTTTTAAGGATATATTAAATATTGCATTTTTATGAATTTTTGGTAAACACACACACCCCAGCTTTTTGGACAAATTCTGAGGGCATTTTACCCAAAAATCTATAAAAATTATAATAGTTAATATATCCTTAAAAAAACATGTGTAATATATTAGATATTGCAATTGCTCACCTTAAAGTGAAAACAGAATTCATTTACATTCATTAGATTCAGAGCCTTAGGGATTGGTAATTTTGTGTTTGACTGCCATTTTGTATTGTTTCCATGGCAACGCTTTGACATTTTGTTAGCAAACTAACCTTTTTCTACTCTTCTAAGTCATAATCTTTCAAAATGGTTATACAAATTTTACATTAATATGAAAACAATGAAAATAGCTTCTTGCCCATCATACTACCAAATCCCCCCTTAAGTGTGTCCTCACCCGCACACTTAATACAAAGTACTTGAGAGTGTCCTCACCCACACACTATATGCAAAGTACTTTAAGTGTCCTCACCTGCACATTATATGCAAAGTACTTAAGAGTGTCCTCACCTGCACACTTAATGCAAAGTACTTAAGAGTGTCATTGCCTGCACACTATATGCAAAGTACTTAAGAGTGTCCCCACCTGCACACTAAATGCAAAGTACTTTTTTTTTTTACGATCCAGAAGCATTTTCAGCTCTTCACTCGGTGCCATGGACATTATAACCCTTCGCTTCGGTGCCACGAACGCTGTGAATCTGGGGAACCTGTGGCTTTTCTGCCAGCCCGCGGAATTGAACCCGCACTCACAGAGGGCTAGTCGCCCGCAGTCCAACGCGCTACGAACACGCTGGGCAGGCGGGTATGCAAAGTACTTAAGAGTGTCATTGCCCGCACACTATATGCAAAGTACTTAAAGTGTCTTCACCTGCACATTATATGCAAAGTACTTAAGTGTTATCACCCGCACACTATATGCAAAGTACTTTTTTTTTCCGATCCAGAAGCACTTGAGCTTTTCAGCTCTATTCGCCGGTGCCATGGACATCGTAATCCTTCGGTTCGGTGCCATGAACACCGTAAATCTGGGGAATCTGTGGCTTTTTCTGCCATCCCGCGAATTGAACCCGCACACACAGAGGGAAAGTCACCCGTAGTCCAATGCGCTACGAACACGCTGGGCAGACGGGCATGCAAAGTACTTAAGAACAACCCCACTTTTATTATCAATGAATACCCATGATTTATCATTAAGATAAAATTAGTAGATTCCAATATTTTCAACACATTTTATCCATTAACATTTCTTTACAGGGTACATTTCCAATCATGGCCTTTGTACTTGGCATTGCTATTCCTACTGTTGTCATTAGCATACTGTTATACCTAACACAGCGGAGATATGTCAAGACCAGTAACAAAATTAAGTAAATTTTTCATATTTGCTGTATATATTTAGTATTATGATGTAATAATCAGTGGGTATATTATCTTTTCAAATTTATTAACCTTACAATTTGTACTCTTTTGATATAGTCATTTGCTAATATCAGCTATATAGTAGGGACTGTTTTGTGACAAATTATTATATTATAATTATGCTGCTATATAAGTATTCTTATAACTGATATGTGGAGCATCTGTAGCTCAATCGGTAGTAAGCTTGATCACAAACCCAAGTGTACCTGGTTCAAACCCGACGGTGGGCAAGCAAATTCGTTTCTGTGGGATTTTTACAAAAGGAAAAAATAGACCTCACTGTTCATAAGGAATGCGGTCAACAACTTGTTTAGAAAATCAACGACTTGTTTACTGTGGTTGATGGCTATGTCCTGTAAAGAATATGCCACGATTTTCATTCATAACTGATTTAGGTGTTGCTGATAGTGAAGTTAAAAAACCTGACGGGAATATTACAAGAAGGATCCTTTCCTGGAACCCACAGAGACAGCGAAAGAAAGGAAGGCCTAGAAATACATGGAGATGAGATTTGGAGGCAGAGATCAACACTAGAAAGGGGAGCTGCAGGAGATAGCTAGAGATAGGAAGACTTGGCATGAGTTGGTTGAGGGCCTATGCCCCAATCCGGGTTAATGTCCCTGCCATACAGCGTGCCTTCTCCGACTTCAGAGATAAAAATGGTTTATATGAATTACATTCCCTCGTCCATATGCTAATATTCTTTTTTCTTCTTCACCTCTATAATTTTATTACAGATTTTGATCTGCATTTTACATTAATTTGGATTTTTCCATGACATTTTTTTGGTTAAATTGTGTGTCTGATCCAATGAGCTAATACAAATTTATCAGTGTAGAAACACTTAAGGACCTGAGTGATATCTTTCAATTACTTGTTCAGTATTGGATTTCATCAGTGTGTTGCAGGGGCTGACAAGGGGAGCAAACAATAGTAACACTGCGACATACAAGGTAAGAGGTGACTGAGGTAGGGAAGTTACCCTAGGAAATAAAAAGTGTTGCAGAAATCGGATGTGCTGGCCTACATGTAGACACATAACTGGCACAACGTACAATCGCTGTTAGGCTCAGATCACATACAAATCACAAAGTGTGGTTAACAAGTGGTTGATAGAGAGCGTTCAAAGTAGAAGAACAGTATTGGATTTGAGTGCGCATATTGTGATCAATAGTTTGGAATATTTTTAAAAACTAAAATACAAATTGTTATTAATGAATGTTTATGAAATTCTATATCATTCCATTTTGTTGATGTACAATGTTGTGTATATAAGCTGTGTGGCTGCTTGTAAAGGGTAAAATATTTGATCAATGTTTATCACATATTACCTCTGGTGTTCTCTATGGTGAATTGGTTAAGACATTTGCCTGGTGTTCTGAAGGTTGTAGGCTTTAATCTGGACAGAGTAACATGAGAAATTTTTCCCGGGGATCCCTAGAATTGTTCTTGGAGCTACAGAATTTGTGAAACACTCTCAGTAGGTGGCGTGCCATTATTGAAGACGGTAATGCAATGATAAAATTAATCATTTTTTGGTTTGTTTCAGTGTTAAAAAAGATACATACAACGAGAATTTGTTTATATAGTTCATGAGTTTAGTATCAGACATAAAAAATTGGATTGTAAAAAATTGTTCAAGAGCTAGTATAAAATAGGAACAATTGGAGGATTGTGTGAAGTAGATTTTCTACAATAGAATTGTAAGAAATAGTTTTTGAACAAATTTAATTGTAAGAAATAGTTTTTTTTTAACAAATTCGATTGTAATAGTTTTGAACAAATTGAATTGTAATAGTTTTTGAACAAATTGGATTGTAAGAAATAGTTTTTTTAACAAATTCGATTGTAATAGTTTTGAACAAATTGAATTGTAATAGTTTTTGAACAAATTGGATTGTAAGAAATTGTTTTTTTTTAACAAATTCGATTGTAATAGTTTTGAACAAATTGGATTGTAAGTAATATATTTTTTAACAAATTGGATTGTAATAGTTTTGAACAAATTGGATTGTAAGTAATATATTTTTTAACAAATTCGATTGTAATAGTTTTGAACAAATTGGATTGTAAGAAATAGGTTTTTTTTTTAACAAATTGGATTGTAAGTAATATTTTAGTATACGAAGGACATATTTCATTGAGAGAAATTATTTTTTGGGGACAAATTTGTGAGAAATTATTTTTGGGGGGCAAATTTGATTGTGAGAAATTGTTATCTTATCTTATCTTAACCACATTTGCCGTGAAGCGTCGTGGGGAGAGTTAGTTTCCTATCTTGTGCCAGGTGTGTTGCGCTGACGTTGTCAGTCCATGCTTTCGCAGGGACTCTGAGATGTTATCTATCCATCTTGTTCTTGGCCTGCCTCGTGCTCTGCGCCTTGAGTGTCGATTATTATAGGCACGTGATGGTAGTAAATGTGGTTCCATTCTCATTAAATGGCCGAACCACTTGAATCTTTGCTTCTCGATGTACTGTATGCATGGTATAGTACCAACGATGCTTCTGATATTCTCGTTTCTCACTCTATCTCGCCTTGTAACATTGACAGCTTTTCGTAGACATCTCATTTCACATGTTGTAATCTTTCTTTCTTGTGTCTTAGTCAGGGGCCATGTTTGGCACTGATAGCAGAAGGTTGGAATAAATATGCAGTTTATCAGTTGTCGTTTGACTGCCATGTTAATGCTTGGATGTTTTAATAGTGGTGACAGTTGGTATGTCACTGCATTTGCCTTCTGGCATCTAGTCTCGATTTCTCTGTCCATCTTTCCATCTGCTGTGAATATACTCCCGAGATATTTGAATTCTGGAGTCTGTTGTATTTTGACATTATTCACGTGTATATTTAGTTGACCTGTTGACCTGCTTATTGTCATGACTTCTGTTTTGGAGGTGTTAATTTTCATGTCATATTTTTCGCATGTGGCTTGCAGGGCAGAGAAATTGTTTTGGGGGCAAATTTGATTGTGAGAAATTGTTTTGGGGCAAATTTGATTGTGATACATTTTGTAGGGACAAAATTGATTTGTGATAACAATTTTTTTACTTATTTCAATGTTATCAGTTATATAAGAACTATCATCGGCATTCCAAACATGACCATATTAGTGTGCTATGGATCTTCACCTCAACAATTCCAGCAGCATCCAGTAACTCGAGACTCTAGTTCTATGTTGAATGATCAACCTTTTTTTAATATACTTAGTATGTCTTGATTTTTGAGCTGCACCTATGTTGATACCTAACTCCTGCAGTCTAATCAAGACATACGATTTACAAACCTGAATTTTCTTTGTTCAAGCATACTCTTTTAGTACATTGGGTTGGGCTGAAATTGGATGCATGTGTCCTAAACGTGTAAAAGTCTATGCATTTAGGGGCCTACCAAACCAATGTGCAACGTACATACGTTCTTGACAAAGATCAAACATATCACTAATAGTGATTAAAATTGGCGTAAAGAACAACGCAAAGAAGAAGAAGAAGAGTACATTGGGTATGCCAGTCGAGTATGAGTTCTACATCAGCTGCGATCATTACTTTCAGTATAGAAAGGACAGTATAAGCTTTGTTTATAACATGATTGATATGGTGTTTGAAACATAGACTGTGATCAAACTTTACCCCCAAATAGATCATATATACATTTTAAGTGATTGCATCTCCTTTTATTTTAATATTCAGTTTCTGTATGAACAATGTGATTGTTTAGGGAAAACTTGTTACATCCCATGACATCAAAATAACTATGCAGTGGATCCCTGGACATTCAAATCCTCAGGACAACAAATAAAGAAATTTGGCTGAACAAATGGGCCGTGGGAGACATGGGAAGAGAGGTTTACAGACATTTGGTCAATCCTAACCCTAATGAAAACATCAACCAACTTACAAGGAAATTTGCAGAATCACACTTATCTTCATTCCAGGGCACATGGGTGTCGTTGGCAATGAGAGAACAGACAGGCTGGTTGGCTCTGCCACCATAACAGACGGCCAGCCAATGGATAGAGCTGATATTTTGAAAGCCCTCATAGAGTGTGGCTGCAAAGAAGATTTTCATTGAAACCAATCCAACGTCAACTACTAGATTGCAGGAGTTGGGTTTGAAGATTGGAGTAGCAAGAAAAGAACAGCATAACAGGTATTTGAGTAGGCTCATCAATCAAAATCGAACTGGTATGGTCAGTCGCTGGACGCTGTTGGAGATATTGCGAAGGAGATCGGAGCACCCATGGACATGTCCGAGGTGCAATGTAGATATTCCAAACTGAAACTAGGAAAAATGAGAGCACCATTTTTAGACTCCGAATCCAACACTTAATCACATGAACAGAATTCAACCACAACACACTCCAGAGTGACATCTGTGTGCACATCAACATGAAACCATTCACCAGCACCTCTTCAGATGCCAATCACTAAATGATGTCAGGAAGATCCTTCTTTCTCCAAGGCCAGATAAATGGAGCACATTATACAGAACAAAAGAATAACTTACAAACATGCTGATACCACTACATAGCATTGGCCCAAAGGGCACCAGCCCAAGTTCCACTGGATCATTGATGAAGATTGTTTAGGGAGAACTACATTATTTCAATATTCAGATATCAAAAATGTTTTTGTAAGCAGTATCCACATCCATTGCTTGTTGTCATTTTCGTCTATATTATTTGCTTGTATTTGTTTAAGAGCACAAATGACAATATGAGTGTAGAATGGATAAGCAGTTTTTGTTAAAACTCACAGGTCCTGTAAGCATTCTTCTTATTTTCTTTACATGGTTGTACAGTTTTAAAATGTCTTGCAGTTATGTACAAATAATATTTTGCCTTTGTGTAGCCAGTTGTGTTATATACTGACATATTTTGGTTTTAAAGAGCATAATCAGAGTTTGTATGTCTTTGTCCATGACAAACATGAGTTTTTCTCTTGTTGTATATAAAACATGTTTTAAACTTGACATAACTCACCATGACCAGCATTAATCATAGTCCTTATATGCAGGGATAAGCTAAAGAAATTGTCAGCGAGTTATGATCATTTGGGGTATACCACTTTTGTGTGTGTCTATGCAGAATGCTGGGAGAATCAAGGAGAGACCAGTTTAGAAATGAAGACATCAGGAAAAAGTGGGCACAACATCAGTACTGAACTTCATCAAGAAGCAAAAAATTAAATGGTTCGGCCACAAAAGCAGATTACCAACAGACAGTTTACCTCAAAGAACAATTTTACTCCGATACAGGGGTTACAAAGCAAAAAGGAGGCCATGTAAAAGGTGGACCTCAGAGATAACAGAGGTAGTGAAAAACACTATTTATGAAGTGCACATGAAAGACCATACTATAAATTCTTTTATCCTTGCGCTGAGAGACAAAACAGGATTAGAGAAAAGAATTATAATTTTTTTTTTTCTCAGAGCATTTGGGGCTTACAATATTTTTTCTGACTTGTTGCTGCTGTTTATTTAACATTTAGTTCTCAAGAATGTATTACCATTTTGTGCATATGAAAAAGCAGAAATAAGAAACTTCACAGAGTGACTGAAGCTGGTGGCATTCTAAAGATCTTCTTGTACTTGAAGATCATAAGCATGTACAAGATGGATATGTTGTTACATGAGTATATATGATAGTGAGGAGAGTCTGGCCGAATAGATAAGAGCGCAGGTTCCCATTCGGAGGACCCATGTTCGATCCAAGGTAAGGCCAGGAGTTTTTTTCTTCAGGGGCATAAAGAAAACATCCTAACCTGAACAGTCTCGCATAAACTGTACTAGCCATTAAATTCCTCAGACGTAAGTCCCTTCCATCCTAAAAATGGTAACACAGGCAATAAAGACATATTTTTTTTAAAATATATGATAGTTTAAATATAACTATTTTATAGTAATTCAGACACAGTGGTCTGTTTTCTAGGAAATTAAAACATCTTCAAAGTCATGGCATGCTTCCTTCAATATTTGGTTATCAGAGTGTGTTGGTTTTTCTATATTTGTTTGATCTTATGGTCTGGAGGCTGTTTACATTGTTGAAATATATGTGTTTTTGTATATGTTTGTAACCTACCTGCTAGCCCCATTGTTAAGGAACCCAAACATCTCACTGACGGTTAAACAACAGATGATCAACAGCATTGTTATGCCTACTCTGTATTACCAGAGCTAAACATGGACAATGAAAAAAAAGCAGTCTAAAAAAATAACTATATGTACGATGTGATGCCTATGAAAAGTTACCAACAACAAAAAAGACAGTCATCAGCATAAGAAAGAAAGTTGAGACAGAACCTTGCATTTTATTGAGAAACAAAGAATGAAGTGGTTTGGCCACTTAATAAAAATGCAACCAAACTACTACACATCATCTACTACAGAACATCAGGAAAGAAGGCGAGAGGGAAGACCACAAAAAATATAGTTAGATGGCATAGCACAATCCTGGCAAAAATAACTATAACACAAGCCACAAGAGCAGCACAAGACAAAAAACCATGATACTCGGCAACAACCTGGTAGCAGTATGACGACAAAAAAAAGTGTATGTGTCTTGCAAACATCACAGTTATCACCACAACCAGTTACTCACACTTGTCTAGAGTGTTCCGGCACTAAAAACCATATTGACCCTGAACAAGACTTATGACCAGTACATCACACCATCATATAATGATGTCTATTCTGTGGGTATACAAGTTTAGATGGAAAATGGGGGTCTCTGTGCTTAAGTGATTAAAACCTTGTGAACCGAAGGTCATCGCTTTCGAATCCAGACACTGCCATTCTGTTCACAAGTGAATTTTTTCCAGAGACCTGCACGATTATTGCTGAAACTACAAAGTCGATGCTTTGTTTAACACTCTCAGCAGGTGACTTGTCATTTCTGCAGAGGGGGACGGAGCTAGATGAAGAAACCCATTGCAATGGAGTAAATCCTTTGCCGTTAGACTTTACAAGAAACATATGCAGAAAAAATGTGACCTATAATTTTCTTAGTTTTGCCCTCTATGGATTCAGGGTATCAGGGCACTTCAGACATAGTGCTTCTAACTGAATTTTTCGTGAAGGTCCACTTTTTAAAAAATCGGTGTCCCTCGCAATACAGGCGTGTCTTCTCCGACCAGAGATACTTGATAAGCCTCAAGCAAGTATGGTCTGTGACCTATAATAAATGTTCAGGAAATGATTCCAACACACACAAACATCAAAACAAGAATTAGAATCAAGCAGTTTCATATATTTGCTGATATATTTATTACATTTGAATATTGTCACAGCTCATAACATTTCTTCAATATTTATTCTCTTTACTATTCTCTTGTCAAAGTCAACCAAGCAGACTGGCCGCACAACAACAAAAATAATTTGATAACTAATGACGCAGCATATGATGATATTTGATTTAACAGAAATACTGAACTATGTCGTCTTCTTCAATGATCCAGCAGCATTTGGGTTCTTACTCTTCGGCCCAATGCTATGTAGTGGTTTCTATATGTGCTTCTAAGTTATTCTTTAGTTCCGTTTCATGTGTTCCATTAAAAAAATGAGGGTCTCTGTGGCTAAGTTTTTGCCTTGTGTTCTGAAGGTGGTGGATTCAAATTCATGCCATTCTGTTCACAAGTGCTTTTCTTCCAGAGACCCCCTAGGATTGTTGCAGGAGTTTGTGCAATGCACCCGGTAGGCGGTGTGTCATTTCTACGGAGAAGAACCGAGCCATATGGGGTAAAACCCGCGAATGAAGTCAATCCTCTGGCTTTAGATCTTTTTTAGTGTTTCATAATCAATAAACAAAGAAAAATGGGAAACAATAGCATAACAAATAATGCAGTTATAGGGTGAATTGTCAGACATGTCAAAACGAAGCTGTTGTCTGTGGATGATATGTGGCAAGTTCTCTACTTCGCTGTCTTTCTTAACTTGGCAAGTCAGGTACCCATAGCAGCTGGGTTGACTGAAGAGTGCATGAACCAGGAAATTATTCTTGGTGTCTTTTGAGTGTGATGCTAAAGCTCTAACCGCTTGACTATTCTGGCTAATAAAAACGGACACATGTAGGTGAAACAGACTTTTATAAAAATGATAAGTCACACTGAATAGAATTGTAACAATGTTAAATATAAAAAAGACTGTCGTAAAACTAAGAGAATAGAAAAGTGACAGTATTACATTGAGGTTGATAGGACTATCATCATTGCACTTCGGTGAGTAACCATGTGCACTCCAATCTCTTTCTTACACAGGAAGATCTCAACCACAGTGTACTACTCTGTAGCACCAGCTAAGGTCTCCAGTGCAATTTAGAAGATGGTGAAATTAGTGCAGGAATTTTTATTTTTATCATGAATTTTCCCCGGGTAGCAGTTTTTCTGCCAGTTCTTCTCGATTTTGAACTGCCAAATGTTCTTTTACATGCTCACCTTGGACACTGGACCTACGTTTTATCATCCATCTCTGATAGGACTAGGAACTTGATCTCACCTACACTGGGATTAGGGATTTCTGGAAACATATCCTGATGGCTCCACTGGGGAGCGTACTTTTGGAACGAGCTGGTACCATGTAAAAGTTCTCAACCTATTTGTTGTTCAAACCTCCAGAAATTTTGATTTTGCAATATTTCTCCTATGAAGTGTTGGGTAAGGTCTTCCAGAGCTTATATTCATACAAAGGATGCTCCATTCCTCTCAATGTGCGCAATGCTGTGAGGTATGACGATTCTTACTCCAAAGGGGTCGATAGGTGGTTATTGCAGAATGAATCTCTACGAAAGTGTTCCTGATTAGGGACTATAACCATAGTCGTTTAGGTAACCACAATCGTTTAGGACAATCTTCGTTCGCATCAACGGACAGATCTAATTTTTGTGGTAGAAAATGTGATAAAAATCTGATGAGAAATAATGTGAAGATAGCCTGACAGATCTTGAAGTCAACAAATTGCAAATAGAATCAAATTTTGATTTGTTCTTTCTTTCTGCATTAACTAATAAAAGCCTGCTGTGTAACATGACTTATTTCCAGTGGCAACGTATGGGTGTGAAGAATGGACATTTAACAAGGCAGTGGAACAGAATATATGTGCTTTTGAATATAAGTGTTACAGAAGAGTCCTCTGTATAGCATAGACAGAAGAGAACAAATAGATATATCCAGAAATAAATCACAGAAAACTGGCTGCTGCTACAAATAAGAATGAGAAATGTGAAGTATTTTAGACATACAAAGAGTTGGAGAAGACCATTATGGAAGAATGCATCCCAGAGAAGATGGATTCAGGATGTAACTGATGATTTGAGCATGATGGCTGCAGAGGCAGGACATCTGGACTATGAGAGAGAGAAATTCAGGACTGTAATGGTGGCAAAGTTCTGCTCAGGACAAGCTATTTGATGATGATGATGATAAGAGTATAACTGTGCTATACACACAACATGGTAATGCTTCGAACATCTAATTAAACATATATAACAACCTTTCTCACCACAACATAAAACTCCCTTTTAGTCTCTAGCTCTACTTTTATCATTAGCTGCACCACTACCCATACATACAAAGTGAGTATTTTTGTCATGTAGACAGCGTTCAGATCTTACATTATAGCTAAATAGTATGGGTAAGACATAGGACTGCAGGCATATTTTATAAATGAAACACAATAAAGGCAAAAATATGCAGATTGTATAAATAAAAGTTTTTTAAAACCATTTTTTAACCATGAGGTATACTAGGAATTAAGATGTTAGGCCAGTATTTTTCTTTGACCATCGACACACACCTTTCTTCCCAGCATTTCTCTGGTGCCCAATTAAGGGTGGATCAACCTGAGAGCCGTTTACAGCAGAAAAAGTTTCACAATCACTGTTAAATTGAACCCTGACAAAGGGGACAATGAAGGAAGTGCACTAACCACTATGATATGGCTGCATTGATAAAATGTTGCTATATTAAGATTCTCGTTATTACAGATCTCGTTATAAATAAACTCTAATATGGCACATTAAAATTTCCTGTTGCCTTTTCAGACCTAAGTTATGAAGTACATGTCACTTTGTATTCTAGGCCCTAGTGTGTTGGAGGGCCAATTCCTTTCCTTGTGTGTGGAATGTAGACTGGGATTGAACCCACAACCCTCTCGAGTCGATAGGTGGATGATTACGCTAATTCATTCCACCAGCCAGGTATACATAGGAAAAAAAACAAGACAAACATGAAACAAATATGAACTGAACTAATCAATCAATTTATTAATCAGAGAAAAAGGGTGGAGACTGCAGTAAAACTTGGAAAAATAGGTAAACACGTAAAAACAAAGTACTACAGTTTTACAAAATACATAAACAGTTCCGATCATGTTCCTCCGATGATCGCAGTCGATTCGCCCTGGAGAACCATTTTATTTCATTCTATGGCACTTTGCGACCTCTTGGACTCAACGCATTACATTCCTATGCTTCTTAGTACTGTCTTATCTCGTGCCTTGTTATCTATATGTGTGTTTGCTCCATATATGTGTCATTTATCCACTATATTGTTTATTGTTCCTCTCCTTTTCCACTTTCGGTTTTTGTGTTGCACTCATTTCGTTGTTCGTTTTTATTCCCAGATTTTCATCAGATAGGTTTATGTTTCCACATGTAATCGTCCATTTGTAGTGTTCCTCAAATTCGTCATTCTTGTTGTATTGTTTGCTTGATAAAGGCCTTTGGTCGAAACGTTGCTGTTTATCGTCACTGTTTATGTATTTTGTAAAACTGTAGTACTTTGTTTTTACGTGTTTACCTATTAATCAGAGACTAAGCTTACTTATATCATTGAAACATCAGATTATGTATATTCTGCATTTTGTTCTATCCGTTCTGTGTTTACTATTTATGTATTGTTTACTATTTAATCTCAAGTAATGTAAACACATCTTATCTTTAAATAAATATCACATTGTTAAGTAATGCATGTGCAACATTCTTAAGTAAGTGTGTGTACTTCTTCTTTGAACGCTCCATATCAACCGCTTGTTAACCACACTTTATGATTTGTATGTGATCTGAACCTAAGAGCGATTATACGTTGTGTCAGTTGCGTGCCTACAAGTAGGCCATCAGTTCCAATTTCTGCGCTGCTTTTTATTTACTAGGGTAGCATCCCTAGTGCCTACATCAGTCGCCTCTTACGATATGCATTGTAGGTCGCAGTAGTACTATTCTTTGCTTCCCTTGTGGGCCCTAGCATCACACAGACATATGTGTGTACAACCTTATTGATTGGTGCATAGCCAGAACTTCAGGAACTAGCTTCAAAATTAGATGATGTGTGCAGTAGATATGGAATGTTGAACAACACAGAAAAACATAAAATATTTGTGAATAAATATCACAATCAAATCCTCACTAAAATTGCTTCTAATTGACAAAAATTAGAAGTACATGCTTTTAAATACTTGGGTACATGCATTTGCAGTGATGACAGTTCAAATAGAGATAGTAAGTCGAGACTTGAAATGGCTGTAGATGACATAATGTTAGATGTCATTTGGAAATGAAGATCAACATATATAAATCACTTCTTCTATTGGACAATAGAGTATATTCCAGTTCATGCTATATCAAATAAAATTTCCAGTAGCCTATTCAGACTTTAGTTATTGGTTACTTTTTTTTCTTTCGTCTGCTTTCAACTCAGACAAAGTTTCATCTCTGAAACTGATTTTTGCGTGAAAATCCGTTTTTCCAATTTCTTACAATGGCAGCAGCGTGCACATTGTAAATTACTTTACACTGGCAGCCGTGTGCTCAATGTACTCGTAATTAGTATTCCTCGCCATACAGGCAGATTTTCTCCGACTTCAGAGGTACTCACGTTATCGGCCTGAGTAAGACCAGGGGACTCAACAAATGCCGGACAGTAGGTTCGAACCCGAGCTATGAGGCGTCTCACAGCTAGCAGGCCAAGCTACTATCAACTACTCTAGGCAGTCCCCCGTTATTGGTTACTAAACAGACGTCATTACACTCCGGGCAGACCCATAGGTGCTTGGTCACACCCCCAACAGATATAGAAGAGTATGCATACTGATGTTTCCTGGGGATCGCTGGTTAAACACACTCCTCACTCTGCCCCTCAGGAAACCACTTCTACTTGTACAAAAGGTAACTCTAAACTGCTTAAATCGCTGGATTAATTTCCTTAGGGTATGAAGTCACTTAACATTTCTACCTTCTAGTGTGTAAGAGGGCCAATTCCTTACCTCAAGTGTGGGATTGAACCCACAAGCCTCTTGTGTCAGAGTCAATAGGCGAAAGTATACATTACATGGGCTACTGCCCACTAATTGCAGAAGTGTAGAATCCTCCCTTTTGAAACTTCATTACAAACGTATATGAATGATTTACATTCCTAATAACACTGTTCCATATTTGTAATACAGTACTGTACGACTTATCGTTTAAAATAATAATAATACTGTCACTTTCCACAATAGAAGTAACATATAGCAGTTGAGTGAAATCTGTCATAAATGTATGAACACAGTGATTAATTAATGTCAAATGTATTCGATTTAGACAAATTTTCCCAAATACTTTGCCTTTGGATACTTTTCAACAAGTTCTGGCCACTGTACGCAAAAACTATCTGAAAAGTGATACAAAAGTTTGCCAGAGAGAGACAGGGATGTTACTCGACAGAAGCTCTCTACGTACACAATTATCGTCCTCCTGATGTATAACCACTGCAATGATAGAAAATAGCATTGCTAAAGTTTTACATTTGTATAATTCTGACTGTTCATTTGTTCTGTATGTAGATATTTGTGTACAAGAAGTGAGGAAACAGAATGAAAGTTGTATGAAGACTATCATTATAGCACTCCGGACATTTATAGGTCTCCGCCTCAACAAATCCAGTAGCAATTCAACACACCAATTCAATGTTGATTAATCAATCTTTTTGCATATTTGGTATGTCGTTATTTGTGGGCTGCACCAATATCGACATCAATCTCAATCTGGTCAGCAAGTGGGATTCACAACCCTGAAACTCCTGTATTCTACCACTTGGTAATGCAGACACTCTTGTAACAGATGGACTGTACTCACACTACAAAGCTTGAGAACTCGGAAACCTAAAGAACAAATCTTGGATTCTCCACAAGGAGTTAATTCTTATTTTTCAGGTTTATTGGCCTACACGCTCTGATATAATTAAAGAGGCTTGTCCAATCGGTTGAAATGCCCTTTCAACGCTTTGGACAAGCCTCATCTTAAAGAGGCTTTAATACCTTACATAACAAATAAACAATATACAGAACACCCACCAATGAGCTTCATAATATTGACACAACTAAACTAGATTGGTCTTGATAAGTGAAAATAACCGATAGTCTTAATGGGTGAAATTTAAATGGAAGTCTTCATGGATCAATCTTAAAGTATTCATGAGTGAAATCTAAATGGAAGTTTCCATGAGTGAAATCTAAATGGAAGTTTCCATGAGTGAAATCTAAATGTAGGTTTTCATGGGTAAATGTAAGTCTTCATGGGTAAATCTAAATGTAAGTTTTCATATGTGAAATCTAAATGGAAGTTTCCATGAGTGAAATCTAAATGTAGGTTTTCATGGGTAAATGTAAGTTTTCATGGGTAAATCTAAATGTAAGTTTTCATGGGTAAATCTAAATGTAGGTTTTCATGGGTAAATCTAAATGTAAGTTTTCATGGGTAAATGTAAGTTTTCGTAAGTGAAATCTAAATGGAAGTTTCCATGAGTGAAATCTAAATTATGTATTCATGGGTCAATCTAAATGAAACTTTTCATGAATGAAATCTATGAAGACCTATTACTAACCTTTAAAAGCAAACCAGCAAAGCAAATGGGTATGCATGTGCCTGGGCCATTACACAAAATCTGGAAAAAAAGCAAATGGTAAAACAGTTGAATAAACAATAAGTGTATAACAAAGAACAATAAACAAATTTGGCAAGATAAAAAACATGACATAGACGCAGCAGCAATTAATCGTTATGGCAGTGGTTCCCAACCTTTGTGTACTCATGACCCTAGTTTCTCATACACAAAAGACATAATCCTCACTCACCCTCCCAACATTCATAATTTGAGAGATTCAATTTGGAACAAAATCCCAGCATCCAGAGTTTTACTTAAATATTGGCAATTATTTTAACGTTCACCAGGATAATAGCACATTAAAACATACAAGATAAACATTTTAGAGATTAAGTAACTTCCCATCAGGTACTAGAGTCAAGGCAAGACCAAGAAAAATATGGATGGACAATATCAAGACCACACTAAATAAACATGGATATAAAACAAGGGCGACTCATCTGACCCGAAACGCAAATTAAAGCTCCCACCCCTATGCTTAACAGCAAGAATGGACAACTAATTCTATCATTCACCTGGAGAAAGACAATAGTAACTTTCCTTAACATTCTGATGTAGCTCCCACCCCTATGCTTAACAGCAAGAATGGACAACTAATTCCATCATTCACCTGGAGAAAGACAATAGTAACTTCCCTTAACATTCTGATGTAGCTCCCACCCCTATGCTTAACAGCAAGAATGGACAACTAATTCCATCATTCACCTGGAGAAAGACAATAGTAACTTCCCTTAACATTCTGATGTAGCTCCCACCCCTATGCTTAACAGCAAGAGTGGACAACTAATTCCATCATTCACCTGGAGAAAGACAATAGTAACTTCCCTTAACATTCCGATGATGTAGCTCCCACCCCTATGCTTAACAGCAAGAGTGGACAACTAATTCCATCATTCACCTGGAGAAAGACAATAGTAACTTCCCGTAACATTCCGATGATGTAGCTCCCACCCCTATGCTTAACAGCAAGAGTGGACAACTAATTCCATCATTCACCTGGAGAAAGACAATAGTAACTTCCCTTAACATTCTGATGTATATGGATAAGATTAAACATGTTATTTTTATCCGCTCGCTATGAAGGCTTACTTTCCTTATAAACAGTGCCCATTGTCATTCGGGCGAGCCTTACTCTGACTTCACAGACAGTTATAATTATTAAAACCATAACTTGTTATGGAAATATAAACCTCGGGACAGATGATACTGATAGCATAAACCTCACATACTAAGTGTGAGAACTGAGATATACATTACTCAGACATTGTACTACTTCTAACACTAGATATGCACTGAATAGGTTTTATTAATATTCTGTTGAACGGGAACAGATGTTTTTAACTATTCAGCCAGATAGAGAGAACAAATAGTTCTACTAATAGTTCTAGTAATACTGTACTACTTCTAACACTAGATATGCACTGAATAGGTTTTATTAATATTCTGTTGAATGGGAACAGATGTTTTTAACTATTCAACCAGATAGAGAGCAAATAGTGGAGTGAGCGTTTAAGGTAAAAAGATCCAAAACGACCTGGAGAAGAACAGGAACTGAAAGGAATGAATCACAGCTGGAACACAATACACAGGATGATCTTCTTCAGCGATCTCTGGTCAATGTGCTTAGTTTACTGTGTGCCACAAACTGGGCCAGGTTTTCCAAAAGCTTAGTTTTTCAGTTGACTGGGTGTGGCCACATGTTGCTTTTCAGCTCCACTCAGGAGAGGACAATCTTGCAAGACATGCTCCAGTGTCTGATCCATTTCCTGACACTGGTACAGAGCTGTTTGACTTATTCCTAGTCAATGTGTTTGTTGTGTCCAGTACGTAGATAAAATATAATGACTTCAGAGAACGATCAAGAACAGAGAAGAATGACATGTATTTGATGCTGCACTAAGGGACAAGTACGTCACAGGCTAGAGAGAGAGAGAGATTTAAGAGAAAATTAAACTGTTGTGTTTATGTAGTCTATCTATATCCTCTTCACGACATACTTGACACACAAGTGATCCCCATTTCTGCTGGTCTGCCACTTTTATAACTATAGTATCCCAAAGGGATTTCCTACATTTTCCTTTCCACTGTCCTCCAGATTTTCTTTGACTGATCTTTTCCAGTCCATCCAGGGGTTATCTTTGCCAAAATGTCTGCACATTCCCAAGCCATCTCCCCATTCTTATTCTGATGATGGTCGCCAGAAATGTGCAATTTATTCTCTTCTGTAGTTGTTATCTGTGATCATATCAGGCCGAAATATTAACAAGATTCTCATAAGACATCTATTTTGAAAAGTTTCTAGTTTGCGTGTAATTTCTGAGGTATTTTTCCAACATTTACTATTATATTTCAAGAATGTTAATTTTTTATATTCTGATTTTATATATAACAGTTTACAAAGCACATTAGAACCAGCACACACAAGATGACTACATTCCCCCCTAACACTTCTATAAAGAAGGAAGAGAAGAATAAGATATACTCTGAAGTTCCCATTAATTCTTCTCTCCCCAGCTACAATTAACCCTGCTGCTGTTATGCTGAAAAAGTTAACATTACACATGCCTGTGTGGTGCCGTGGCCTGCAATCGAAGCAAAGAATAGTACCACTGCGACCTACAAGGCATGTTGTAAGAGGCGACTGATGTAGGACCTAGGAAAGCTACCCCAGTAAATAAAAAGCATTGCAGAAATCGGATGTGCTGACTTCTTGTAGGCGCATAAGTGACACGACGTACAATCGCTCTTGGGCTCAGATCACACAGAGTGTATTACAAGTGGTTGATATGGCGAGTTTGAAGAAGAAGAACATTACACAGATGCATCTTGTGAAAAACTTGCGCACTTTTACCAGTGTGGTTAAATGTTTTCACACTCCATCAAGCAATGTTAATCTATTTAATAGTCCTACTGTCCTGGTCATGCGGCTGTTTACAGCAACGAGAGAGCGTTTATGCTTGCATCGAAAGCATCAGTTGTTGGGGAGTTTAGAATGGATAAGGGGGATGTTCTTCAGTCTCTGGGTGACCTACTGTTGGATGAGGACACTAAAATTGACTGTAAATGAATCCAGCGATTTAGGGAGTTTGGATCGCTCGAGTGGTTACCGGGCCCAAATTTGGGGTGTAAAGAATAGAACCACTGTTACCTGCCACGCATATCGTAAGAGGCGACTAAGGAGGTTTGGCTGAAATCGGATGCATGTGTCCTAAACGTGTAGAAGTCTATGCGTTAGGGACCTACCAAACCAATGTGCAACGTATACACGTTCTTGGCAAAGATCAAGCATATCACAAAGATTGATTAAAATTGGTCGTAAAGAACGAACGCAAAGAAGAAGAAGAGGGAGTTTGGAATTACACATTGTACAAGTAGAACTGGATGCTTAAGGTACAGAGAAAGAAGTGTGTTTAACCAGCGAGCCACAGGAACTATCAATATGCACACCCTTCGACATCTGTTGGGTAAGACTGAGCACCTATGAGTCTGCCCAGAGTGCTATGACATCAGTTCAGTAACTGACATTTATTATACTTATAAGGTGCCCGCCTGCCCAGCATGTTCGTAGCGCGTTGAACTACGGGTGACAAGTCCTCTGTAGTATTAACTGACATTTATTATACTTATAAGGTGCCCGCCTGCCCAGCATGTTCGTAGCGCGTTGAACTACGGGTGACAAGTCCTCTGTGAGTGAAGGGTTCAACTCTGCAGACTGGCAGAAAAGCCACTGATTCCCCAGATTTACGGTGTTCGCGGCACCGAACCAAAGGGTTACGATGTCCATGACACTGAGCCCGAAAAGCTTTCAGCTCAAGTGCTTCTGGGTCCAAAAAAAAAATACTTATAAGGTAATCAACATAAAATAATTCCGCAAACTAATCCTTAATCAAGTTTTAAAATTCAACTCAAAAGTTATTGACACATAAAACTTGTATTTGTTTCAAAACATATGATTCTCTCAACATTCTGTTCTCTGCCAAATAATACCACCTGTCGTCAGTGAAATTGTTATAGACAGTGCTGAACAGATGTTCACTTTAAATAATGTTGGGGGCGCAGCAAGATATTATTGCAAACAGGTGTGAAGAACAGAAAAACCTGTCAACGTTGGTATGTCACCACGCCATCAGATCAATATTTCTCAGCACATATGGCTCATCAGAAACAGGGTAGGATGATCTTTAATAAGTTTTGGAGTACTGGCTTATGCAATGTACATAATCCTATGAGGACAGAAACAATAATCGGATGCTATATTACTCTGTTTATTGGGGGAATTCTCAGATGTCACTTTGTGTTATTGACAGTACTGATATGTTGAAATTGCAATAATGATGGTAATCAATCAGTCAAATGCTTGCTGATATAGGCAATCATGTCTCTCCGCTACTTTGTTTCTTTGATGCAGTAGTTTATCAGCTCTGAAGTTGATCTCTTGTCAAACCAGGATGTCAGACTATCTTCTACTTTGCGTCGTCTTTATGAGCAATTTTAATCACTCTGTGATATGTTTGATCTTTGCCAAGATTGTGTATACGTTGCACATTGGTTTGGTAGGCATCATAGACTTCTACACGTTTAGGACACGTGCATCCGATTTCAGCTAAACCTTCTTAGTCGCCTCTTATGACATGCATGGCAGGTAATAGTGGTTCTATTCTTTACACCCCAAATTTGGGCCCTGGTAACCACTCGGCGTTCAGACTATCTAACAACCACTCCACCTGTCTTATACGATCCTCAATCCTTGTATTTTACACAGTCATCAAATGTTCCAAACCTCCTCTGTACATTATGTGTCCGAAGAACATTGATTGTTTTATTTTTATGATCAGGTTTTGTTGTATGCAGTTCTCATCATTTGTTTTTTTCACTGATAATGAAATTTCAACCTTGACTTTAATGTGCAAATAAAAAGGTTAAGGTAAAAAAAAGTAGATCTAATCCTGCAGAGACAGTTTGCAAATTCAAATAAAACAGAATTCCGAAATTGTTAATTCTTTTCTTATTTGTTCGCTCTAAATCAGCCACTTGTTAAACCAGTTTTTGTAATCAGTATTTGATTTGTGCCTTTAAGCGAGAGTTTGTTGTGACAGTTAGGCACCTACAGACCTGAAGGTCAGCATATCGGATTTCTGCATGCTTTTTTATTCAAGTTCGCCTCCTTACGTTGGACAAAAAATTAATACTTACATTTTTTTTACAAATAATAATTATTAAAAAGAATTATTTAGGAAGTCCATCCCTCTGTAAGCCAGTGCCCTGTTAGCATGATAATGTGACCAATATACTGAAAGATAGAGAATATGATAATGTGACATGTGCTGCCGCCACTTGTAATTGCTCTGGCAAAAAAGTATCCTCATATTTCATTTCCACACTGTTACCACAATACACCCACATATCTACGATGATCATGTATGCCCCACATGTGTTCTAGGATTGGAATCTAACAGTCACCTCTGCATACACCAAAGAGGTGCAGCAACACATGTCTGAGGCTGTTGTCATCGCGCTATGTGGAGACTATTATTATTATTATTGTTACCACAATATCAAATCTACTTACAATGTCAGGTCTGAGTTTCAGAACTAAAGGCACAGAGAATGCAAGTGCCTGGACTGTTGTTAAAACACTGGTCAGATAAGACTGTTTTACTTCCCTGCTCCTTGGTATAACAAACAGTTTATACTGTGAAAATAAGAAATAACAAAATAAATTGGTTGGTTTTACAGAAGATGCTGGCTTTAATCAGCTCTGACAGCCTCCCTGTGACCAAGCAGATCTTCTTCTTCTTTCGTTCACCCGCTATTAATTCAGGTGTAAAGTCATGATGTCTGGTATTTCGCTTCTGACTGAATTTTGTGTCTGCCTATATTACCCTTTTACAGGCATCCCTCAACCATATGGACAGCCTTGCCAACTTCCGAGGTACTTGAAGATTAGATCCTTCAAGATTGATCGTTGCAGGAGACCTAATATCTGTGTAACTCTTTCTCGGATAGAGTTAGTTTTAGTTAGGGCATATCGGTTGCCTTCTCTAATGGCTTTCCTGCCTTTGGTGAGGTCGTTTCATACACAACGTAAGATACCACTCCTTAATGATCTTTTCCAATCAGATCTGATACCATGTTTAGTTTAGTTTAGTCGTCGGATCACCATCACTGCAAGTCGAACAAATTAGTCCATAAGTGCTCCGATCTCTCCCTCAGTATGTCCATCAGCGTGTGGCGACTAACGACACCGGTTCTTTGTTGGTTTACTTTTTTTTTTTTTTTTTTTTTTTTTTTCGTCCGCTTTCAACTCAGACAAAGTTTCATCTCTGAAACTGATTTTTGCGTGAAAATCTGTTTTTCCAATTTCTTACAATGGCAGCAGCGTGCACATTGTAAATTACTTTACACTGGCAGCCGTGTGCTCAATGTACTCGTAATTAGTATTCCTCGCCATACAGGCAGATTTTCTCCGACTTCAGAGGTACTCATGTTATCGTCCTGAGTAAGACCAGGGGACTCGAACAAATGCCGGACAGTAGGTTCGAACCCGAGCTATGAGGCATCTCACAGCTAGCAGGCCGAGCTACTATCAACTACTCTAGGCAGTCCCCTGTTGGTTTACAATTCTTCTTTGTCTGCCAGCATAGCGTTCTTGTCGAGCTACACCACACTTAACTTTGAGTTCTTGCAGTCTGGTTAGTGTTGTGGATTCACCGCCATTACGTGAATCATGTACACGCCCTCTCTCCTTAAGGAATTTATAATATCAGCCTGGTCCATTGCTCGTCCGCTTGGACAGCAGCCATACCTGCAAGCCTATCCGCACGTTCATTCCCTTACACCTGCATGCCCTGGCACAAAAATAAAACTGATCTTTGTCAGCCTAGACCTCCCTAGCGATTCTATCCAATGTCTCCTAGCCCATCCTGTTTCAATCTTCCTGAGCATACTCATTGAGTCACTGAGAAAACATGCATGGATAAAAGTCTGTGATTCTAGCCAAATCATCGCTTTGGTAACCGCCATGATTTCCATAGTGAGACTGCTCGTAGTCACTGCAAAACCACCACTGTCTTCGTTCACAACATCACCTCCGACCTGAGCAGTGAAAGCCCATGAGCTATTATAAAACTATGAAATCTATGATACCATGTACAAAAATAGAACTTCAGATGTGGTATTTTAAATTTGTATTTTTCTGTCTCTAAAATCTTACAGTTACCCATCTGTATAATTTTGTGTCCTGTTGGACAATATGCATAAACTTTGGCCGAAATAAGATGTGCCTGTTCTACATGCCATAATATTATGTTATGCGATCGACATCATGGCACATTGGACATTCCCATGCATGCTCTGTCCTCCGTTGCAGCAGCCATCCTAAAGTCCATTTGCTCACCGTACCCATGAGAAGTTGATTTAAATTTGTATTTGCAGATATGTGAGACATGCCATAATGCCTAGCCGAGGTGCAATTGGCTTACATTTCTGAATTATACCACAGATTACAAATGGTGGTTAATTTGGTTGATAAGAACAAATGCAAACAAACAAAAGAATGCTACAAGTACCCTGTACTGCTCTTCTTCTTTGTGTTCGTTCTTTACGACCAATTTTAATCACCCTTTGTGATATGTTTGATCTTTGCCAAGAACGTGTATATGTTGCACATTGGTTTGGTAGGCCCCTAAACGCATAGACTTCTACTCGTTTAGGACACTCGCATCCGATTTCAGCCAAACCTACTCAAGTCGCCTCTTACGACATGCGTGGCAGGTAACAGTGGTTCTATTCTTTACACCCCAAATTTGGGCCCCGTAACCACTCTTGCGCCTTGTACTGCTAAAAATACTAATGTTGATGAAAGTGGTAAATGCATAAAGAAAACATCTTAGCAACAGTAGAAAGAGATTATCATTTTTTGAGAATGCCATGAAAAAAGCGGCTTGTAACACATAGTGACAACAAGCCAAATCAATTGACGATGATAAGATAGAGAGAAAATTCTAGATAGTCTAACTTTATGGTACGGATAATGTCAACATCAGAACTGATAATCTGTATACAGGACAGACATTTGTGAAGATTCATGATCGTTTATGTTAGCCTTCATGACACCCTTCTACATCCGTTGGGGGAGACCGAGCACCTATGAGTCTGCCTGGAATCCTATGATATCAGTTCAGTAACCAATAACCAAACAGAGAGATGAGATGTCTCCATATATCCATCGATGAAGCAGTGGCAGCCCCCTTCCATGTAACTTATCTGAACATAGTCATTAACTGTGTGACGTACACATGTCCCATTTAGATTACTTTGTATCGAAACCTGTTAGAACTAACATATTTCATCGTCAGCAGGATACACATATTTGTTATCACTATAATTTGTCAGATCAGAGACATGTTTTATTCTATGATCTAGTAACATGAGTATCATAATTAAAATGCAAATCTTCACCAACAGATGTTCTCTTCATCTGCTTCACACCAGATGTAATAACAAACACAAACTATTAGTGCCGCCAAACAAACAAATAAAACAGGCCATTAAAAAAAAAAACCTAAACAAATAGTAATAACAAGGTCATACTAGTATAAACAAAAAAAAGATGTTTCTGCTATCTCTGTCTATGCAATCAAGTAGCTCATGCCATGTTACGCTGGAAGTTACTAATGTCTCATTTATTGCTCCAATCATCTTGATCCTCTATATTATAATGAACATTTCTGTAATATAATATTTCACTGCATTATACAGACAACAAAGTAAATTACATTTCCCCCCACTTTTCAGTAACCACACTTTTCCAATAAATATATGAAACACAATATAGTAGGAGAAAACAACATTATAAACTTGTCAAAGTATAAAATGATGCTGACAAGCTAAAATAAATTTCGAGTAATTAAATATAAAACTAAAACTGTTTTCAGTAGTCTATACCCAAGTTAACAGCTGCAGATGTCACAATACATCAGGTAAAACTAATCAACTGTAATAATCTTCCCAGCTTCTCCCCATTTACCCCGCATTCAATAGTTAGATTACATAATAAGATGTCATCATACATTCATATATGTATTTGACAGTTATGTACGCCAGAAGAAATCATTTTGGAGTTGCTGTTCTGTAAGTAGACATATAATATAGATTGTAAGCTGTTGTATGATTGTGAGTAGAATTATATAGTGGATTGTTCACTGCTGAATGATTGTGAGTGGAATTATAATGTGGATTGTTCACTACGTAATGCTTGTGAGTTTAATTATAATGTGGATTGTTCACTACGTAATGCTTGTGAGTTTAATTATAATGTGGATTGTTCACTACGGAATGCTTGTGAGTTGAATTATAATGTGGATTGTTCACTACGTAATGCTTGTGAGTGGAATTATAATGTGGATTGTTCACTACGTAATGCTTGTGAGTGGAATTATAATGTGGATTGTTCACTACGTAATGTTTGTGAGTTGAATTATAATGTGGATTGTTCACTACGTAATGCTTGTGAGTTGAATTATAATGTGGATTGTTCACTACGGAATGCTTGTGAGTTGAATTATAATGTGGATAGTAGGCTGTCATATGACTGTGAGTTGAAATATGCATTGTAGGCTGTTGTATGATTGTAGAAGAATGAGAAAATGGAGGTATTTTGGACATATAAAAGGGACAAGACGGGTTGGAGACCATCAACTCCTTCTTCTTTGCGTTCGTTCTTTACGACCAATTTTAATCACTTTTTGTGATATGTTTGATCTTTGCCAAGAACGTGTATACGTTGCACATTGGTTTGTTAGGCCCCTAAACGCATAGACTTCACGTTTAGGACACATGCATCTGATTTCATCCAAACCTCCTTAGTCGCCTCTTACGACATGCATGGCAGGTAACAGTGTTTCTATTCTTTACACCCCAAATTTGGACCCGGTAACCACTCGGGCGTCGAGACCATCATAGGAGGCATCCCGGCAAAGAGGAGGACAACAGAGAAGATGGATTCAGGATGTAACTGAAGGTTTGAGCATGACCGCTGCAGAAGCCGGATATCTGGCCTATGAGAGAGAAATTTTCAAGGACTCTTAAGGTGGCAAAGTTCTGCCCAGGACAAGCTATTAGATGATTAATCCGATTGTTAATAGAATTATAATTGAGAATGGGTCTTCTAGGGACAGAAGCGGCATCATCAACACTCTCAGAGAAAGTGTACGCTCTGAAGATTTCAGCGACCAAGATAAAGGGTATTCTCTATCTCAGTTGCACAAGTTGTGCTTGCCGATAGGTGCGGCAAGACGGAAAAACCACAAGAGAAAACCCAGTAGATACATTAATCAACACAGAACGGGAGTTATTAGCCTAAACATACTGAGATACATGCTTGGGAGGAGATCGGAGCAATTATGGACATGTCTGATGTGCGATGATTCTAAAATGAACAATTAACAATAGAATTATAATGGTGATTAAAAGCTTTCATATAAATAAACTATAATAGTTTTTATCGCATTCGGCCGCTATGATTTCAGGCAGTCATGACACCTAGTATACCGACTCTACCTGATTTTACCATCTCTGATAAAAGCTTCCTTACTATCTTTTTTAAAATACTATAATAGTTGTATTTTTCCTTGTCCGATCACCGGTATGAATTCAGGCGTAGTGATTGCACCCAATATACCGTCTCTAAATGATTTTATTATCTCTGATAATGGCTTCCTTTCCTTATCACAAGTGTTCCTTGTCATTCACGCGATCCTTACTTAGGCTTCAGAGGTACTATAATAGTGATTCTGTCACATTAATAAATTATAATAATGATTTGCTTCATTTGCTGTGTCTAATTTTGATACTGGTAGCACACAGTTGAGAAGAAGATTGTATTGAATAAGGCTCCTTTTGTGTGTGAAAATACATGTTTGCAACTGCGTATTGGTGCCATTTGGTCAATCATTTGGCTTGCTTTGTTGCAACTTTGCTGTATTTCAGTATTGATTCTTCCATCTGCTGACATTGAGCTTCCCAAATACGTGAAGTCTTTCACTTGTCTCAGTTGCGGGTTTCCGATAAATATATCTGTTCCTTTCTTTCTCTTCATAACCTAGGTCTTATCAACGTTAATTGTTATGTTGTGATTTTTACATGTGTTATTTAGTTTGTTGACATGCTTCTGTCATGACAGTAATTATTTGGTCATCTGCAAAAAGCAGTTCATTTAGGAAGGCACCCAGATTAGTATCTTCATGTGACTCATCATGATTGGAACATTCACTTGAATTGGCTATTATGTATATGTTGTCAATATGATGAACTATTATTCTTGTATTGGTGTTCTGAAGAATGCTAACCGTCGTAATAATAAATTATAATAGTGATTGCAAGATGTTGTATAAATAAATTATAATGGTGATAGCAATATGTCATCAGTAAATTATAATAGTGATTGCAAGCTGTCATATATGTAGAATCATAATGGTGATTGTAATATGTCATATAAACTATAATATGTCAGTCATATCACCTGTTTGTTGCCTGGCTCAAAAGGTGAGTAAAGAATAGTAACACTGCAGCTGACAAAGCATGTCATAAGAGATGACCGAGGTAGGGGCCTAGGGAAGCTACATTAGTAAATAAAAAATGTCGCATAAATCGGATGTGATGGCCTACTTCTAAGTGCATAACTGGCACAACGTACAACCGCTATTAGGCTCAGATCACATACAAATCACTAAGCGTGATTTAATAAGTGATCTACCTCTGAAGCCGGAGTAAGGCTCGCCTGAATGATGAGGGACATTGATAAAGTAAAGCAAGCCTTCACCAAAAAAAATCAGACAAATGTGCTTTATTAGCAGCTGTGACTAGGCCTGAATTCACAGCGGGCGATCATAAAAAAAAAAGAAAATAATAATAAGTGGTCGATATGGAGTGTTCGAAGGAGAAATGTTATAAATAAACTATAATGGTGATAGCAATCGGTTGTATTATTGTAATTATAATGTCTTCTTCTTTGCGCTCGTTCTTACGACCAATTTTAATCACTCTTTGTGATATGTTTGATCTTTGCCAAGAACGTGTAAATGTTGCACATTGGTTTGGTAGGCCCCTAAACGCATAGACTTCTACACGTTTAGGACATGTGCATCCCATTTCAGTCAAACCTCCTTAGTCGCCTCTTACAACATGCGTGGCAGGTAACAGTGGTTCTATTCCTTACACCCCAAATTTGGGCCCCGGTACCTCATACCCCCATCCCGAGTGGACCCATATATACACAGACGGATCATCAGACACGACAGCGAGGAAAGGAGGGGCCGGAACCATCATCATACTCCAAGACGGCACTACACTAACAAATTCAAGTGCCACTGGAGAACTATCAACAAATTTTAGAGCCGAACAACGGGCAATTGTGGATGCCTCAAAATACTGCAGCAAAGAAACATCCAAAACAACAAACTTGTCTTCCTTTGCGACTGCTTGTCAGTCCTGCAGGCCACACAAAGGGAACCACAAGATAACATGAAAAGAGAGCTGACACTACAGCTAAACAAGCTCTCAGAACACAACAAAATTATTCTCCAGTGGATACCAGCCCACTGTGGCGTACCAGGAAATGAGAGAGCAGACATGCTGGCTAAGGAGGAAACAAAACTTACACAACAGAAACATCCAGTATCACTACCAGAAATCAAGACACGTATCAAAAGAAAGTACAAAGAGGTATGGAGGCAACAAACCCACAGCAAACACCCACAAGATCCCAACAGCAGACTAAACAGAAAACAGCACACAACAATCTTTCGCCTAAGAACAGGTCACTGCAGGCTCAACCACCACATGCACAGAATAAAGCCTGCTCAGACTGCACAGTGTGCATGCCAGACAGAAACACAGACTCTAGAGCACATCCTGCAGTCATGTCCATCATACATACACCAACGAAATGAAACATGGCCTCATGAACAAAGCTTACAGACCAAGCTAAGGGGAACTCTCGAAGAACTTCAACTGACATGCAGCTTCATAGAGGCAACCCATCTCATGATTTAGACGAGCACACGAAACCGAATGCAAAGAAGAAGGGCCCCGGTAACCACTCGGGTGGCAAACAGAATAAGAATGTTTATTATAATAAAGTGTCTTATCTTTCTTCTGCTACATACACTCTCAAATGTCAATCAACTATGCTCAAAGAGAGCCGTGGTAACTCATATGTTATTAGTGTTTCCAAAAAGCTTCTAGAATGGTACAGGTGATATCCAGATCAATTTTCTCTTTGGTTATTGGTTGCTATACTGATGTCATTGCACTCCGGGCAGACCTATAGGTGCAGTCTCTCCAAAAAGATATTGAAAAATATGCATACTGATGGTTCTCGTGGCTTGCTGATTAAACATACTCCTTACTCTGCCCTTCCAGTTCTACTTGTACAACGGGTAACTCCAAACTGCTTAAATCTCTGGATTGACTCAACATCTACTTTAGTGTCTTCATCTAACAGGCAGTCGCAAAGAGCCCAAAGAACATCCCCTTTATCCATCTTCAACTTCCGAACAATCGATGCTGTTGATGCAAGCCTGACCACACTCTCATTACCACAAACACCCGCATGACTAGGACAGTAGATCCACAATTTTGTCTCATAACATATGAAAATTATTCTATTCATTAAAACAACCTCAATGTGATATATAATACACTGATAAAAAAAGTCATGCTTTTGTTAACCCCCTTCGGCATTCTGAGCCGATATACTGGCTCATTGTATTTTTTTAAGATGATGCAAGGCCAGTATACTAAGGAGACCCTGAAACGAACTTTGCTGAGAGAGGCAGGAAATATCGGTCTCAGTTCTATGGAGGAGATTGAGCGAGTTGCCCAGGATAGAGCGGTATGGAGAAATTACTTGCAGGCCCTATGTAACGTATAACGCATCGAGAGAGGAATTATTATTATTATTAAGGCCAGTATACTGGATAATTTAGCATGTATTGCAATAGAAATGCGTCCGGGAGTAAAAATAAATTACGGAGTGAAAGGGTTAATATCTTCCTCTTTACGTGAAGCACTGTACAAAAAACAATAAATAATTTTGCTGTCAAAACAAGTGGCTATTTAAATTTCAATGTGGAGAAGATTTTTAGAGCAGCATTAACTGCTCGTGTGGTGCCGAGGCCGCAAGGAAGCAAAGAATAGTACCACTGCGACCTGCATGTAGTAAGAGTCTACTGATGCAAGCCTAGGGAAGCTACCGTAGTAAATAAAAAGCATCGCAGAAATCTGATGTGCTGGCCTACCATGTAAGCACATAACTGGCACAATATACAATCGCTCTTAGGCTCAGATCACAGAAAAATTACACAGATTGGTTAACAAGTGGTCGATATGGAGCATTCGAAGAAGAAAAACAACATTAACTAAATTAATGTGTTTATAGCATCAGTGATGAAACATTATTTTTCTTCTTGTGCCTTTTTAAACCCTGTGTAGGGCCGTGTTTACATATCATGATTTTCTAATCAGATCTACAGTAGCATTATGTTAGGTAATAAGGAAATGTAGGCCATGGTGATAGCATTTTTTTCCAAATCTATGTCCATTTCATGTAATATATCTAACAGATAAGCATGGTGATTGTGCATTCAGACTATTTGGCAACACAGGGTAAGGTATAAATTTAGGAGTTCTTAACAAAATGTTTCCATATTTTAATTTATGATATTGTAAAACTAAGTGCATTACAGTATAAGTATTTATAAACGAAAGTTATTTTTTGTTGTGGGTCAAATATTTAAAAATGTGAAACAAGTTAAAAAAAGAGGATAATTATAATTAATATACACATACCAGAGTACAATTTTGTTATCATTTTAAATACATTTGCAAAAGCAGACTGATGCAACTTCTTCCTTTATTTTATTCTCTTGAAATATATTGTCTATATCTGCAATGTTGTCTCTTACAAAACTTCACTGTCCTCTGCAGTTCACACAGAGTTCAGTGTAGTTTTTCTTTCGGTGTTGTTTTTCTTTCGGTGTTGTTTCTCTGGGCATGTGGGTTTGCCTAAGTATACCTTATTCAGGGCAGTCTTGAAGTATATGCTCTGCAGTTTGGGGTGCCTGTCCACATGTCATCATTAATTGTTAGGCTGGCTGGCATAGACGATCATGGATCTCCATAAATCTCTGTCCCTGGTGTTTGCTATCATTTCAGATGTTGACGGTCCTCCGTGTCATGAAGTCAGTCAGGCTGTCCAAAATTTGCTCTGTCTCATCTCCCCTCGATTTTACTGGTTGCCACAATGTGTCCTAAGCCTCCCCTTCTCATTACATGTCGGAAAAATGATGATTACTTCTTTCTTATAATGATAATAAGCTTTCTCTGTGTATTGGCCTCGTTCAACACCTCCATATTCATCATTTTAGCAGTCCATGGAATTCTCATCATTTTTCTGTAAAACCACATCACTGTGGCTTCTAGAGATTTTTCTATCTGTTTGTGTACTGTCCATGACTCCCATCCACATGTCAGTATTGACTTGTCCATATGTACATACAGCTGAATTACCATTTCTGAGCTTGTGTATGCTTATAGCTGTGGAGTTGACTGTATTGTTCTGAGAATCAAAATGACAATTTGTTCAAATCTGTTCATAGTTTGATGGTCATCTTGTGTTGGTAACTTTCTGATTGATTTGATCATCCATTTCTGATGACATCACACTTCTATCTCACACATATAAAGATATCTAGGAACAGACTTGCTGCCTTAACCAGTATAGCCAGATGGTTTTGCTTAAAAAAAACCCCAATAAATAACTATTCTGAACTTGGCCACACTAGAAGATAAAATCCTTCCAAATACAACTATTGTCTATTCCCAGGTGGAAGATGTAGTTGGCTGTCCACTCTTGCAGTTAAGCGTAGGGATGGGAGCTTTAATTTGCGTTCTATGGCTAGATGAATTGCCTGTGTTGTGTCGTATCCGTGTTTATGTAGTGTGGTCTTGATATTGTCTACCCATCTTTTTCTTGTTCTCTTAGCTCTAGTACCCGATCTCTTTTATTGTATGCTGTTATTGGTGGTTGGTTGTATTTCATTCTCATTAACTGTCCAAACCACTGCATTTGTTGTCTTTCGATATATTCGGTGCATGAAGTTATGCCCACTCTGCTTCTGATGTCCTCATTTCGTAGTCTGTCTTTCCTGGTGACTCCCACTGCCTTCCTCAAGCATTTCATTTCACACGTGGTGAGCTTTCTGTGGTGTGTTGCTGTAAGAGACCAAGTTTGGCACTGGTAACAAAGTGTTGGTAGGAAAATACTTTTTATCATGTCTTTTCACTTCCATCTTGATCTTTGGGTGTTGTAGTAATGGTGCCAGCTGGTAGGTCACTGCATTTGCCTTTTGACACCTTGTCTCTATTTCTCTATCTAGTTTTCTGTAAAAATACTGCCTAAATATTTGAATTTGGAAACTTGCTTTACTCTGGTGTTATCTATTTGTATGTTTGCTTGGCATTCTGCTGATTTTCATGGTCTCTGTCTTTTGTTTGTTGATTTTCATGTTGTACTTTCTACATGCTATTAGCAATGAATTCATGTGATGTTGTAGCGATCTTCATCTTCATCCAAATACAACTGCTTGCACAAATCTTGGAAGTATTATCAGCCACGAAGGAGAAGCTGGTTCTGACATTAAAATCAGACTGAGTAAGCCTCAAAATGCATTCATGACTCTTCAGACAGTCTGAAAATCAATCCAATACAGCAGGGCCTGCAGGAAGGAGAACAGTTGAACAAGAAATGAATCACAGCCAGATAGAACACAATACAGAGGACGGCTGAGAATAGAGAGGAAATGTGTGCATTTGTTGCTGCCTTAAGCACCAAAGGGTCACGGACTAGAGAGAGAGATATGCAAACAGAACATAATGAACATATGTATGTCATTAATGGTACAGAAAGCACAGCAATTGAATTTAATCTATGGATATACTGCACTACCTACTAAGGTTTTTTAATGACGTACAATCATATCTATCTTAGAATGTGTGTCTACATTGACAACATAATATTTCTCTTACATCTTTGTTATGATATCTCTCCGCTCTCTCCTTCTCAACTTGTCTGACTTTGTGCGCACTTATCGTATCTGTGTCAGCGAGAACATAGTACCGAGGACTATAGTGGTCACCTAGCACATTCACCAACTTCAAAATTTCACTTGTATGGCCACCTGTAAATAAATCATTACCAAAATCATAAAACGGGCTGTAGGTAAAGAAAAATGCAATGTTACATCATCATCAAATAGCTTGTCCTGAGCAGAGCTTTGCCACCTTACCAGTTCTTCAGAATTTCTCTCTTTCATAGGCCAGATGTCCCACCTTTGCAGTGGTCATGCTTAAACCATCAGTTACATCCTTCTTCTTCGAATGCTCTTATTGACTGATCACTTGTTAACCACTCTGTGTGATTTGTATGTGATCTGATCCTAAAAGCGATTAGACGTTGTGCTCGTAATGCGCCTACAAGTAGGCCAACACATCCAATTTCTGTGACACTTCTTATTTACTAGGGTAGCTTCCCTAGGCCCCTACCTCAGCCGCCTCTTACCACATGCCTTGTAGGCTGCAGTGTTACTATTCTTTGCTCCCTTTGAGAGCCCTGGCAACACACAGGTGCAGTTACATCCTGAATCCACCTTTTCTGTGGTCTTCCTCTTCTCTTTACTGGGATGCCATCTTCCTTGATGGTCTTCTCCAGCCTTTTGTGTCTCTTGATACGTCCAAAATACTTTAACTTTTTCATTTTTATTTGCAGCATCAGCCAGTTTTCTTTGATTTTGAATTCTTTCAGGATAGATCAATGTGACATAGATAACAATAATCTATACATATACGGCAGTGAAGTATCCTGGTCCTTGATAGAAGGTGTGTAATAATATAAAAACTAAATCTCATTTTTTTTTTTATTTGTCAGCAATGACTTCAGGTGTATTCAAGGCACCAAATATGGCTCTTCTGACTGATTTTTTTATTTCTCTCGATTTTACAGGTTGTTACAGTGTGTTCTGAGCTTCCCCTTCTCATTATACGTCAGAAAAATGATGATCGCCTCTTTCTTATTTGATAATAAGCTTACTCTGTGTCCTGGCTTCATTCAACACATTTGTCATTTTAGCAGTCCATGAGATTCTCATCATTCTTCTGTAAAACCACATCTCTGGGGCCTCCAGAGATTTTTCTGTTTGTTTACTGTCCATGACTCGCATCTCTATGTCAGTATCGGCTCTATGTAGCACGGAATAACTCTCATTTTTACAGTGATTTGTTGCATATAATGCTTCTCATTTTCTGGAACGCTGCTTTGGTCTGCCTTATTCTGCTCTGCCATCTGATGTTATTAGGACTCCGTGGTATTTAAATTGATATACTTGTCTCAGCTCCGTTCCATTTACTGTAATTGAGTGATTGTGCATTTTGTCCGATTCTGCTTTTCTGAAATAATCAGGCTCAGACCTTTGTTGTTACTTTCTGTCATCATATGATAAAATATCATATTTCTATTTCATTACAATAGTTAAATTATTTAACTCTACTTGCATTTTGTTATATACTTTGTAGCATTAGCAATTCAATCCCATTAACACGAACGGTAACACATTCAGTAATACGTATACTTATTTAAGTAATATGGCAATATTATATTGACATGCAATTCAATATAATACATTGTTGTGACTTGTAAGTTGTTGAGTGAAAATTGAAAAACAAGGTGGGTTGGAGGATGATTTTCCTACCTGATCCAACAACAATAAGCACAGACGCTGGCTCAGTCGTTTTATTTCTTGCATGTTTATGTCTTGTGCTCAGCATTTTAATAGCAATCGAAATCATAAAAACAGCGAGCAAGATATAAACCAATAGCCACAACATCGTTACGCCAAGTCAACACTTCTGTCGACAGAAATCTTTGTTTACAATACAAGGGCACTCACTCTAAACCATTTTGTTGTCTGCACTTCCTCACGCACGGCATGCAACATCCTTCCTCCCCCTGCACGCACTTGCATTGGATTATCATCTTTATATGCCTGTTTGGCTAGTATTATATTATGAACACACTAAATATTGTCTGATGCAATATTATTTAACTATTTGGTGTCTATCTATATTCAATTTTAAATGTCATATTTACAAGTGTTCTTTTGAAATATAGAGTACTCTTTAGAACATCGATTTATAATATATTTTGCACATGTGTAAGTAATATAAGTTTTATTACTTGTAATATTCTATTTCGACTTGACACTTGGTGCGTGTGAAGTGTGAATACAGAACACTGATTATCTGGTCAGTTGACGATTGATTAAATATGGATGCATTGACATATTGAGAGAAACGTTTGAGAGATCTAGATAATAAAGGTGCCAAGATTTGTATGTTTTGATACTAAGTATTACAATAGGATATAATGTTAATTCCAGCATATTAAGTATTGCGTCTGTGTTATTGGAGGGTGTGCGTTCTATTGGTTGCTGGCTTTTCCAGAGTCCAGCAGCTAACAAATTAAAAATGTTTATGATGCCGGCAGCAACAAGCTTTGATGAATATAATCGTGCATGAATCATACCGGTATCGTGTTCTAATTTTCACTTAGCAATTGTAGACAAATATATCAGCTTTCATTAATTGTTTAATATAAACGATGACTATTGTTTTTTTTTTAAATACTCTTATATTCGAAATAGGCAGGTAAAATGGTAAATATGACTAGTTCACTAGAATTTAGAACTAAGAATATAAGTTTAAATAATCTTAATGTTTTGTGTTTATGAAATAAGTCAAAATACGTTTTATGTATTTTACATTTAATGTATATTAATATATATATTGCCGGTTATTGCGTTTCAATTATTGCGATTCAAAATATGATAATAGTAATAATACTGAACACAGAGAAAAGAGTGAGAAACAAACAGTTGAATCGATAAACTATCATAAACTGTAAACCTCAAGTGAATTATTATTACTAGTTAGTTTAGTATAGTATTGTCTAAGTTAAAATACTTTTACTCATTAACACAATAACTGCAAGCAGGAGTGGTAAGTATAGTTAGTGTTAGGTAGTAAGTTCATAGTAAGAACTTGCTAATTGATGAGCATAATTAGAGACAAAATGTATGTTTTTCTTTATTTTGTCATCACACTTTTACCCGGTTGTTGCCCAGTGTCGTGGTTGTACGTTTTTGTCTTCCGCTGTTATTTTTACTTTTTGACAGGATTCTGCTATGCAGGATTCCATTTAACCATCTTTTTCGTGGTCTTCCTCTCACCTTATTTTCTGTTACCTTATTTTCTGTTGTAGAAGACACTAGAAAATATTTATGCTAAAACAAAGTTAACAAAGCATTCAAAATAATTTTTGCAACACCAATTGTAATTCTTCTGCATTCGCCAACTATGAATTCAGGCGTAGCCATGGCGCTCTGGCTGATTTTTGCATGAAAGCCTGCTTACCGTTTTATTGCCATACAGGCAGGCCTTCTCCGACTTCAGAGGTACCAATTGTAATAATATTAATGTTTGTTTGTCTATGTTTGTTCTTATTAACCAAGTTAACCAATCTGTGTGGTTTGCACTGAGAATGTGAGTATGTTGCGCCCTTGTTAGACCCCTACAGCATATAATAGACACTCCAAATTTCGGCCAAATAATAATTAATATCTCATGTTACATAATTGCAATGATAAAATATAAAGTTGGGACAGAAATCTTCAGGTATGCGGGTGTGACATCATTTTCACTGTCTCTTTAGGACTAGGAAATATATATTAGTATTTTACTAAGGTGAAATAAGGACAGAGATTATGCACTTTGGGCAAACTCATGTTGCTCCATCTCTTTCATCAAAGAGTATACACGTTGATTAGTCATATAACTTGCTGGTTAAACATACATTTATGCACCCATGTCTACTCCCATCTTGTATTTCAAATTTCTGCAATCATAATTGTGCCTTTTTCGTCATCCATGATGCTGCTTGGTCAATATTACAAAGTCCCTAGATGGTCATTTAGGGACTTTGATATGTTCCCCTTATTCATAATCAATGTTCCGAATATCTGTGCTTGCAAGACCAACCTGTCTGCAAGTCCTCAATGAGGATGTGAAGGTGTTTACATTGCTTTTGTGTGATTCCAATGTAAAGCACTAAGATTCTAAAACACTTCAAGTCATGCATCCTGGAAACATCTAAACTTTAGGTGTACTGGCCACAGGCAGCTACCACTATATTGCATTGGGCCAAAGTGCTAGAACCGCTAGATTATTGAAGAAGAAAAGGAAGTGGTATACTGTTTGTCTAGCCAACACTTCAGGATAAAGTTTCAACACATGTACTGGGCAGTCTTGTCCATGATAGAATCACTAGTATGAGATTTTCTCGCTCTGTCAAAGTATGGTAGCACTGATAGCTTGCCAGAGGACTTGACCATAACAAACTCTGCCCAATATGTGTCCAGACATGAGTCGCCTTTGACAGTCTCCTTATGCCCAATCAGATCTGATCCCGCCCGAGTGGTTACCGGGGCCCAAATTGGGGTGTAAAGAATAGAACCACTGTTACCTGTCATGCATGTCGTAAGAGGCGACTGAGGTTGGACATGGGGCTAGCTACCCACACCGTAAAAAACACTAGATGGCTACAGAACGGAGAGCGACTGAATAAACGCTGACTGAAACTGGACACATCACCGAAGGATAAGCACCAGAGCTCCAAATGGTGCTGAAGATGTGACATAAAACACACCAATGCTAAGGCTGCATGAATCAGATTTCTGCATGAATAAAATTTACGGGGAAGTCTGGTACATCGGTCTGGGCAGTGATCGAAAGAGAGATCTGATGCCATGCTACAATATGACTTCAGATGTGGTATTTTATAGCATAGATTTTCACTTTGTAGAATCTTACTAATTTGCTCAAATTTGTGTCCTGTTGGATAATGCATACACTTTGACCAAATATATGATGTGCCTATCCTACATAGCGTAAGGGCCTAACGGGTGCACAGCGTGCTCACGGTCTCGACTCAAACCACACACATCACAAAGACCGGTTAACTTGGTTGATAAGAATGAATGTAAACAAACGACGTATCCCCCACCAGATGCCTGGCTGGTCTTGTCGGTGTGATCGATCCTGGCCAATATTACTTGTTCACTGTTTCCGTATTCCTAACAGAAAAACAAAATGGAGTGAAGATGCCTATTTAGGGGGAGACATAAACAATCTATGTCTCAAAATGACTGAGGAAAATTGAGATCCTTATCTGGAAGTCTCACAGAAAAGTGGGGAAGGTTTTAGTGGCTGAAGACCTATATCGGTAATAAATGTTTGTTCCCCAGTGGTCGCTGAAGCGTT
The DNA here is from genome assembly GCA_020796225.1 of Arion vulgaris. Taxonomy (NCBI): domain Eukaryota; kingdom Metazoa; phylum Mollusca; class Gastropoda; order Stylommatophora; family Arionidae; genus Arion; species Arion vulgaris. The sequence continues at coordinate 16,386,333 of CM036763.1, read as the reverse complement.
CTAGGGGGACATAGTGGGTTCAGATGAATTTGGGGGTGATTAGGGTCGGTGGCTCCTTAAAGATGAAATTAATTATATATATTTAAAAATAAATTCATTTCGTGATTTTGCGATTGAATAATCATTTAAAATTTGAATTCCTCATTTAAATTCATCTTATGCCCGTCTTACACGATCCATTTTGTCATTAATTTTCTATTTCATGCGTGTAATCATTTGAAAATTGGCCATGTATGACAGAAATATATATCAATTTTCTATGTCTAAGAGAAATTAGAACATGTTAATTGGGGGCATTGGCAAACTGTTATAATGTGGAGGAGGCGTTACAAAGTTTGCGGTGGGCCGAAAAAGTTTGGGAATCTATGTTTTAAAGTGAACGAATATGAAGACAAAAAAGTGCCCCAAATATGCTGTTCTTACCCATTTTAGGCTATTTGAAAAAGGAACTAAGACTAATATGATAACTTAGCTAACACGGTTCCAGAAAATTGCAACAGTAAATACATAAATCTTCTCATATTGGGTGTTGTTCTAGATAATGGAGCTACAAAGATAAACAAAATATACGTAACCACGTTTAGCTCAAAAGTAATAGAATGAGTGAATAGAAGAAAAAACTTCTGTCACAAAGGACTTCATTGACTTAGTTCACATAATAATGTGTGCTAAGGGAATGCCCAAAGTTGTAATCTTCTTCGAATGCTTCATATCGACCACTTGTTAACACTTTGCTGACCAGCAATCCTGAGCATTACTGTCTCCTATTACCAAGGGTGTTTAGAGATTTCTTACAAAATGACTGTTTTTCAAATTAAATTCATTTTTTTTAAATTTTAAGCAATATACCGCTTCAAAATTTTCTGAACACCAGTATGAATGGTTGCCACATCCGGAAACAATATTTTATGTAAATTAGTCGCATGAACACGGGGTGGCCATCTTGATTTTGTGTGGCTATTTATAGAAATTATAGGGTATGTTTTAAAACCAACCACTTTTCCCAGTTTTTAGTGAGTTTGTTCAATTTCAGGACAATAAAATGTTAGAAACATGGTTGGCAATGAATAAAGCAAGCTAATTTTGAGTATTGATTGAACAATTGACAACATATTTCAACATAAAAAGTAAACATAAATTTGAATAAAATGGAAAACAATTTTTTTTTTTTTTTGGTTGTATTATGTTAATGTGGCATCTCATAATAAGTGTTTATAAATGTTAAACTAATATACTGCCTCTAGTTGAAGTCTGATCTGCTGCCTTCATGAACTGTGGTTGAGGTTGTAGCTGTAGGTATCTGCAAAAGTCTTTGTTGGGAACGTTGGTAATCCTCAACTCTGTGGTATAATTTGAAGCAGAGTGTCAAGCATAGAGGTACCTTGCAATTTGGGCACTACATGCAAGTATGGCTTCTTTTCTTTACAGCCTTACACACTTTACAGCCTGGCTTGTACCTTGGCGTTTCATATTTTTCAATAAAATGGCGCTCAGTCAGTCGTGATGTTGTGACTTGTGATGTTGAAGACGTCACATTTCGCTGAAGGACAGCAGGTTCAAGAAGAGCAAGACTGACATCCTGCCTGAACTTCTTTGCTGTGATATTTTTGTGGAGTTGGCAGTGTTGTAGATTATGTGTCCATTGACCAGAGCAGTTTCAACTATGAAATTATACAAGGGCAGGTACCATTTATAGGATGTGTGTGAGTAGGGGTAGCTTGCACTCAGTTGGTCGAAGTGATCGACACCCCCCATACTTTTGTTATATTTTTCTGCAATCACTGGCTTCTTGATCATTCTGCCCCCAGGCATTCCCCTTTTTCTAACTGTCTTGTCCATAACCTCACTGGAGTGAACAGTAGAAATGAGGTTAACTCTTTTAGTGTCATGCCAGGTAACTGGCAGCATGCCGTTGTCTTCAGTTACACAAAACATGGGTTGATCTGCCTTTTTTAATTTAAGATTCTTTTTCTTGAGTGCTTCAGTAAAATGCTTTCTGTTGTCATACAGTTCCACAAGCCCCAATCTGCATTTCTTTCAGCTCTTGGAATAAAGCTGGGCCCGAATAAAAACTGTCGCAGTAAAAGACATATCCTTTGTTGCCTCAAGCGGATCTTTCACAACCTTGGACGTTGTACCAACAGTCTTCGTTGTTTGCCTTACCAGTATAAATTTTAAATTTCAGGCAATACTGTGTTGTTGAATCGGTAAGAACAAACAACTTAAAACCCCACTTCGTTGGCAGATACTGTTTGAAGTAAATTCTTCCTTTGAAACCCTTCATCGATGGACAAATCCCGTCCAGGTGTGTAATGCTGCTTGTAGGTAGGCACTACGATATCCAATAGGGGCCTCAGCTTGAAAAGGGGATCATACCCAGGTTGTCCCCTTTCAATCCTGAGTTCATTATTGCTGAAATGCAGATTTCTATGGAGCTGCTGATACCTGTTCCGACTCATGGCCCTCGAATATGGCGTTTCATTTAGCCAAAATGTCTTGGACCAGTAGTCTAAGACTGCTGGTTTGCAAGACATTTCCACTGCATCAGTTTTATCCCAAGTGAGTTTTTTGTACTTGGCACTTCCTGAGTACTGGGATAGATGATTTTCAGCATATCTATTCACCTCATCAGTCATTAGCACTATAGCAGTATCAGGGAAAAAAAGCTTAAAAAAATTAAGAGGCGTATAGTCAGTTGTGACTGATGTGACACCTTGTTGTTCTTGGTACGCAATAATAGTGTCAAGCTCAACTAGTTCGTTTTGACGAACATTTCTCCATCTCCAGAGCTTATTAGTATTGGCGGCAATGCTCTGGTACCACACCCACTTCTTACTTGCGATGTGCCTACGTCATCTGCATTTTGAAATGTAACGTCGCTACTTTCACTTTCGTTATTATTTAGTGATGCATCTCTACTTAGCCACGAGGTATCACTTTTGTCACCACATTCGCTGGCAGAGTCAGAATCATCAATGTTACACATATGGTTTCCATTATCAGACATGATAAAAACTCTGAAAGTAAAACTTGTAACAAAAATAACGAATTTTCCTTGAATACACTGTTTGAAACTGTTCTAAACACTACCGATCGTGGGGCAGCCATTTTGGAATAATAAGATGACACGTGATCGCTAAAGTTATCGATACTGCCGTCTGTTTGCATTCAACATGTTCGAAATTCGACAATCGTCGAAGTTGGTCTCTAAGACTTTTAGCCGGAAATTCGACTACCGCCGAATTTGGTCAGTAAAGTGTTAACTACACTTTGATTTGTATGTGTTCAGAGCAATTGTACGTTGTGCCAATTATGCACCTACAAGCAGACCAGTACATCCAATTTCTGTTATGCTTTTTATTTACTAGGGTAGCTTCCCTAGGCTTCTACCTCAGTTACCTCTTATGACGTGCTTCATAGGTCACAGTGTTACTATTCTTTGCTCCCCTTGAGAGCCCCAGCAACACACTGGCGAGTTGTAATCAATTTGGCAGATGGTGGCAAATATAGGACAGTCACTTCACTGTACATATCATAATTATATATGTAATTTCCTTACCCAATTAATTTTATATTTTCAGGATGTTGCTTTCCCTAAGCAGAGTTCTTATACAAGATGGGTCGAGGCTTGATGTCCTGTACTTTGACACCACATATTATCCGGTGGCAGCTTTTAGCTGCGCATTTTTCTTGTACTTGTACAGGTATAACAACTCTTTATACTGTGTTCTGCATTCAGTAACTACTCATGAACAATGTTGTTGACACTAACATCATTTGTGTTAAATATAGCCTGTGAAAAGTTACCAACAACACTAGAGTCACCAACATCAGCATAAGAAATTACATTGAGAAACAGAATGCAGTGGTTCGGCCACTTAATAAGAATGCAATCAAACTTCACAGTGTACAGAGCCTTCTACAACAGAACATAAGAAAATAAGGCGAGAGGAAGACCATAAAAATGATTGTTAGATGTCATAGCAAAAAAGGAAAAATAACTATCACCCATGTCACTAGAGCAGCGCAAGAAAAGAAACAGAAAACCATGACACTGGGCAACAACCCGATACCAGTGTGACGACAAAAGAAGAAGATTAGACATACTTTCAATTGTTTCGTTGGTATTACTGAACGCAAGAACTAAACTATCTTCTATATTTGCTATTCGAAAATGGTGGTACTTCCTTTACAGGACGTCATTATCAACCACAGTAAACAAGTCCTTCTTCGAACGTTCCATATCCACCACTTGTTAACCACTCTTTGTGATGTGTATATGATCCGGGCCTAAGAGCGATTGTACATTGTGCCAGTTATGAGTCTACAAGTATGCCAGCACATCCAGTTTCTGCAACGCTTTTATTTACTAGGTAGCTTCCTCAGCCCCTACCTAGTTGTCGCTACGATATGCCTTGTAGCTCGCAGTGTTAGTATTCTTTGCTCCTCTTGCGGGCCCTGGAAACACACCAGCATTTTAGTTCCTAACACTATCAGTCAAAACTGGAAAACGTGTCAGAAAATAGAACAGAATTTCACTGTAAACATATTACTTGTTACCATGTGCATATGTATAATAGAGGGACTGAGATAGTATAAGATTGCAAACGAGGAACTCAGAGAAAGAACTAAGCATATACTAGTGGAGGAAGAGGCGCTGGCGATAGATAGGACACACATTGAGAAGACCAACTGGAAGCATTGCAAGACAGGCACCGTTTTGGAACCCGGAAGGAAAGAGGAGTAGGGGAAGACCTAGACATACCTTGAGAAGGGATCAGGAAGCTGATATTAAAAGGATAGGTAAAACATTGGATGGGATGGCAAGAGAGTGGAAGACGTTTGTTGAAGAAGATGTGCATATATATATAGGGAAATGTTATGAATGAAAAGAAGTTGTGCTAAAAAAAATGATGTTATAATTGAAAAGTATGACATGTTTATTTTCTTGTTGCTCTATTTACCAGACTTTATTATTTTTTAATTACAACAGGTATGTCAGCCCGAAATTGTCCTCCAAGCTATGTCCAAAATACGACCTTCTTTCAGACCAAGAGCAAGTGGATTGGAACAACAGGTAGACCACAGACACAAATTTGCATTTTTGTTATCCATGTTGTTAGTTTTAGCCAACAGCTGTCTTTTTTTTTTTTTTTTTTTTTTTATAAAGAAAAGAACATGTTACAGAAACAGCGATGAATAAACAAACTTTGCTACAGAAAGACATATATAACATAAGTTGAAATTGAAATATGAGTAGAATGTGTGTATCTATGCCTGGGCAGAATTTAAAATATAGAAAGTTTAATTTCTGCCATTGAGAAAACAACCGGGAGAGTGAACCAGAACTAAAAGCACATAACGAAATTGGAAGTGCTACAATAAATGTATACTTCTTCAAATGCTCCATATCAACCACCTGTTATCCACTCTGTGATTTGTATCTGATCTGAGCCTAAGAGTGATTGTACGTTGTGCCAGTTATGTGCCTACAAATAAGCCAGCACAACCGATTTCTGCGATGCTTTTTATTTACTAGAGTAGCTTCATTAGGCACCTACCTCAGTTGCTTCTTACGACATCGCAGTGTTACTATTCTTTGCTCTCTTTGAGGGCCCCGGCAACACACGGGCAGGGCAGAATTTCAAATATGGAAATTTAATTTCTGCTATTGTGAAAACAACCGGGAGAGTGAACTAGAATTAAAAGCACATACCGAAATTGGATGTGCTACGATAAACGTATTCTAGAACAATCAAAGAAATAATACTGTCCGCTGTGAAAAATTATACAACATGCAAGGGGTTACCCCATAAATATTGGTTGCAGCTTTATGATAATTTATTGTTGATCTGCAAGATGTCACCAGGTGTAATTGCTATTGATTGTTTTGTCTGTTTCGAGTCAAGGACATAAGAAGAATACTACATATCAGGTTACCTGCTGTTTTAATATGTGTGGTTATTACATTATCGATACTGCATGTTTTAGATAGTGCTAATTAGAGCTTTTTCTTGTATGATCTTATTTTATCATGTCCACTTGTGCCGTGAACCATTATGGGGGCTCATAGTGTTGCACAAATCATTAACTCCGTAGCTCCAGTAACAATCCTAGGAATCTCATAAAAAATTGCACATGTGGCACAGTCCAGATTCAAACCTTCAAAATGGCAGGCACACATCATAACACTTCGCCATAGAGACCGGGAAGGGGGAGGGAGGCATAGATTCTATCTTGAGCCAGATGTGTTGAATCTGTAGCTGTTAGTCCGTGTTATCATTGAATCTCTGTTATGTTATCTGTCTATTTGGTTCTCAGTTTTCATTATGTTGTCGATTCATGTATGTTACACTTTGCTGTAGAATAAATAGCTTTTAACTTCTCATTGGGGTTTTTTTTTTGCCAAATGAATAAGGATTTTGTGCTATGATTTACACCGGTTAAGTAGCAATATGCTGCTTAGCACCCGTTCTGGGGCACTTGGGTATTGATGAGATAGCAGACTGGCTAGCTATGTCACAATGGGGCGGGGGCAATAGATTGGGCTGACATTCTGATTCTGAACGCCTCCTCATAGAGTGTGGTCGCAAAGATGATTTTCTCTTAAACCAATCCGTGTCAACTGCTAGATTGCAAGAATTTATATTGAATATTGGAGTGGCCAGAAAAGAACAGCACAACAGGTATATGAGTATGCTCATTACTCAACATCGAACTGGTAGGTTAATCGTGGGACGCTGTTGGAGATATTGCAAAGGAGATTGGAGCAACTATGGACATGTCCGGGGTGCAATGAAGATATTCCAAGCTGAAGCAGCAATATTTTATGCCAATATTCCAATCAAATGTGATTTAAATTTGAGCTTTATCAAAGTCTTTGAATTGCTCCTTTATTACTGCACAACATTGGGAAATCTTGCATTAATATATGTTTCTGTTGTTTCCTCAGAATTAATTCCACAGTGCATTCAGTCATAGTGAGCTGCATGTGTGCTTATACCATGGTTTATGATGATGAAATAACTGAAGACCCGATCTGGTACGGCAATAGTGTACTTAATGTACATTAACCAATGTTGTGTTATGCTCCTCCACATTTTCTACCATTACTGTTGAATGCTTTTCTTTATCGTGTATATGTGTATCATTTTGTGAGTGATTGTATGTATGCAAGGCAGTTGAAAAGCATGTGCTTTTAAGTATAAGTGCTACAGAAGAGTCCTCTGTATACCGTGGTCAGAGAAGACAACAAATAGATCTATCCAGGAAGAACTCAAAGAAAAACTGACTGATGCTACAAATAAGAATTTTGAGAAACTTGAAGTATTATAGACAGGCAAAGAGGAGAGAAGGAAGACCACGGAGAAGATGGATTTAGAATTATACTGCTAATTTGAGCATGACAACTGCAGAGGTGGGACATCTGTCACATACGAGAGAGAGATTATGAAGGAACCTGTTAGGGTGACAAAGTTCTGCTCAGGACACGCTAGATGATGATGATCATACACATAATCATTATATTATGTGATGTACATGAGAGCAGTTTGTATTTGTGCATGAAAGTAATTATATGGGCAGTCATGCATTTAAAAAGCACATTTTAACCACGGTCTGCCTCTTAAAAAGGGATGTATATGAACATGAAGGTGGACTTTTGAAGCAAAGCTTAAAGCCACACAAAAGACGAGGTTTTTGGAAGCATTTCACGGGCAGAACTGTAGAGTTTGGTGGAGAGCGATACTTGCAACCCTATGTTCCATTTGGAGCAAGATTTAGTAGTAGTATGTGTTTTCTCCTGATATGCTTTATATTAGCCAGCTACTTTAGTCACTACACCAGTTCTCAGATCAGTGTTGAGTGCTACCACCTAATTCTGTCCCTGACGCGCTTTATCAAGCTTTGGTGCATTCACGTCCAGCATCTTAAAGTCTCATTTGCATAAGCCCTTCTTATGAACGAAAAACCAATCCACAGTTGTTTTTTTTGCCAGAAGCCAGCTCTATTTAATATATCCTCATGGATTTTACACATGCGGCTCAGTCATCTCATGTGACTTCGTCGGGAAAGAGTGGTCATGTTGAAAATGTCAGCAAACACCTCAATGTTTGTTACTCTGTGACTCCCAAAGATCCTGATTATACACCTAAGACAATGCTTGTCAAATGCTTATATTTGAGTGCTGTTTTGTGAAACTATGTAAAACTTAAATTATTTCAGGCAGGATTCTCCACTAGTTAGAACAAGCTGTGCCATAGTTGCTGGTTATATGACTTCAGGTATGTGAAATATATTGCCAAGATTATCTGACCACACTTCCATCTACTGCTTGGCCTGAACTTTTCCTTCTTGTATGGGTTCATCAACGATACCATTATTTACTTTTTATATGCCTAAAATATGTGATTGCTTTATTTTTATCTCTTGTAAATGATTCAAGTAATCCAACAAAGAACCAGTGTCATTAGTTGCCACATGCTGAGAGACATACTGAAGAGATTGGAGCACTTATTGACACTTGGTTCAATGTGCAGTGATGATGATCCGATGACTAAACTTTTATCTCTTTCAGCATTTATCTTCTAATTTCCCATAACTTTTTTTTCTTCTTGCATAATTCTTCTGTGTATCCAGATCTTCAATTTTCTTTGTTGTCCATATTTCTGCACAATAAAAACAGAATATGTCTAACACCTGGTGTATTATTAATTAATTATATATTTGTATGAGTGTTAATGGTTTGGCCACTTGGTCAGAATGAACCCGAATACACCAGTTCCAAGAGCATACAACCTGTAAATGGAATCATCAAGAGGAATGGGCAGACCAAGAAAAAGATGGGTTGATGGAGTTACAGACATCTTAAAACTCCACAATACCACACCATATCAAGTGACTGAGCGTGCATTATCTCGGAAACCGATCATCAGTTAAACCTGCTATGCCTAGCGGCAAAAAGGCAGAGAAGGGCGAAAGAAAGAAAGATGAGTGTTAATTCTTTTTCTTTGTTTTCTTTAATCCTGTTTTGCTTCATCACATCAGGATAAGACAATATTTTGAAAACAGGCTTTTGTGTACTCTTCATAAATAGTTTTTTTACGCCGCCTCTATTATTTCTGAGGCCCACCTTTTGCGTGGGCTGGCTTTTGCTTTGTATCCCCTGTATCAGAGTATCATTTAATCTAATTTATGCTCATAGAATTATGAAGAGATGAGTGTTAATACTTGTCTGATATTGTTAAATATATTTTGGGTTTCAACTTCTTTTATTACAATTAACTTACATGCTAGTAGTTTGTTTGTCATAGATATTTTGCTTCGTGAAATTTACTAGTGTTTCAATTTTGCTTTTTCAGATGTAATTATTATGACAATTCACTACAAACAGATTGGGGAAATATTTTATGTGCTTCATCACGGAGCTTCAATATATGCATACTATTATGTAATGGTGAGTACTTTTAATGTCTAGACTCAAATCCCTGCCCATGTGTTACCGGGGCCCACAAGGGTAGCAGAGCATAGTAACACTGACCTACAAGGCATGTTGTAAGAGGCAACTGTGGTAGGAGCCTAGGGAAGCTATGCTAGTAAATAAAAGGTGTTGCGAAAATTGGATGTGCTGGCCTACTTGTAGCTCTTAGGCTCAGGTCACATACAAATCACAAAGAGTGGTTCAACAAGTGGTCGAAATGGAGCATTCAATAAAGACTAAAATCTGGTTTTGACTCGTCTAACCAATAATACATTATCATTGCTTGAATCAATATTTTACAAATATTCGTTTCAGTTGAATAGTAAATACAATTCTAAGTTTGTCAGTTATTTAATCTACTGTATGTGATGTTTGTTATGATTTTGTTTAAACTTTTCTTTAGTGTTCAAATATTGTGAGCTTCTTTGCTGCAAGCAATCATCCTTGATTTGTTCTTCTTCACCATCTTAGTTCTCATTTCCATATCTTGCAGGTCCCACACCTCAAATCTGTCAATGTTTGTTCAACTTTATATTCATTCCGTATATATTTTCTTCTTCTTTGCGTTCATTCTTTACGACCAATTGTAATCACTCTTTGTGATATGTTTGATCTTTGCCAAGAACGTGTATACGTTGCACATTGGTTTGGTAGGCCCCTGTACTCCTTATATGTTTATCTGTAGTATATTAATGGATCCCTTTACATATTTTTCACACAGAGCGAGAGGCTTCACTCGCGTGCGAGGACCTTGTTGACCGAGGCGACGTCCGTGCTCGTATCTAATATATTTGTGTTGTATTGGCATTATGTCTGGAGTTATGTTGCGACAGTTTCATCCCAAATAGGTTGTCAGACATAGATCTCTTACTTGATCTGGGGCCCCTGGTAGTTTCAGGCAGATATGTGGTATCAGGGTGTCACTGGATCGAACTTGGGGAGCACAGTTCACCGCCGCACAATCCCCGCTAGTCATAGGTGCACCATGCTTGCAGGCCTTTATCCGTGGCCAACGTTACAAACTGGCCTAAATGCTCTATTTGTCAAGATGGAGGGTGAGGCGGATTATTCAAACGTGTTTAGTAAACATGTGGACATTTTAGTAAACATACGGACTCAAACGAACTTCTTCAGTAAACATAACAACAAAATGTAGATCAAATTACGATTATAATTATATGTGTATAATTTAACAATTACCTTCTTTAATAAACATAACAAAATAACGATGCCTAGAAAGTGTTGTGTACCAAATTGTAGATCTAATTATGAGGGAGATTATGTTAAAGCATTCAAGGTTCCAAATGAAAATCGTCAGGAAATTCGGGACAAATGCCATGGATCAAAAATATTCCACGTCAAGATTGGCTTCCCACGAAACATAGTGTTGTTTGTATCAAACATTTTAGAGAAGAAGATTTAGTACGTTCAGATAAATATACAGATGCAAATGATGTAGAACACATTATTGACAGGCGTTGTGTAATTTTAAAACCTGATGCTGTTCCCACTGTGTTTCCTAACCTTCCATCTTATATGTCAAAAGAGCCTGTCGTTCTTCGTAAGAATCACAAGCACGAGCTCACAGTACAAGAAAGATATAATAAAGATGTTGAAGATTGGCTGGCGTCAGATCTGATCAGTGATTTTAAAGTTTTTCAGGACAATTATGAAGCAAGGTTACAAGATAATTTAAATGCAAAGTTTCTGCAGATTTGTAAAGACAAGGAATATGTTCTATTGTACACTGTAATTGTTGAAACCATGGAAGCACCAGCTATAGGACTAAGTATTAAAATAGACCAGGACATGTCCTTTACTGTTCACCTGAAGGGAGTTTCCATAGAAAAAGTTCCTTTAACTGGCTGTCAAGTAGTGGAAAAATTGAGAGATGGTCTCATGTTGAGAATCTTTTGTCCTATTGTTTATATAAAGATTTAGAAGAAGATCGAACTGTTGACTATTACATGACAAAGGCACATGCTAATCTGGTTGAAGCAATTAGTTTATCATCCACCACAACAAGCACTAGTGTTGTGCCAGAGAAAACACTTCAATTCCTCGCTGAACAGTTGCAGCTGGTCAGAACTCCAGATAACAGAAAACGGTACAGCAGTAACACCCACTGTTTTGCATTCATGACATATATAAAATCCCCAGTATGCTACAGATTTCTAAGAAGATCAAATTATCTGTGTCTTCCCCATCATGGCACACTCAGAAATTTAATTATGCCATTGACAAAGTCTGTAGATTCTGACATCAGTAAATATTTACAGATCAAGAGCAGCAAACTTTCTGCAACTGACCAAATTGTAGCCATTCAGATGGATGAAATTTATGTCAAAGCTGCACTAAATTATACTGGAGGAAAATTGATTGGCACAGCATCAAATTCAGTCGAAAGTGCTACCACTGTGCAGGCATTTTTAATTTCTTCAATATTTGGCAATTACACTGAAGTGGTTGAACTAATTCCAATGAAGAAGATGACATCAGATGACTTGCAAGGAAATTTGATTCAGACTATACAGACAGTGCAGTCCGTTGGTTTTAAAGTCCTGGCTGTTATTGCGGATAACAATGCAGTAAACAGAAAAGTGTACAAACAACTTGCAGGAAGTTCACAGAATGCATACACTTTTGAGAATCCAGTGTATTCTGGAACACCAATCTTTTTGCTTCATGATTCAGTACATATATTGAAATGCATATGGCACAACTGGATCAACCAGAAGGACACGGAGCAACGTTTTTTTTCCCCTTGTTATCCTGTATCACAATCAGAGGAACTCATGAGAGCAAAGATGTCCAGCTTGAAAATTTTGTATAATAAAGAATGTAACATTACCAAATTAGCACCTGCGATTACTCACAAAGCACTGTTTCCATCTAGTTTTGATAGACAGAAGGTATCTCTAGCCCTTGCTGTGTTCAACGAGTATAATGTTGCAGCTCTACGGCTCAGTGATCAGGAGGATGGTACTGCAACTTTTATTAATACAATACTACAGTGGTGGAACATTATAAATGTTAAAAATAAATTTATTGGAACAAAGCTTCAAAACCCATTTGCCATGCCTATAACAGCTACTGATAAAACTAATTTGTTGAATTTGGAACAGCTATGCAAATGGGTGGAAGCATGGCATAATCTACCAGTAAGAGAAGGGAAGCTCACCAGGGAAACATTCCATGCTTTGATTCACACATTGAAGGCAATGATAGATTTAACTAAATATGCATTCATGAACATAGAGTACATCTTGTTAGGAAAACTACAAACGGACAATCTTGAGGCCAGATTCAGTGAGTACAGGCAACTTTCAGGAGCAAACTAGTGAAACACGTACACACAAAGTACTATAGTTTTACAAAAACAGAAACAGTGACGATAAACAGCAACGTTTCGACCAACAAGGCCTTTATCAAGCAAACAGGGGTGACAAATTAAAATGAAACACAAATGGACGACCAAATACAAACGTATCTAAGGAAAATCTGGAATAAAAACGAATAACGAAATAAATGTAACACAAAAACACACATAAAAACTAGAAATAGAACGGAAAAGAAACAATGAAACATCTAGTAAATATATAACTTGAATACATGCAACATATACCCATATAGAGTACAAAGCATAGGAAGAGAAAGTACTAAGAAGCATAAGAATGTAATACGTTGAGCCGCGTGGTGAAGGTACCATACAAAGAAATCAACCGATTCTCCAGAGCAAATCGACTACGATCATCAGAGGAACATGATCGGATGGCTGTGACCTGGACATCGCAAGCTCCTGAATGGCCAGTATCATTGAAATGGGTAGCTACAGGGTCACAGAGCATTGGCGTATATCGTATATTAGCAAACTACCTTGTTTCTGTGCAGCAAATTTTGGAAACTGAAAAGAAACTAAGGATTTATTCTGTTTTGTGTATGTGCTCCTCGAGATGTGGTGATATTCCAATTCATGACTTATTAGCAGTGTTCAGTACAGACAATGAGATGGAGACAAGTGCTGCCAAGCAAGGAGACCCATGGTTTGAAGTGAATGTAGAAAATTCTGAAATCATAGTGCCTGACGGAACTGTGGATGTACTTGTCTACATCAGTGGATTTGCTGCCTACAGACTGTGTAGAAGATTAAAGTGCCCTTCATGTTGCCTACTTATTCAGCAAGCTAAGGGCATTACAGCAGAAATTGAACCTGATCTGTCCTGGTTAGACTACACACATTTAATAGATAGGGATGGACTGAAGTACCCATCACAAGACCTCACTGTTCTCTGCTTCATATCATATCTAGTTGTTCAAAAGCTGATATCATCTGAATATGAAGATAAGTTCTTGGCCACGACAAACCAGAAGGAGATTGTCATACAAATTGTAACTGCTAGCTACTTAAAATTCTCATTAGACAGTACTGCATGTGTCTACGGAGCTCAAAAAAGAAAAACTTTATTGTCCGCGGTTCCAACATTTGCTAACATTTTCCTCAACAATTATAGAAAAATAAGGAATGATCAATGCAATGTTCAGCAAACTGCTTCTTCACAAAAAGGAAAGTAGCAAAATTCAGTAGTAGATAAATATATTTATGTAATACTGTTTAGTTTCTGTGCTAATCAAGCTGTGGTGATGTGCACACTTGTGACTGACTAATTCATGGATTATTGATAAGTGATGTTAGTTTATGTGCTAATCAAGATGTGGTGTTGTGCAAACATGTAGCTTACTTATTCATGGATAACTGAAGAGAGACTACCATAAGCTGATGTAAGTACAATAGTTATCATATTTAAAATTAATCTAAGTATTCTGTATAAAATTAAACTAAAATAGTATGTGAGAGCAACAACTATAGCTACTCATCAGAAAACATCTTCTATAACACACACATGCATCCAACAACAAGTTTCTAACATCTGCAAGATGTATTGTCTAGATCAGCGTTTCCCAATAGTAACAGTCAATAGTTAGTCTGTAAGAATACACCGCTTCAGCCTGTGACGTCACATGGCAATATTGCCGTCCGCGCTGAGGCCAGTTTGTAACGTTGGCCACGCTTTATCACTAGCTCTGGTTCTGGGCTATTCACTATGGCCGTGTCACGTCACGTGCATAGGTGTTTTGTGCATATCCAGCTATTCCCTTCCAACTCACAGAGTCCGTCTTCACCATGGGTCCCCGCAAGCAGTGTGACCCTATCTGGCTCAGTGAAATGCCAGTGTCTTATCACCTCTTGTCGCAACTGGGAAGGAAGTGGGAAAGGGACGTAAGGGGAAATGGGGGACGTGGGAGGGTTAAGCAGGATTACTCCGCCCACTCATGTTGTTTAGCCAGTCAGTCGAGACTGTTGCAGGGGTGTGGCAAGTGGAGCCAAACATGAGCTAGGTGAGAAGTGAGGACCAAATAGGATCATGACTATCCATGGACACAACCAGGATATGGCTGTCATTTTCCATGAGGTACTAACCCCTACCTTCTCACCCAACACCCCTTGGTAGGCCCCTAAACGCATATACTTCTACACGTTTAGGATATGTACATCCGATTTCAGCCAAACCTTCTTATTCGCTTCTTACGACATGCATGGCTGGTAACAGTTGTTCTATTTTTTACACCACTATATATATATATATATTTAAAACTTATAAGTTACCTATATTATTTTTCAGCTTTTTCCCAACTAGATTATCATTTTTGTCAGTATTCCTCACCGTTTGTTTGCATGTCAATGTTAATTTTGCATATATTTTTTTTATCTATTTTCTTCAAATGTGTTAGCCGTAACATCTCAACATACTGAAGATACTTAACTGCTTATTAGTGTGTTGTTTATTTATATGTCATGGATGTTAAATACAAGACTATCACATATAGTGTATGGCGCAGTACATGAGATGGCACAAGATAGGACTCCAACTCCATTGGCAACATGCTACAAGTGGGTAGGGATTAAAGATGAAGATGCAAATCTATCATGTGTAAGACACCATCCTATATTTATTTCAGACATACGGAGTGCTACCATATTTTGCAAACTATCGACTTGTGGCAGAATTTTCAACACCATTTGTCAACCAAAGGTAAACATTCATATGAATATCTCTTAGATAGTACATAACATTATGTGTCATCATGAAGAAAACACTGGATCACATTGATGCTAAAAATACTTAACCTTAGTTTTGGTTCATGTATTTGCATATATGGGAGTCTGGGACACAGTAAATGAGATTGCAGAAACCAGTCAGCATAAAAATGGTTGTGCTTGGCTGAAAGGCTCAGATATCACATTCTCAACAAATGTCTACCTGACCGTGACGATCTCCTCCCAGTCGTGTATCTAAAAAGGGGGCCTCAAATCCCAGAATTAGCACTGCACGTGTTTACTAGCAAAGCATTTTATCGACTTCGCTATCTACGCCCACATAGAAAATGATCAATCAAACAGTTAAGATTTGTTTGTGAATTCATGTGTGCATGGGATAGAAGTTAAGATCACACATGGGTTACTAATGAAATAAATGCAAAGGAAATGAGATTAAACAACAAAATTGACCCATTATTATTCATGACCAAATACTTGAAACAGTACTTTCTTTTGTCTTTCTCTGCTTTTTTGCCGCTAGGCGTCGCAGGTTTAACTGAAGATCGGTTTCCGAGATAGTGCACGCTCTGTGGCTTGATATGCTGTGGTATTTTAGATGTCTGTAACTCCATCAATCCATTTTTTTCTTGGTTTGCAACTGGTGTATTCAGGCTCATTCTCACAAGGTGGCCAAACCATTTGAGTCTCTGTTTTTCAGTGAATCTAATTTCAACTGTTCTTCTAATTTCATTTCTTATATGGTCTCTTGTTTTATTTACCGCTTTCCTCAAGCATCTCATTTCACATGTGGTAATTTTCCTGTCATTTGTCAGTGCCCATGATTGGCACTGGTAGCATAGTGTTGGTATGAAGATTGCATTTATAATCTGTAACAGTACACAATTTGATATATTTGAGCAGCAATATTAACAAAGATGTAGGAACATACAAAGATGTCAATGCTGATGTTGGCAACGCCAGATTTGCTTTCAACTTTCTCCATCCAATGTGGAACTCTACAGCTTTATTTCTTGGAAATATTTCTAGACTGTTCAACACAAATAATAAAGTCTGTCTTGCTCCATGAATGACATGTGACCAAGAATATACATCCAGGCTGCAGACATTTAACTTCTTCTTATGCTCCATATTGACCACTTGTCAAACACTCTGTGTGATTTCTATGTTATCTGAGCCTAAGAGTGATTGTACGTTGTGCCAGTTATGCGCCTACAAGTAGGTCAGCACATCCTATTTCTGCGCTGCTTTTTATTTACTAGGGTAGCATCCTAGGGCCTACATCAGTCGCCTCCTACGGCATGCATTGTAGGTTGCGGTGGTACTATTCTTTGCTTCCTTGCAGGCCCGGCACCACACGGGCGGAAGACATTCAACAAATCTAAAGTCTTGTATCTAAAAAAGAGTCTAACGTAGGTTTTACTTCATTGCAACAGGTTTTACCCTATATGACTCAGTTCCTCTCTACAGAAATGACATGTCATCAGCCAAAAGTACTGCATAAACTCCGTAGCTTTGGCAACAATCCTGTGGGTCTCTGGAAAAAATGCACTTTTGATCAGAACACCGCAGTCCGTATTTGAACCCACTATCTTCAGAGCGCGCAGCAAGGACTTAGCCACAGTCTTGTGTATTCCTGTCCAGTACCTTCAAGTCTAGCTTGCATATGTCTTTGAAATGAAGGAAGGGTCGCTCACACTATTCTTTTGCCAGAAGCCATCTCCCTATATAGAAAACGCCATTGTCTGATACGGTAACTATGCTGGAATCCTAGCATATTTCAACGCTTCATTTGTCACTTCAGAAGATTCCCTAGATGTCTCTAATAGTGCATGTGGAAATGAATAGTGACTTACTGCTACACTCCTGTAGAGTCAGGTAATGATTAAACAAAGCGGATCTTGTACTCCAATCCACAGGGAAGGAGAGTGAGAGGAAAATGAAAACTCTGGGAAACAGATATCAAGGAGACATGGATAGTACCAGAATGATTTTCGCTTGTTAAGATCTTTGAGCCAGAAGAAGATGCAAGATAATTATCAAGAAACACAATGTTTTATCTAAAAGATGTCCTCTCAGAAGTTATGAAGGGATAGCAGAGAGGTAAAGGAGCAACCAAGGTACCACGCAACCCCCATAGAGATGAATGTCTATCTGCTTGTGGACAGACCACACAGACAGCTAAACACATCCTGCAAGATTGTCACCTGATAAATCAACCGCGAAAAGAACACTGGCCAACAGAGACAGACATCAACACAAAGCTGTTTGGAAGCTTTGATGAACTAACAACATACATCCAGAGGGCCGGACTCATTGTGTAGACATTGAACATCAGCAAACAAGGAGATCCATCAAAGTAGAAGCCTTCACAACTCACGGCAATGTACATCACTGAAAGTTTTTCAGTCTTCATTTATGAAAGAGGCTCTAGAAACACCTCTATGCTACATAAAAGAGTGAAAACTTGTACTTCCTTCGAGTTTGTAACAAACATTTAACAGATTGTCACATTTACTTTTGTTTCAGGTGGTTCCTTTCACAGCTAGGATATGAAAAAACAAATTTTGTTTTTGTGTCAAACGGTGTGGCTATGGCAGTAACATTCTTTATTGTCCGTGTCGCAGTTATGCCATCATACTGGCACAGAGTTTACAGCGTCTATAACACACCTGCTTTTAACCGACTTGGGTACATCCAGCTATGCCTGATTATTCCTTGCCTCATTTTGGACATAATTAATGTTTATTGGTTTTACAAAATATGTGTTGGGGCGTACAGGGTCTGTTGTATGTTTTTTGAGAAAGAAAGACTAGAGGGAAAATCTTCAGCTGGGTTTAAATTTCCTACATTGAGCGATGTAATTTCCAAAAGATCATTAGTTCCAAACCACACTGAATGCCACAGACATATTGATTAATTATTTTTTTTGTTATTCAAATTCTACAATACAGCTAATATGTTCATCACCACACTTACACAAATTGCAATATTGTGAAGAACTTGAAGAAATATGGGGAACAGACACACACACAGAACATTGGTAACACTTTTAACATGTGAGTTATCTGACATCAATTGACGTTTTTACCATCTGTTATTTTATTTGCATCTGTTTCTGTAATGTTTATGTGTCATGTCAAGTTTGTCAGTAGTCTGAATTATTAAGATTCCCTATTGACAACACAATAATTATCATTTTCTTACTGCAATTCACCATTTTTTTTCTATGATCTGTGAAGGGCTCTGGCCTTTCTTGTCTTTAGCGTCAATTCTTATTCCTGTAATTTTGTCAATTGTTTTGGTGTGTTCTGGCCATGTTGTTTACTAATAGGACAATATAGATGGTTTTGTTCATGACCTGATTCATGCTAGTATTATATGGACATCAATAACTTCTCTTCTTTGTCTGCCCTAAAAATGACATTCATTACATTGTGATGCAGTTCACTACACCTTTTGATCAGACATATCTGTTTTCACAGCTACATTTTTGGACTAGGTTTGTGTTCTTCCTTTGATCTATACCCAATAAAAGGGAAGTAGGGTTTTGGTCATCTCATTCACTGCATGTAAGGCGTCATGTCAATGTTTAACCTGCTTTTGTGTGACTGCTTTTTATTTTGGTAGCTTCTTGTACTTGAAAGAATAATGTTGTGTATCTATCACAAGGATATTAATTTAATGAATAAATTTTAGTTACTTGATTTCATTTTGTTCAGCTGCAACAACTTTTTTTTTTTGTTCATGTTAGACTTAAATTTGTTAATTTATTTGTAGGCATAATTTTTAGAAGTCAAATTTAAAAAAAAAAACCACACGTAATGTAGGTTATATATTTAACACCAATTCCCATTCTAAAATATACATCCTGGGGGATATAAGTACTGGCAGAAATATTGTTGAGTATGCATCGTAAGCTTATATAATTGTCAAGTGATTTGTGCAATATATGGACATTAAATAGTATTTTGGGAGACATTCTGTAGTTTCTCAGCTGTTTTCTTACTGGCCAACTGTTCTTGGTTATAATAATTGAAGTTTTATTCTTGGTAAATGTAATGTGTGTGATAACAAAATGGTTTGTATTGTGTTTATCTTCTTAAACTGTATTACTGGCTGTTCTAGTCACATTTGTTAACACAGAGAAGTTATGCAGTGGTTTAAGTGATACTATTGCACATAATTTTTTAGACACATGAAAATATTTCTTTTTAAAATGCCACAGATTTTGATGACATCGGGTAGTTATCAAATTTCAACTTCAGAAGAATCTCAAACTTGTTTTTATGAACATATTTTGCTGACATTGTCACTAAAGTTGAAACAATTTGTCAATACTATTTCAAACTGTATGTAATATTAGCTTCCATATTACCTCTGAAGTCAGTATGATGGGGGACATAGATAAAAGTAAAGCATGCCTTCATGCAAAAATCAGTCATACCTGAATTCATAGTGACAACGTAAGAAGCTTCCATGTTGCAAATATCTTGTGTGATAAAGTTTTATTTCTCAGATCCGTGGCAGAAAATCTTTTAGAAAGTACTAGATGTTAGAATGCTGATATAAACAATTGGTTAGAATGCTGACTTCAGTACTAATAGATTCTGTTCTGGACATTCTCCATTCAATTGCAATTTGGTACTACATGGCATGGAAAGTAGCAAGGAAGTGAGCTGGCCACCTGACCTATTCTCAGTATTGTGGACACTTCACATGATTAATTATATTATATGTGCCATCATATTATATACTTTCCTATATTTCAACCTCAAGCTAAATATTTCATTTTTCTTTCTATGTGATTCAATGTTGAAAAAAAAACTTCTATATAGATGTAATATTTTATTTTGTTTCGTTTAAATGAAGCGCTAACATTCAATATAGTGGTATAAAAGTATTTGAGCTTTTTAATTTATACACATTTACATTACTGCCTATTTCACGGACAGAACGTCTGAATAAACTCTGCCGATTCGTTTTATTGACGTTGCTAGTGTTTATGTAACTTCTCTCCCATCTGCAAGGTGTATTTTACTTTTGTTCAGCTTCCTGACCAACAAAATGTAGTTAAAAATTAATCTTCTTCGAACGCTCCACATCAATCACTTGTTAACCGCTTTGTATGTGATCTGAACCTAAGAGCGGCTGTACCAGTTATGCACCTACAAGTAGGCCAGCACATCCGATTTCTGCGATGTTTTTATTTACTAGGTAGCTTCCTAGGTCCTACCTCAGTCACCTTTTACAACATGCCTTTTAGGTTGCAGTGGTACTATTCTTTGCTTCCCTTGCATGCCCCGGTACCACACGGGTGGTTAAAAAATTAATGAAACAGAACATCCCATAACTAGCAGTTTCAATGGCTTCTAAATCTAGAACCATCATTTTATATGGCATAATGTCTACACTTCAAATAGTAAGGTCCCAAGTTTTAACACATTTCCTGGGTCATGTGTTTTTCAGTTGGTCATCACAAATAGCGTTGGATAACATAATCAGATGTTTTTTTTATTTCTTTGTAATGCATATGAAAACTACCCAACATATTTTGGTAACTTCTTCAAACGCTCCATATCAGTCACGAGGCCAGCACATCCGATTTCTGTGATACTTTTTTGTGTACTAGGTTAGGTTCCTAGGCCCCTACCTCGATTGCAGTGGTTCTATTCTTTGCTCCCTTGCGCACCCGCAACGTACAGTCGATTTCAGTAACTCGCGGATCCTGATTTCAGTAACATGAATATCTAACTGGGAAATAACAAGTCGCCAAGTTTTTTTAATTTGAAACAGTTTTATTTATATATCTTATTAATTTAGTTTTAAAGTATGGAGTGCGTGCAGTTTTAAGTTATCTTTCACAGTTGGTATTTAGGTGTTTTTTGTATTGTTTCTGTGCATTTGTGACACTGGCCTATTAATGCCATAATTGTGTCATAATTCTTTTTTTCATATATCTTCCTACAGTAAATAGCTCTTTTCCATCTTTTGTATGTTCATGTTTTTTGTGGGTGTTTTTTGGCAATCAAACTGTCTTGAACAGCAGACAAATGCCAGTGATATTTATATATATGTATATATATATATATATATGAGCTCGCTATACCACATCAGTTGTGCCTTTAGTTCTCACTGTGGCAAGATTCAATGATACAAGATACATTTCCTAATGCCTTGCATGTATCTTGTTACCTGTCATATGCACATCAAGAAATCCTATGCCAAACACATGTAAAGTGCATATGTCTTGGTTACTACAATAATAAGTATTATTTTATTTCCACCTTCAAAATTGGTCACTTTGCTCAAAATAAATTTTAAAACCCACAGAATTACTACTGTTCATTCATCTTGCCTGTCATACTTTCGTGAGCAAAAGACACCAATTTCTATGAATATAAAAAACAATAGCAGCAAAAATTGTACATATGTTTTGGGAAATGTAAACAACTAAGTGTGGACAGAGAATTATTTATCAGAATACAGCTTCATGTTTATTGTATTTATTTTTTTATTTTGTCCAGCAATAGAAACTATTCTGTATAAATTGATTTTAGTATTGGTTGTGTATCTCTGCCCACTAATGCTGGAAAAATAATTACAAACAACTATTCATCTGAATTTTGTTGCTGTTTTATGTCACACTGAATGTGCTGTGCCACTGCTGCTCTTAATAAATTACATGAAACATAATCTGAATGCAACAAAAGTTTTAATAACATTGCAATATGTTGTACACACTTGTTAAAAGTAACAGCATTTACAAAGAATTCTTACAGATAAAATTAGAAATAATATTTGACAGAATATCACCAAGAATTTTTTATTTTTATAGTTACACATACTCTTGCTGAGATCTTCCTGTGTAAGAAAGAGATCGGAGCACACATGGTTCCTCACCACAGTGCAGTGATGATGGTCATATCAAGCACATACTCTTGATATAACTTGACATTTTGACCAGATATCACAATTCAGAGGCTTTGAAAGAAAACAATTTAGGGGTCTCTGTGGCTGAACCCTTTGCCTTGTGAGTCGAAGGTCGTGGGTTCGAATCCGGACCACGCCGTTCTGTTTACAGTGCAGTTTTTCCAGAGACCCTAGGATTGTTGCTGAGCTACGGAGTTCGTGCTTTGTGCAATACTCTCGGCAGGTGGCGTGCCATTTCTGGAGAGGAACGAGTCATATGGGGTAAAACCCGGTGCAATGAAGTCAATCCTTTGGCTTTAAAATGAATTGCATTCACTGGTAACCACTATCAGAGGATGTAGATAGCTTGAATATCCTGGAACTTTGGCAATGAGAGTCCTCAGATAGACAACAGAAGAGTGAGACATGGCTGACTTATAAAACATGAAGGAAATTAGCATGCAATGATATAGAGTGCCATAGTTAGAAAGGCAGAAGTACAGAGGGATCACTTGTGAATGCGTCAACTAATACATGAAGAAGACATAAATATATTCTATTACTGGTAAGTAATGCATGGAATTAAAACTGCACATAATATATGCAGGTAAAATATAATTTAGGTATGCACATTTTAAAATAGAATACATAAAGAGGACGTGTTTGTATGAATCGACCTATTTATTTGCTAAAACAAGTTTTTGTTGATCGGTAGTCAGCTACACGAAACTGAATATTTTCAAACTAACATATCACACTATCAAAATAAGTATGGTGTTAATTATGGCATGGTAACCAGAATCTATACGTCACGTGGTGACTCTAGTAACCAACCTCATTGAAGTCTAAGCTGGCAGAGATTGAAGGGGTTGACCTGGTCAAAAATGTGTAGGAAACTGTGCCTGGCCAAAAGATGCAAACATCACCGTCAATTTTTAAACTCAGATACAATATAGTAATATTAATATAAAGTAAAACTTTATATATATATATATATATAGCTTGTTGCAATAGAATTGGTTAACAGAATTGACTTCACTGCAATCCAGGCAGACTACAGGATCTCAGATGATGGTATATGCATTAATGGTTCGCAGGGGGACTGCCTAGAGTAGTTGATAGTAGCTCGGCCTGCTAGCTGTGAGACGCCTCATAGCTCGGGTTCAAACCTACTGTCCGGCATTTGTTCGAGTCCCTGGACTTACTCAGGACGATAACGTGAGTACCTCTGAAGTCGGAGAAAATCTGCCTGTATGGCGAGGAATACTAATTACGAGTACATTGAGCACACGGCTGCCAGTGTAAAGTAATTTACAATGTGCACGCTGTGCCATTGTAAGAAATTGGAAAAACGGATTTTCCGCAAAATTCAGTTTCAGAGATGAAACTTCGTCTGAGTTGAAAGCGGACGAAAGAAAAATGGTTCGCTGGTGGCTCATGTCGATTCTAAATACTTGAGCTGTTTCACTGATTTCCGTACAATGGCCACCAGTCGGACAATGAATTATGTACTTTATTATGTACCCCTGGCAGGAACAACTGATCCCAATTATCCACGTCATGGATTGTGGGGAGTCTTTCATGCAATGGGTGTCAGTTTCATACTGGGCAAATATGCAACTGCTAAGCAAACTGCGATCCAGGCATCTAATCATAGGAACATCAGGCGGGCAAAAGTTATCGGTTCTAGTCACTCGGAAAGAAACCTCTGTAAACAAACCTACTGCCTTCCAGCCACCATCAATAGATGGAAAATCTATGGAAGTCAACCTAGACAGAACACACAACCCAATTTATAGATGTGTTTGCTCTAGCACATATCGCCGGATAAATCAGGACACATACTCTTAAATATGTGACTTATCATACGGTTGCAGCTTTTATCTGCTACATCTTGGGTGAAGCAAAGTCAGCCCTTTACCATGTTGACATATAAAAGAATAAGACTTCATCCTCCAGACAAACTTGATCTATCTACTCACAGACAATGATCTTCTGCAATGTTGACATACTCACTTAAGAACATTTCTAAAATCAACTTTTGGTTTATGATGAATCTTCTGCGTAGTCTGGTGTTAAAAGTGCCTGGTATGGCGCTTCTGGCTGATTTTTTGCATCATGGTCTGCTTTCCTTATTGTCAGTGTCCCCTGCCATACAGGTGTGCCTTCTCCAACTTCAGAGATATAATGATGAAACAACATTGTCAAAGAATATAAGAAACAGCTGTGGTAGCACAGTTGATAGTGTGTTGGCTTCCTACATGGATAGTAGGTTCGGCCCCCAATTGGGATGGTATTTTTCTGACCAAACAGCTCTACAATCAACCTAACTTAAATTAGATGCCAGAATATCTCTGGGAAGTAAAGGTGGCAGTGAGATGTTGACTGCATCATGCGTGATATGTCGGTCAGCGAAAAATACTTGCCTAACACTTTCCCCAATATACCACATAGTATGAAATAGTGCTTCACTTGTAACACTACTTGATAGGAGCAAAATGGAGATAGTTTAAATACAATGTTAATAATGATATGTTATCAATTATCAAGGCATTAGAACAGAAGTAGCAATAATTAAAATTAAGGGGATAGCTTATTCCATTATAAATAATATGGTAATGTGCGTCAGTTTCGAAAGCAATGTAACAATATATTTCACAGCAAAAGTATTAAGAAAGGATCACAAACTATCTGATATCAGACCACACTTATGTTAGCTTTGTTCATCTTCAACATCTTCCTCTGCTTCCATACCTGTATCCTGCTCATTACTGTCTTCAAAACTTGGAAGATTAGTTGCCAACAATACTAACAGTTCTTCAATCTGTGTTTCTGTTAATTTTTCCCTCACTCTCCTCCACAATCAGTTGAATTTCAACTCCTGTGCTAGGACGAAGATTTATCAATTGAAGTTTTTCTGCAGGAGTGAGTTTGTATGATTTGAGAGCTGTCATTGTAGCTGTTATTTCATCCACTGAGTAGGAAGCACAAGGCCAATTTTCCAGACATTTAATAGTTTCATAAGTGATAGTTGCTAAATTTGTCTGGTACTTATTTGGCTTTTTCTGCCCTCTGCCAGCTTGGATATCTTTGAGTAATCCAAGCACTTCAAAGTTGCTAAGCATGGCATGGTTTTCACTTTTGACTTCCATTGTTCTGCTATGATTGAAGCAAAATAGTTGATATTACTAATTTGAAATGTAGCGAAGTGATGCAATTCTTCCAGCAGCAAAGGTGTAGCTCCAAACCAACACCACAATCACAAAAAGGAACTGAGGAAATAAAGGATGTAGTAATAACAAATCTATATACAAATTATTTCCTTGTAATAAAATATATTCACTAATAGCATCTAAGAATTATACAAGTCAGATTTCCACAGAGACAATCTGATTATCAAAATATGAACGGGATACAATAAAATTGGAAATAATAAAAATATGCGCAAACATCAGTAAATGGCAGTTTGACTCTAAGAATATTTATATTCCTAGTGGCAACATACCGGTTTGAAACTTGGATATTTAACATTTCAACTGAAAAAAAACATATGCCTTCTAAAATAAATGTTGCAGAAGAGTTCTGAAAATAAATTCCATAAACAGATTGAAAAAAAAAACAGGCATGACATCTGGCTATGATAGAAATTTCAAAAGACTTGTGTTTGTAAAGTTTTGCACAGGACATGCTTCTGGGTGTTGATGAACCTAATAATCAGCAATGTAAAGCTGTCATCATACGTATTTCTGAACATATTACTAGATATGTACATATCTAGTATGATTCTCTGAGAGTGAGGTATATTGTTTGTTCTCAAAATTGTGTACTTCTTTCATTCAATCCATAGTTTCGCATGCGTGTTGCCAGGGCTCTCAAGGGAAGCCAAGAATAACACTGTGACCTACAAGGCATGTCGTAAGAGGCAACTAATGTAGAGGCATAGAGAAGATACCTAGCAAATAAAAGCGTAGCAGAAATCAGATGTGCCGGCCTACTTGTAGGCGCACAACTGGCACAATGTACAATCGCTCTTAGGCTCGAATCGCATCACAAAGAGTGGTTAACAAGTAGTTGATCTGGAGCGTTTGAAGAAGAATCCTAAGTTTTAAACTTGAGTTGTGAGAGATCAGTTAAACACTTAATTTCAGTTGGCAGTTGTTATTTTGAGATTAGTATAGTATAGTGGGCATCTGTAGCGAGCTTGATCACACCCCAAGCATAAAAAGTAAAGGAACCCTTTCATACCTTGTGGTATATAGGGCAATACAGTGTTAGGCTTGTATTTTTCATTGACCGTCGGTACACGATGGGTGATGTGGTCAGCATCACGCCGGCCACCTTTACTTTCCCAGAGCATGTCCGGTACCCAGTTGAGGCTGGGTCGACCTGAGAGCCGCCTCGGTCTGGAAAAATTCCACGCGCACTGCAGGAGTTGAACCCAGACCACCAGCCTTGAGAACGAGTTCACTAACAACTACGCTATCGCGGCTCTCACACTCCCAAACATACCTGGTTCAAACTCCCGGCGGGCAAGTTTGGAAGCAAATTCATTTCCGTAGGATTTTTACATACGGTAGTAATAGACCTCACCACTCAGAAAGCAATGGCAAACTAGTGAACATATAATTGGTCCCTAGAAAATCAAGGACTCATTTACTGTGTTGATGGTAAAGGATATGTCACGATTTTCTTTCTTTCATAGTATAGTGGTGTGTTCTAGGAGGTAAGGGTTGCAATAGATCTCAGAAGGAAAAAAAAGAAATGCTTGAAACCATATATTCTCTGGTGATTCAATTATTGGACCATGTGGGGTTGCCAGTAGTAAAGTTGATAACACTACGTTAGTTACCATGTGCAGTAAAATTATCTGTGTGCACAGGGCTGGACTACATGAGACCCTGATCCTTTATTTGGGGATCTAAATTACAAATATCTCTGAAAGCTAGAGTAAAGTGTAACGCTAGTCTGAATGGTGCCATAACCACGCCTGAATTCATTGAGGCAGACAGAAAAAAATAATTGGATATGTTTCTACTACAGCAAATGGCAATTATCTGGCGTTAAAAAAAAAAGACACCAAAAATTCTTCTGGGGTAAAACACCAGACTCACTAGTTGATGTAATTAGAACAGAAAGACTACATAACTTTCTCCCCTAAAGATGAAACAGGCATTGATAATGAATGATACCCTACAATGTTAATGTAATCTGGGACATGCACAAATCATACAGTTAATCGTGATACTGAAACCATGACACACACTGTGCAACAACCCGGTAACCAGTGTGACAACAACAGAAGAATGGTGATGCTCAGATATCTTACACAGAATCAGAATAACCATGAATAAGTCAAGTAAGAGAGTTCAAACGCCACGTGAGTTCATCGGATCGGCACAGTCTAAGACTTGCGTATTCACTCAAAATCACTGTGTTGCTAGCAACGTTTGACTCGGTGTAATTGGTGCACCTCAGTTACATTATTATGAAAAAAATGTGATCTCTGATCTTAACTTTCTACACTTTTCATGAACTTGAATGGACTTGTTTTTAAGTGTTCAAACTTGTTGACTCAAGACTGTTTAATAATAAATTAATTAATATATATAAAACTCAATTGTATTTCAAATTAAATACAATTAAGCGCTAAAAGAAATTTGTGAAGTATTCAAGTGTATTAGTTAAGTCAATTTACAAAAGTAAGTGACTTACGAAGTTCAAAACAAGCGACACGGTCTTTTCTCAATTCAAGCATAGTGGACAAAATAATAACATTCACATCACTATCGGTTCATAGACAAGTTTGGCAACCCGGAAGTAATTCCTTATACTCTAATCATCATCATCAAGTTACTTGTCTTTTCCACAACTTTGCTCCCATGACAG
Source organism: Arion vulgaris (assembly GCA_020796225.1). Taxonomy (NCBI): domain Eukaryota; kingdom Metazoa; phylum Mollusca; class Gastropoda; order Stylommatophora; family Arionidae; genus Arion; species Arion vulgaris. The sequence goes on along the minus strand of CM036763.1, from coordinate 16,357,942 downwards.
CATTCCTGAAAAACTCTCTGGTCTGTGCAAGTTGGCCGCCGGCGTCTCTCTTTCTCTCTCTCTTTAGCCTGTTACGCCCTTGGCGTTTAGGGCAGCAACAAACGTACACCATTCTTCCCTGTTCATGGCCTTCCTCTGTATTGTGTTCCAGCTATGATTCATTTCCTTCAGCTCTTGCTCTATCGTCTCCTCCAGGTCGTCTTGGGTCTTCCACGCTTCGCCTACCCTCTGGAGTCCATCTCAGTGCAGTTTTCGTGTCGGAGCCAGTCTCCATGCGCATCACATGTCCAATCCATCTCCAGCGTCGCTTCAGATGATAGTGCCCATATTCTCTTGTTGGCATCGTGCAAGCAATTCTTGATTCGAGATAGTATCGGCCAGTACACGCGTAAGATTTTTCGCAGACAAGTTGTATGAAAGGCGGAGAGTCTTGACATATCCTGTTCTGTCATTCTCCAGCATTCCGATCCGTACAGCAATGTTGACAGCACACAGCTGTTATAGATACTAGTCTTGGTTCTGATGCTGTATTGGGCAGATTTCAAGGCGGTCTGAAGGGTCATGAATGCACTTCGTGCCTTACTCAGTCTGTTTTTAATGTCAGATCCAGCCCCTCCTTCATTGCTAATAACACTTCCAAGGTATGTGAAAGCGGTTGTATCTCGGAGGGTTTTACCTTCTAGTTTGACTGGTGCTGGGGTTGCTATGTTCAGAGTCATTACTTCAGTTTTCTTCTGATTTATTTTCAGCCCAACCATCTCACTATATTGGTTAAGGCGGCAGGTCTTTTCCTGGATATCTCTATGTGTATGAGATAGGAGTGCGATGTCATCTGCAAAATCTAGGTCTTCCAGAGTGGATGTGAGCGTCCATCTAATACCTCTTGCCTTATCTTCCGTTGTTTTACGCATCACCCAATCTATGACAGTGTTGAATAATAGGGCTGACATAACACATCCTTGTCGCACGCCTGTTTTTACTTCAAACTTTAGTTCTGAAGTTTCAACACTGCATGCAAACTTGCTGTAGCAGCTTTTTATAATATTTATAAAACACAGTGGGATTCCATACCATCTTAAGATACGCCATAGACTTTCGCGGTGTATGCTATCAAAGCTTTTTCAAAATCTACAAAGTTGATATAGAGTTTGCTTTGCCATTCTGTGCATTGCTCTATGATATTTCTAAGAGCAAATATTTGGCCTATACAGCTCCGTCCTCTGCGAAATCCTGCTTGTTCCTTTCTTAGTTTCTTATCCATGACACACACTGTGCAACAACCCGGTAACCAGTGTGACAACAACAGAAGAATGGTGATGCTCAGATATCTTACACAGAATCAGAATAACCATGAATAAGTCAAGTAAGAGAGTTCAAACGCCACGTGAGTTCATCGGATCGGCACAGTCTAAGACTTGCGTATTCACTCAAGTCACTCACAATCACTGTGTTGCTAGCAACGTTTGACTCGGTGTAATTGGTGCACCTCAGTTACATTATTATGAAAAAAATGTGATCTCTGATCTTAACTTTCTACACTTTTCATGAACTTGAATGGACTTGTTTTTAAGTGTTCAAACTTGTTGACTCAAGACTGTTTAATAATAAATTAATTAATATATATAAAACTCAATTGTATTTCAAATTAAATACAATTAAGCGCTAAAAGAAATTTGTGAAGTATTCAAGTGTATTAGTTAAGTCAATTTACAAAAGTAAGTGACTTACGAAGTTCAAAACAAGCGACACGGTCTTTTTCTCAATTCGAAGCATAGTGGACAAAATAATAACATTCACATCACTATCGGTTCATAGACAAGTTTGGCAACCCGGAAGTAATTCCTTATACTCTAATCATCATCATCAAGTTACTTGTCTTTTCCACAACTTTGCTCCCATGACAGCATTCCTGAAAAACTCTCTGTTCTGTGCAAGTTGGCCGCCGGCGTCAGCAGCAGTCATTTTCAGATCGTCAATGACATCCTGCACCCATCGTCTTCTAGGTCTTTCTCTTGTTCTTCTTCCAGGCACTATTCCTTCCAAAATTAATTTCTCCAGTCACTCAAGTCGTTTGATGTGTCCGAAATATTTAATTTTCCTTGTTTTTATGCTTTGTAATAGCCAACTCTCTTTAATATCAAGCTGTTGTAGAACAGAAGCGTTTGTTCTTTTCTCTGTCCTTGATATTCTAAGTATACGTCTGCAGCATTTACATTCAAAGGCATTAATGATCTTCTCTGCCGCTTTATACTCTAATACCTATGTGAAATTTTTTTTTATTGTGAGGCCCTACGTCACCAGAACAAACATAAGATTATAGTTATTGGTTACTGAACCAATGTCATCGCACTCCGGGAGGACCCATAGGTGCTCATTCTCCCACAACAAATGACGAACGGTATGTACACTGCTGGTTCCCGTGGCTTGCTGGTTAAACACACTCCCCACTATGTTCCCAGGCATCCAGCTCTACTTGTACAACGGGTAACTCCAAACTCTTTAAATTGCTGGATCGATTCAACATCTATTTTAGCGTCCTCATCTAACAAACAGTCGGGAAGAGACCGAAGCACACCCCCCTTATTCACCTTCAACTCTCCGACAATCAATGCTGTTGATGCAGTCCTGTCCGCTCTCTTATTGCCACAAACACCCGCATGCCCAAGATAGTAGATCCACGTAAACCTCTGGTGGTTATAAACTTCAATAGACTATATTCACTCATACCGAAACCTGCCACTTTGGATCTTCCGAAATATCGACTGGGAGTCAGATACAACAACGGCCCCAGTAAACGGAGTCCCATCGAGCCAATGGAGGCCAGCAGTAATGGCCTCAACCTCCACCCTCATACTGGAAGTAGGTTTCCTGTATGCTCCATTTCGCTTTGCAACAACACGTCCATGCGTACTAGCCAAGAAACACCAGCCCGACTTCTCACTACGATGCACAGATCCATCGGTATAAACAACAACATTATCATCACTTTCATTAACTTCTATCAGCTTATAAATTGCGAGTTCAGCATTTTTGATAAGGTCGCGACTGTGGTCGCCTGGATAATTGTTCTCTCTGCCATCCACGACATGCCACGTTTGATTCTCGTGCCGTTAATAGCTTCAATATAATTTATGATTGGCTTCAGGACATTTGTACGCCCGTGTATTACCGGGACTCGCAAGAGGAGCAAAGAATAGTAACACCGCGACCTACAATGCATGTCGTAAGAGGCGACTGAGGTAGGGGCCTAGGAAACTACCCTAGTAAAAAAGCGTTGCAGGAATGGGATGTGATGGCCTAATTGTAGGCGTATAACTGGCACAACGTACGGTCGCTCTCAGGCTCGGATCACATGCAAATCACAAAGAGTGGTTAACAAGTGGGCAATATGAGGCGTTCGAAGAAGAAGAAGGACCATAGACTACAGTTGGAAATTGGGGTCGGGTAGTCTCTCTTAGAAAACGCATAGTAGCTTGCTGTGATCCGCAGAAGACACAATCTAACCCCAACTCCCAGTAATGTAGACCAGAACACTTTGGTCACAACGTCCTTCCTTTCCATCGCTTGAAATATTGCCTATATAATCAATTTTTCTCTTATAAAACATTTCCTATCTTGTGTAGCTCACAGGTCTGTCTAGTTTTCTTTCCAGTGTTCTTTCACTACATCTGTACGTTTACCTCAGTGTATCATATTCGGGAACTAGTCACAACAGAGAAGAAGTGTCTACGAAGAATGCTGGGAGTAACAAGAAGAGACCTGCTTAAAAATGAAGACATCAGGAAAAAGTGGGTACAACATCAGTACTGAACTTTATCAAGAAACAACAAATTAAATTGTTCGGCCACATAAGCATATTACCAACAGGCAGTATACCACAGAGAGCAAAGTTGCTCCGATACAGTGGATACAAAGCAAAAGGCCGGCCACGCAAAAGTGGACCTCAGAGATAACAAAGGTGACGAAAGACACTATTTATGAAACACACAGAAAAGCCCGTGCCAATCACATCTCAAGAAAATGACGTGGCTGTACACGCCTGGACATGCTGGAGTGCGAGTAACGAGAGCTGACTCTCTTGCAAACATTGCCCCGACTCAAGTGGGCAGAAGTATGGACAGAGCCGATATCATCAATGCGGTACGCTCTCAATTGTGTGACATGGGCGGGTCTCAGACGCTGGAACGAGTTCGAGAATTAGGCGTTAAGTTTGGACATGCCAGACAGTGTCGTCTTCGTGGTAGAGAGAAGATATAGTAATCAACTTCTCATGGGTACTGTGAGCAAATGGACTTTAGGATGGCTGCTGCAGCGGAGGACAGAGCACGAATGGGAATGCGCAATGTGCCATGACGTCGATCGCATAGCATAACATAACATAACAGAAAACTCTTCTTACGATGAAGCTGTGAGGCACATCAGGATTGGAGAAGAGAAAGAAAGACAAGGTGCATAGAGAGGCACCTTTCCTTAGCTACGTTGGTATTTGGTCGTCCATTTGTGTTTCATTTTAATTTGTCACTCCTGTTTGTTCGTTTGCTTGATAAAGGCCTTGTTGGTCGAAACGTTGCTGTTTATCGTCACTGTTTATGTATTTTGTAAAACTATAGTACTTTGTTTGTACGTGTTTCACTATTTACCAAGTTTTACTGCAGTCTTCCCCTATTTCGATATTTAATTTGTTGCTTCCTGACCACTTTTTCCTGTCTTCATTTCTCAACCGGCCTCTTCTTGTTACCCCCAACATTCTGCGTAGACACTTCATCTCTATCGTGAATAGTTTTCTTCTATCATTTGTTGTCAGCGTTCATTTTTGGCACTGGTAGCATAATGTGGGGAGAAACCACTGCCAAACCTGAAAGCAGTGTCTGATAAAGCAGTGACACATTAATCTGATTTCCCATGATGTATATTGTATATGAATGTTAGGGGAGCATTAACTTCTAGCAAAACGTGTAGGGTTATTTGATTTTGAACGATCAGAAAACATAAACAAATATTTGCTAATGCCAACTTTTGTTTTTCACGTGTTGTTATTATTTTGTAGTCAGATAGTTCTAAGAAATAATGTATGGTTTAAATATTGTGGAATGTCATAAAGATTAAAATAAAGTATACAATTCGATGTACTTTACATTGAAAACTCGTTTTCATGCAGTTATTAATGAAAGAATGATTGAAACATAGTTATAGTTACTAGTTAGTACTTTATTATTTAACTTTATAGTGCTAGAAAATCATCAAAATGTATTACTTCTCATTATGTACAATTCCTCCAAGGCTTCCATGGACATTATTTCAAATGCTGAGCATTATTGTGCTTGCAGTATGCCAAAATCAAACAGCCAATTTGCGTAGGTACCTTTTTTATTTTAATAATATCATTTATCATTGTAACTGATTAAGTTGATTCCAACAATTATTTAAAGATGGACTAGGAAGTAAGTTTTTAAGCATCTGAGAGAACGATGTATTTGATTTGTGTTTTCCTTTTACTTTCAATTTCTTCAGTCACAGGGCCATGTTATGAACAGTTAGTGGAATATTTCTCCTTGTACGTAAACTCTCATACGACGTAATTACTAATTATTATGCTCATATGTAAACATGGTCAGCATGAGGCTGCTCATCATCATCAGGTCCCGGCTGACGTAGGCGATCAAGGACCACAACAAATCTTTTTCCTCAGTATTTGCTATCATTTCAGATGTTGTCGCTCTTCCGTGTCATGAATTTTCTCCACGCTACCTTCCTTTGTCTCGTCTCCTCTCGATTTTACTGGTTGTCACATGTGTTCTAAGCGTCCCCCTCAATACATGTCAAAAAATTATGACTGCCTTTCTTATATTAAGTTATATTGATAATGTTTTCTCTTGTGTTTTGTCCTCATTCAACACCTCCACATTAATTCTTTTGTAAAACCACATCGCTGTGGCCTCCAGAGATTTTTATATAGTTTTTTTTCTGTCCATGACCCACATCTCTTTGTCAGCAGAGGCGCCCGCAGAAAATTTTCTAGGGGGGGGCAAAATATTTTTAGTAATGTTTTAATGTAGTTTTAATTTACTGTAGTGTATTTGTATGGTGAACGAACGGACAGGACATTGTAGTAATGAAGGGCATACTGTAGCAACAAAAGTTTTATGAACGCAATATATGTATATAACAAAAAATATTACAACATAAATTTAAAATAAAATTTATTCTTTAAACAAGAACTGGAGTCGTCTGTTATCGCTACCAAACATATCTACAATTTTGTCCATAAAGTCTTTTTTGTTGCAGTTCACTTTGTCTCTGTGTACGCTTAACATGCACAATACAGACAGACGTTCATCTGACATTGTAGATCTAAGCCATGTTTTACACGCGTAATGTGCTGAGCGATCACTCCACCGTACATGTTGTTGCTGGTAATGTTAGCAAAACTAGTAAGGCATACCTGACACTCGGATAAAACTTTGTAAAAGGTAACAAGTCGATGAAATCTTGGCTACTTTTGTATTCTCGCGTTTTCCAAAAACAAAACCAACAAAGGCTTCAGTTTCAAAATTACCAATGTGGTATACCTGATTAATAGTAGACATTATATCCTTAAACTGTTGCCGATTCAGTTTGCACAATTTCGAAGGATGTAGCAACGCTAAGTTAAATTGTGCACTGTTGGCTTCACAAAATCGACTCTCCATTGAGTTAATTAGAGAATCTAAGTATGGAATGTAAACTGTTTGTCTGAAGTACTCTTCAACACTTATGGTTCCCGGATTACTTCGATGCTTTTGTCTTCCACAATGTCTTGGGATAATCAGTTCAATATCCACTTTCTGTGCGAGTTGTACTGTTTTCTCAAAAATATCCCTGAAATAGTTATCGGAATCACCTCGGTGAAGTTTTACTACACTGAGCAGGTTTTGAACTTGCAGTTGGACTTCTGGAAGATCAACTTGAACAGCTCTTGTTGAGACCCACGATGCCATGCTGAGCTGGTATGGTTTCTGGCACATTCATTAAAATCTTTGTACTTTGTACAAGGAGTAGTAATGAAGTAACATTATTTGACTATTTTCAAGCAATCCAGGGGCCCCTTGCCCCCTCAGGCGCCCATGTTTGTCAGTATTGGCTCTATCTAGCACTGAATAACTCTTCTCCTGACCTCAATTGACAGTGCCTTGTTGCATATAATGCTTCTCATTTTCTGGAACGCAGCTTTGGCCTGCCCTATTCTACTCTGATCTGTCATCTGATGTTACCAGGACTCCAAGGTATTTAAATTGATGTTATGTTATGCGATCGACGTCATGGCACATTGGGCATTCCCATTCGTGCTCTGTCCTCCGCTGCAGCAGCCATCCTAAAGTCCATTTGCTCACCATAACCATGAGGAGTTGATTACTATATCTTTTCTTTCTACCACGAAGACTACACTGTCTGGCATGTCCAAACTTAAAGCCTAATTCTTGAACTCGTTCCAGTGTCTGACACTTGCCCATGTCACATAATTGAGAGCACACTGTATTGATTTAAATTAATGTACTTGTCTTAGCTCCGTCCCACTTGCTGTGATTGTGCATTTGTGCATTTTGTTGGAGTCTGCTATTTTGAGATGATCATGAGGTGCTATTTTGAGATGATCATGAAGCTGTTACTGTTACTTAACTGTTGCAGCATTTCCTAAGAGCTTGTTCCTGAATTGTTTTGGTGATGACCACATACAATTTCTATGTTCCTCATGACAACAAATGCTACCCATATTTGAGAAGTTTTAATCAACAGATGTTATGCAGTAATTTTGTCACAATCACACTCATCAGAAATGTATATCTTCAACTTGTTGAACAGATAATACCTCATTCTGTTGTGACCTGTTTGAAGTATGAAGATCTGGACTTGTTCCTGTCTGTCCAGCTGGTAACATACTTCTTCTTTGCGTTTGTTTTTTACGACCAATTTTAATCACTCTTTGTGATATGTTTGATCTTTGCCAAGAATGTGTATACGTTGCACATTGGTTTGGTAGGCCCCTAAACTCATAGACTTCTACCCGTTTAGGACACATGCATTCGATTTCAGCCAAATCTCCTTAGTTCCCTTTCTCGACATGCATGGAAGGTAACTGGTTCTATTCTTTACACCCCAAATTTGGGCCCCAGTAACCACTCGGACGTGGTAACATACAATAATCATCTTTCTGATAGCCTGAATGCATTGTTTCCCATTCATTCATGTATATTTGAATGACAAAACTATTTGCATATTAATATGTCAAACTGGGGTAGTGTTTCCCACTCCCAATCTATTGTTGATATAAGGAAAGACGGCAGTAAAACTATAAAGCAATGGAGAAACACGTAAATCTTAACTGCCCTAAAGTGATTTTAAAATGACTCAAAGATTTTAGGGCTGTTAGGGATTTATTGTCTGATTCTATATGAAACTTCTATACAGAAGCAGAAAAAATTAAAGAAAAATAACACATTTATGGTAATAATTCTGCAAAATTGTTCTTAGTGCTGTCTTCAAAGTTGTAGATAAATTATACAACCTGCTGCCTTGCAGGTCGGCTGGGACAGCCAAAGGCTGACGGAGAGCGAACCCAGTAAACACTGGTTGAAATTGGACACATTGCCTAAGGATAAGCACTAGAGCTCCAAATGGTACTGAAGATTGTGACGTAAAAAACGTTCTTGTCAATGGCTGTTTATATATGACAATAAGAATGATCAAAATGGCCAAAAGACGATTGCTAGAGAAAGAGAGAGTGACAAAGAGAGAGAAAAAATTATACATTTAAACTTTTTGAAGGATCATGACATTATTAATTTTTCTTTCAGCTTTTGAAGACTACTGTGTAGACTTGTATGATTTTGTTCAAGTATTTTGTGGGGATCGGAGTCAACCAGCAAGTTGTATCCTTTCATCTTGGTTATGTGATGGCTATGCTGACTGCAACACTGGTTATGATGAAACTTTAGCTACATGTCAAAATGGTTTGTTATCTTCTGTTTTTATATCTTCATTATAGTGTCAACTGTAGTTTTTCAAATTATCAATATAAGTGAAGACTGCAGTAAAACTATGTAGCAAAGGCAAAACACCTAAAAACAAAGTAATATAGTTTTACAAAGTACAATAACACTAAACAATTTTGTTTTCCAATTACAAATTAAAAAACAACTAATTATGATATGAATTATCTCAAGTTTAAAATGTAGCCTAGTTATTGGTTTCTTTAACGATGTCATGGCACTCCAAGTAGACATAGATTCTCAGTCTCCCTCAGCATATATAATTGGGTATTGTGTATATTGGGTATATATTGGGGGGGGTCTCTGTGTCTAAGTGGTTATGCCTTTGCTGTGCGTTCCGAAGGTAGTGGGATCAAATCCGGGTCGCATGGTTCTGTTCATTATATTTGCTCTTGACAAATTATATTTCTTTTAGCTCAGCCCAACAGACCTAACATTTTATAAAGAAGTGTATGACACACCCTTTTTTTTTCAGACCGTTATCAACAACTGTCTTGAACCGATTGTCAGAGTGAGATGGTATGACAGAGTGGCAAATGCAGATTTATGGATAAAAACAGGGCAGGTATCTATAATGGACCAGGTCAGAAGGAGAAATTGGCAGTGTGTAGAACATTCCCGGCGGAAGACACAGTCAAGTGTCACTGGACAGGCACTGGAACTCAGAAAAAAAATGGAAAACTATGCCCTAAACCATTTTTCGAACATGTGATGAGGAGGGGAGGTTTAGAACATATTGTAACAACTGGTAAAATCAAGGGTAGATGAGACAGAGGAAGACAGAGAGAAAATTTTGGATAGCCTGACTTCATGGGACAGTAGAGCGTCAACATCTGAATTGATAGCAAACACCAAAGATAGAGATTTGTGGAGATCCATGATCGCCTACGCCAGCAGGCATGGCACCTGATGATGGTGATGATGCCCTAATCAGCCCTGGAGATGAGTCTTCTTGAGATACTCAAAGATAACGGTATTATCCTGGAAAACAATAAAGAAAATGGCAAGGGACTGGAAAAGTTGAGAACTGTTGAGGCCCTATATTCCACAAGGAGTGAGGATAAATAGAAATACCCTTCTTTTTAATTCTGTCCATTTTTCACCGTTCCTTTCTTTTAGAGCTTTGTTTTCTTGCTATCTCTAATTTATTTCAGCTAACCCATGCCAACCAAACCCATGTCTGAATGATGGTGTGTGCCATGGTTTCTCAGCACAGACCAATGTATCGGTAGCTTATCCATTATGTGAATGTGCAAATTCATACTCTGGTATATGGTGTGAGACAAACTTGACCAAAACACAGCTTTCTCCAGGTACTGTTGTAATCAATTTTCTACTTAGTAATATACAAATATTTATATATTGTGCAAATGTGACATTTTCTTACTTGGGACAGGATTTGTTTTGGGTGGGACAACTGTCATAAACAACTGCGTTCACCTGCTATGAATTCAGACATAGCCATGGCACCTAGTATGGTGCTTCTGACTGATTTTTGCGTGAAAGCCTGCTTACGTTTTATGGGTTCCCTCACCATGAAAGCAGATTTTTCCGACTTAGAGGTAGTTTACATTATGTCTTCTGCTATGATTTTTTACCATTGTTGATGTTATAAATTGCCTTACAAGACAATAACAAGTCATTATTTTTCATATTAGAATTTAGCTCATGCTCCTGAATGCACACCTATATCCCATTCAACCAAATATTGTCCTCGTCTGTGTGACTGCTTACAAGAAACTGTCACACACTATCTCTTTCTGTTTCCTGCATGTGTGACTTGCACCGTAAGTACCTACCCCCCTCACTGAACACTCTCTATGTAAATGCATCACAACCCAAGCAGACTTGTAAATTAGCTGTCATGACCTCAGGTACATGCTCAGCTGATTCCTGGAGTGTAAGAGGAAATTAAACTTGCCTTTGTTGTGTTCTTGAAACAGTGATCACTATTTTGTATAATTTTTCATTTTGAAACAATTATCAGCATCAGAGATGGGTACTATGGTTTATCCCATGCTGAACAAGTTGCTATATTTCGCCTCCATAGCGGCCATAACAGGCTTCGGGCCCATGTGTTCAACAGAATTAAAATTGGCACAACTAGCCTGTGTCACTGTGAAAAGGCAAACTTGGCGGAAGGGCACATGCTGCGGGACTGCCAGCTGTTGGCAGGTCTAGGGAACGAGACCTGGCCTGATAACACAGAGCTTCGCGAGAAGCTGTTCGGAGGGACGGAATCCCTAAAAACAACAGTACAATTCATGAAAGGATTTGGTTCATCAGTCTAGGGCAAGGATTGAGAGAGAGAGAGAAACAATTATTACTTCTATGTATGATTGTGTCTTTGGTTTTGAGACATTAAGTGTACGTTTCAGTTTAGAAGATCTCCATTGCACTACAAACATGTCCATAGGTGTTCCGATCTCATTCGCAATATCTCCAACAGCATCCAGCGACTAACCGCACCAGTTCGATGTTGATTGATGAGCCTACTTATATACCTATTGTGCTGTTCTTTTCTAGCCACTCCAATCTTCAATTCAAGCTCTTGCAATCTAGCAGTTGACTGGATTGGTCTACATGAAAATCCTCTTTGCAGGCACATTCTATGAAAGCGGTCAGCTCTATCCATTGGCTGACCGTCCAGTATGGTGGCAAAGTCAACCAGCCTCTCGGCTATCTCATTGCCATCAACACCCATGTGCCCTATTCTGAGATTAATGTAATTTTGCGAATTGTTGACGCTTGTAGTGATTCAGTCCATTGACTGTGCACCAAACCATACTCACCTTTTGGATCATACTCAATGAATCACTCAGAATGCATGAATGAATGCAGTTTTGGCGATGGCCAATACTCTATAGCGAAGTGGTTAATGCATTTACCTGTCATTCTGAAGGTTGTGGGCTCGAATCTGAACCAAGTCACATGTGCTATTTTTTAATGAGATCCCTAGGATTGTTGCTGGAGCTATGGAGATTGTGCTTGGTGCAACACTCTCAGCAGATAACGTGCCATTTCTGCAGACAGGGTTGGAGCATTGTGGGGAAACTGGTGCAGTGAAGTCAATCCTTTGTCTATAGACCCTTTTAAAAAAAATAATGCTACTTTCTTTGAATGTATTTTTGTTATTTATTTAAAACAGTAAATGCTGCCGTTTGTGATCCGAGTCCTTGTGTAGCAGGAGCCTGCACCCCAGTTAGTGGACCTAGTTTTGTCTGTAGTTGTAACCCAGGTAATTATATGCTAGTTTTTTTTTTTTAATTGATTAAAAATCTTTTGCTTAAAATTATATTCAATTAAATAGTTTTTGAAGTTTTGAATTTTATTTAGAAATAGAGGAGCTTTATTATGAAGTTTTCCTTAACGACAGTCATTATGTTAATGTTGCTGTTGAAATATATGGACTATATGACATACTTAAAGAACTCTTCTTTGTTACAAATTGGTGATATGTGAGACTGTTGTGTAACTTTGAGCTTACGCTTATAGGTCAACTCTGCCTATGTGGTGCCGGGAAAAAAGGGAAGCAAAGAATAGTACCACTGCGACCTACAAGGCATGTAGTATGAGGCGACTGATGTAAGGGCATAGGAAGCTACCCCAGTAAATAAAAAGTGTTGCAGAAATCGGATGAGCTGGCCTACTTGTAGGTGCATAACTGGCACAACATACTATCACTCTTAGAAGAAGATATAGATGGTTCACTTTAGTAGTCATGGAAATGATCAACAAATAAACATGGTACAGGTATTAAAGCTTCCGAAAAAACAAGTAGACAAACACGGGACTCGAACCACTTACCTAAGTCCTTACGACACAATCGCCTAGCCTAGCAATACGAGCGTTTTTACGAACACAGGAATGGTCATTGGCTGTGTTCGTAAAAGCCGTATGCTAGGCTAAGCGATGTGTCATAGGACTAGGTAAGTGGTTTGAGTCCCATGTTTGTCTATTTGTTGTTTCGAAGCTCTTATACCTGTACCATGTTTATTTGTTGATCATATTCGTTACTTCCGTTGCTTCCTCTGGGGTTCTTAAAAAACTCTGTGCTAGTCATGAAAGTAACATTCAGAAAGATCTGGTTAAAGTCTGTTACTTAATGTTTACTGCACTTGATTTAGTGGTAGTGTAGATACAAATTGGAGTATCTGGCCGAATGGATTAGAGCGCGACTCCCATGTGGGTGACCCGTGTTAAATTCTTCTTCAAACGCTCCATTTCTACCACTTGTTAACCACTCTGTGATTTGTATGTGTTCTGTGCGTAAGCGTGATTGTTTGATAGTGTTAAATTTATGATAAAACGTCCAGGTTAACATAGGTAACAATGGTAGATGTGAATCTTATTTCAGTAGTTTTCAGACAAGATTTATAAATATCTTTCAAACCTGAGCTTTTATTCAATCATGCATAGGATACAATGGAAGTCGCTGCGATATTCTGGAATCTGCCTGTGTCAGCCAACCTTGTTTCAATGGGGGAACTTGCAAGGTAGAATTAGTTTTGCTAGCTTCTTTTATATTTTTTGACTATAGTTGGAAAAAGTTTTTATGTTGCGTTTATCAAATCATTAATTGTGATTTGTAGTACAGGTCTCTCTATTGCTTTCCAAGTCACAATGAGCATCTTCACATCCTTCTTGCATAGCTTCCATACTTCACACCCACATGACCATAATCAATAGCTTATCATTTTGAAATCTGTTGAGATGAAACTGGGGGAAGGTACTGATACAGACTAGGATCAGAGAAATTATCTTCATTTTTGTCCCTGGGAACCAGGAGTCAGGGTAATGAACGAGCTGATAGATTGACTGTCATGGCTGTGATATCAGATGGAGCTGTAATGAACCAAAATGACATTCTTAACGGATTGAGTCTTTCCAAACTGAGGAGTTTCAGGGTTGTGAATCCCAGTCGCTGACCAAATTGAGAGAGATGGGTGTTGATATTGGTACAGCCCGAAAAGAATGACATACCATATATACAACAAGATTGATTAATCAACATCAAAATGGTGTGTTTTGTTGCTGGACGCTGCTGGATTTGTTAAGGTGGAGATCAGAGCACCTATGGACATGTCCGGAGGGCTATGATGATAGTCCTTAAATAACTGATAACTGATTTGAAATCTGTATATCACTATAAGCTATTTCACTTTATTTGAAGATATTTAATAAACAGCATCATTCTCTGGAGGCTATTGTACCGAGCACACTAAGGAGAGAAGACCAAGGAGATTTGTGAAAGATGTCATAAACGAGTTGAGTATGACTGTGATAGATGTAGGTAACTTCAAGCAAGACAAGGAAGCATTTAGAGTTGCTGTCATGGAAGCCAAGTTCCACCAGAGACTTCTTCTTGACGCTCCATATCTTCTTCTTCTTCTTTGCGTTGTTCTTTACAACCAATTTTAATCACTCTTTGTGATATATTTGATCTTTGCCAAGAACGTGTATACGTTGCACATTGGTTTGGTAGGCCCCTAACGCATAGACTTCTACACGTTTAGGACACATGCATCCGATTTCAGCCAAACCTCCTTAGTCGCCTCTTACGACATGCATGGCAGGTAACAGTGGTTCTATTCTTTACACCCCAAGTTTGGGCCCGGTAACCACTCGGGCGGCTCCATATCAACTACTTGTTAACCGCTCTGTGTGATTTGTGTGTGATCTGAACCTAAGAGCTATTGTACGTTGTGCCAGTTATGTGCCTACAAGTAGGCCAGCACATCTGATTTTTGCTATGCTTTTTATTTACTAGGGTAGCTTCCCTATTCCCACATCAGTTGCCTCATACAACATGCCTTGTAGTTCACAGTGGTACTATTCTTTACTTCATTTGCAACCCCGGCACCACAGATTCGCCACCAGGGACAAGTTAGATGATGATGATTTAAATTCTGATATGTATACAAGTTTTATATTTATTGTATTTGCAGACGTAATGTGTTATAAAAATTCTAACCTACAGGATACTGCAGACAGTTATATGTGTATGTGTGCTCCAGGATGGAATGGTACTATCTGTAATGTGTTGGTTGATGCCTGTGATGGTGTGTTATGTGGAAATGGAGGCACTTGTATTCAGAAAGGGACTCTAGGAGTTTGCATTTGTTCTCAAGGTTTTACAGGTACTATAAGCTCATGTCAAAGCTGCAATAGCGTAGTGATTATTGTGCTTGCTTTATAGGTATGTGGTCCCAGAATCATATTTTACAGAATTGGGATATTTTCTCACCTGTAACGAATAACAGGTTGACTGAATAAATTAAGTACCTAAGAAATGTTGGGAAGTTGTGGTCGTCGACAACAAACTTGATAACACTCTGAGTTAGTGACACTGGCTGTCTAAATTCCAGGGTTTCTCTCGCGCGATCACCACTTACACCGATGTACCAGATTTCCACATAAATTCTGCTGTTGTTTTTAGGGACTGCATCCCTCCAAATTCCAGGGCTTGAGATCAGCTTTGAAAAAACTTCTCTGTGTGCACACAGTACGTGGTTGGACTACAAACCTTGATTCTTTACTTGGGGATCTAAATTATAAGTACCTCTGAAGTCGGATTAAAGCTTGCCTGAAAGGTGAGGGTGACTGGTGATAAGGAAATCAAACTTTAACGCAGAAATCAGTCATAGGTGCCATATTATGCGCTATGGCTATGCCTAAATTCAGGGCCTCGAAAAACTAAACAAACTGGGAAGTAATGGCGGCAGGCTGATGTTGATCACATTACCAACTGTGTACCATTGGATAAAGAAAAATGTGGGCATAACACTGTATTTCCCAATATATCTCATGGTATGAAAACAAGTTCTTTATTTTTCGGACACTTCTAGTTAGCTAAAAAGGACTGAGCACTTAATCAAGACACCAAGTACAGAGGTGAAGAATCTAACCAGCTTTCTATTTATTTATTTAGTTCAAGTTTTTATTGTCATGAAAATATTTGGATAAGTTATGATATATTGGGAAGTCAGTTTTGTTTTGGTTGAGCACATCTGTATTACTTTTTATATTTGTTTCTTATTATTTATTTGTATTAACTACATCTTTTTAATTTGCTTGAAAAATATGATTTAGAAAATTTAGAAACTATGGCTCAAGTCTGTTGCTGAACACAGATTTTTAAATTCTGGAAATTCATATATCAGATTCGCCCGAGTGATTACCAGGGCCCAAATTGGCGTGTAAAGAATAGAACCACTGTTACCTGCCACGTATGTCGTAAGAGACGACTAAGGAGGTTGGGCGTGGGGCTTGCTACCACACCGTAAAAAACACTAGATGGCTACAGAACGGACAGCGAATCAAGTAAACGCTGGCTGAAACCGGACACATTGCTGAAGGATAAGCACCAGAGCTCCAAATGGTGCAGAAGATGTGTGACGTAAAACACACCTATGCTAAGAAATTGAATCAGATTTCCACATGAATAGAATTTATGGGGAGATCTGGTACATCGTTCTGGCCGGTGATCGAGAGAAAGAGAGAGAGAGATATATAGTTTTCATTCTCTGGAATTGTCTTTTGTGTCAACCTGTTTCATTTTATATTTTTAAAGCCATCATTATATCGTATGTAATAAATACATTCCTATTCTGTGTCTGTACTTTTGTGGTAGTAAATGACCTTCCAAGTACCACCCAAGAGCTACGCTAATCTCACATGCCAGACAAATGAAAGGACAGGAACCAAATCAAAAGAGAGGCACAAATCTGTAGCAGACTGAAACAATGTAAAGCTGAGAAAGATAAATCTGATAGAAATGCCTGTTAAAACTGAAATCACTGTCACAACAAAACAATATAACATATATTCACTTAACTCTTGGTGTATGCATAATAAAAAACCACCTTTTTAACACACTGTTTTGAAGACCAAATTTCAATACGGAGGTCTCCTTACAAAATCTGTTATAATTTTCTTATGTTCAAAACAGAGCAATACTTCATACACCAAAATGTGTAGAATTGAAAGATCTATTACAAAAACCCACTTACCATATGGGAATAAAACAACACAGAAAGCATTCAATGTATTTTAGTATTAATACATAATAATAAATAATGAATATAAAATGGAACGAATTCAGAAGTGATGAAATCAGAGAAATGTCAACCACTAGTGACAACTGTTATAAGAAAGAGAAGATGGAGATATGTTGGGCACACCGAGGAGAAATGATCAACGAATATCAATGAATATGGTTCCTGAAGTGGCATTTTGGAAAAAGAAAACCAACTATATGGTTTCTTGGGTTGCATTTCGTAATTCAAGTATTATAACTAAAACAGTTATTAAAGTTTAACTTGTAGAACAATTTCATATTTTCCATCCACAATTTGTCAGGTTCACGTTGTGAAGTCAACATAGATAACTGCATTCCACAGCCATGTCTATATGGTGGTACTTGTGTGAATGGAGTTGGTAGCTTCACTTGTGTTTGTGCAACAAATAGGGTTGGAAAATTCTGTGAAAGGCAAGAAACTTGTAAAGGTAATTTATTAATGTTGTTCCTTCTTCTTTTTCATCTGCTTCAAATGCTCCATATCGACCACTTGTTAACCACTCTTTGTGATTTCTATGTGATCCAAGCCTAAGAGCGATTGTATATTGTGCCATTTATGTGCCTAAAGTAGCCCAACACATCCGATTTCTGCTGTTCTTTTTATTTACTAGGGTAGCTTTTCTAGACCCTACCTCAGTCGTCTCTTAAGACATGCCTTGTAGGTTGCAGTGTTGCTATTATTTGCTTCCCTTGTGGACCCTGGGAACACATGAGCGGATTGTTGTTCCAAATAGGTTTGTTTTGTTTATTTCCTTTCTTTTACTGTTAATATTTGTTATTGAAGTTTCTGCTGACTGATTGGTTTTGTTATGTCAGTTTATGCTGGCAGATTCATTTTGTTATTTGTATCAGAGATTGAATACAAACGTGTGATCTAAGCCATAGGGGAATGAGAGGACTGAATTCATTATCAAGAACCCAGAGTGGGCAGAGATGCTATTCTATCAGCAAGTTTTGATCTGGTATGAGGCTAAGCATGTACAGATCAAAATAGAAGGCAAGCCCATTCCTAAATATGATGGCGCTGATTTTTGTGTGAAATCTTGCTTTTCTTTTCATCAGTGTCCCTTGCTATTCTTGCGAGCTATATTCCGACTTCAGAGGTATTTTAGACATATAAAATGACATGATTTTCCAGAAAAGATCATTTTGGAGGGAATGAATGAAACTATGGGAGACAGAGGAGAGGAAGGCCCAGGTAAAGATGTGTGCAAGATGGGTGATAGATGAGTTAATAGGACTGTGGCAGACACCGGACACCATGTAGAACAAGGAGTCATTTATAGCTGTTGTCATGAGAGCCTAGTTCTGACAGGGACAAACTAGATGATGAGATGATGCGGATGATGTTGTAAAGTAGGATGTGTGTGTTGTAGCAAACTTGAATGTTTTAGTTATAGTAGGATTGTTGTTGTTTTAAAGTTTGTAAGGAAGTATTAGTTTTTACTCCATTTGATCTCTCTTCCTTCCTTCTTCTTTACGTTCGTTCTTTACGATCAATTTTAATTACTCTTTGTGATATGTTTGATCTTTGCCAAGAACGTGTATACGTTGCACATTGGTTTGGTAGGCCACTAAACGCATAGACTTCTACACGTTTAGGACACACGCATCCGATTTAAGCCAGACCTCCTTAGTCGCCTCTTATGACATGCGTGGCAGGTAACAGTGCTGCTATTCTTTACACCCCAAATTTGGGCCCCGGTAACCACTTGGGCACATTTGCTCTCTAACATTTGGGGATGTTCTCCAGAACTGTTTTTTCTACCCAGACGACGTCAGCTGTCTGCCGGATGAGCATTTCATTGATTGATTGATTGATTGATAGGACTAGCATCATTTTACTAAGGTGAATTACTATGTGTGCTTTGATTTCTATCTCACACAGGAAGATCTCGGTGGTAGTGTGTGCACTATAAAGCACCAACAAAGTAACGATGTAATTTTGAGGTTGGTGGAAATTTGTAGGAACTTTACGTTAATTTTTTCTAAATTTTGCCTTTCTAGCCTGCTGTTTTAACTGTTTAACCACCAATGGTTCTTTTATGTGCTTGATGGCACTGTAGAAAGTTCAGTCATTCATGTGAGACAGTACATCATATCTTGCTTGAATGTCCTGGACTACATAAAGCTAGACAAGAACTCCGTCCACCACACCCATCTGTTCACAATACCCTTTACACTAGTCTTCCACAATTACAGAACACATGCAGATTCTACAATTTGGCATTGGCTGCCCAAGAGTGAAAACGCCCAGCTCTGGTAAGAAGAAGAAGGATGTGCTCAGCATGAACACTATCTACTTTTTTTGTCTGTCTTCAATAGGACTAGGAACTCAATCTCACCTACATTGAGATAGGAATATCTGAAAAATAACCCTATTGCTAAATGCGGGTAGGAAACTGAGTACTTTTGGGGTGAGAGGTGAGCTCTATACCTCACTGCAACAGAGACTCCTAAATACCAAAGGAGTCTGCACAACCAGAACTGAAGCCTGCTACTCAAAGGAACCACTTGAGACTAGACTGGCAGCCATCTTGCAGGGTCACAGACACTGAACCATTTTCTCTGGAAAGGTACTCATTCCAGATAAGGGAATTACCACCAATCATTTTGGGCATGACTCCTTCCTTCCTTTCATTTGCTTGAAATTTGTCTATATATTCAATGTTGTCTCTTGTATTAACTTCACTGTCTTTTGTAGCTCACACAGAGGTCCGTGTAGTTTTCTGTCGAGTTTTGTTAGGCCAGTGAATTTGCCTCAGTGTATCATATTTGGGGCAGTCTTGAAGTATGTGCTCTGCAGTCTTTTTTGCCTGTCCACATGTACACATGGCTGAATTGCCAATCTTGAATTTTGTATACATGTGGCTGCGGAGTCAATTGTGTCCTGTTCTAAGGCGCAGAATAACAACTTGTTCCAATCTGCTCATATTATAGTAATCATTTTGTGTTGGTATTTGTGGCTTTCTGATTTATTTAATCATTCTTTTCTTTTGGTGGTAGGTAACTGGCACATCCGGTTACTCTCCTGCAGCACCTTCCTTGGCCAATCGGCCCGCTGTTTCATTTCCTGGTATTTCACAGTGAGAAGGTATCCAATGCAAGATGACCCTGCATTGCTTGGACAGTTTAGACAGTAGGGTCTGTAGAGCAGACAATTTTCTGGAGTGCTTGGAGTCCTCTTCTTCTTCTTCTTTGCGTTGTTCTTTACGACCAATTTTAATCACTCTTTGTGATATGTTTGATCTTTGCCAAGAACGTGTATACGTTGCACATTGGTTTGGTAGGCCCCTAAACGCATAGACTTCTACACATTTAGGACACATGCATCCGATTTCATCCAAACCTCCTTAGTCGCCTCTTACGACATGCATGGCAGGTAACAGTGGTTCTATTCTTTACACACCAAATTTGGGCCCGGTAACCACTCGGGTGAGAGCTTGGAGTCCTGATTTTGCATCTGTCTGGGCTTAGCTTATTTGTATCTGGTGAACTCTTTTATAAGTTGTAGCATTCATGCAGGATATATAAGTTGAAGATATTATTGGTCTGACTTTGTTTACTAAATAACTAAGCATAACAACACTAAACATTGCACAGCTTAATGTAAATTGATCAATACTTTCAGAAAACCCTTGTCAACATGATGCTGTTTGTCTTTCTCCAACCAACAATAATGGGCATCCATCTTGTGTTTGTCAAGATGGATACACTGGCCTACTCTGTGAGACAGATATTGATGATTGTGCTAAGAATCCTTGTGGAAATTATGGTAGGGATGTGGTGAAAATTACTTAAAAGCAGTAATTGCACTTGTAGAATGTGAACAGTAGAATTTAGAGCAGGGCTTCACACAATTTTAAAAAATTTATACTTTGTGCAAAACAAGGACCATTTGTTTTTTAAGCTACGCTTATAAAAGTGCCCTTTGTTCTAATTTATTTTGTAAGTTTAAAAAAAAATTGAATCTTCTTGACGCTCCATATCGACCACTTATTAACCACTCTGTGATTTGTATGTGATCTGAGCCTAAGAGCAATTGTACGTTGTGCCAGTTATGCGCCTACAAGTAGGCCAGCACATCCGATTTCTGCGCTGCTTTTTATTTACTAGGTAGCTTCCTAGGGTCTACATCAGTCGCCTCTTACGACATGCATTGTAGGTTGCAGTGGTACTATTCTTTGCTTCCTTGTGGGCCCCGGCACCACACGGGCGAAATTGAATCTTAAAATGAAGTAATATCATATTTTTGACATAAGAGCTTTTTATTGACAACCATAATATAATTATTGTACTGAGTATATTGTAAAGAAATTTGATAAAATAGGTGTTTTAAAAATTCAAGCTGGATTTATTTAGACAAATACACAAAATACGCC
Organism: Arion vulgaris; assembly: GCA_020796225.1. NCBI lineage: Eukaryota > Metazoa > Mollusca > Gastropoda > Stylommatophora > Arionidae > Arion > Arion vulgaris. Next base: position 16,336,454 of record CM036763.1, on the reverse strand, counting down.
CAATGGCACAATCATACACGCTTAAACAAACTCCGAGCATCTTTCATTCGAAAGAATGACAACGATTTGAGTTTACACATTCAATTGTACTGGGTCCACGCATTGTGGCACTTCTGAGTAGGACCCAATTTATTTGTTAAAATAGTAAATGAAACAAGACATTTTAAAAAAAAACATTTCATCATGGTAAATAACAGCACACAAACAATAATAATAAGTTTTTAGAAACGACAACACTCTAACATTGATTAACACCATAATTGAAAGTTTCAAGTAAAGTTAATTTGTATTCTTACCTTTTCATCTTCAGGTAAATGTATTGATGGTATCAACTCTTACACCTGTAAGTGCAACCCTTACTACACAGGAGTTAACTGTGGGATACTGGTAGATACCTGTAATCCAAATCCATGTTTAAACAATGCTTTCTGCTGTCGTCAAGGAAAAGCACCATGCTCTTCTAATTTACCAGTTGGACGCTATGAGTGTTACTGCATAACGGTTTTACAGGTTAGACAAGTCTTGTGCCTTTGATCATATTAGTCCTTATGTAGACTAAGAGTAAGTCAAACAGCTCTCTGCCAGTGTCAGCAGATGGAACAGACACCGGAGCATGTCTCGTAAGACTTTTCTTCTGTGTGAGCTGAGAAGCAACATGTGACCACACCCAGTCGACCTCAAAACTAAGCTTTGGGGAAACCTGACAGACCTGAAGCTGACTGTCCAGTTTGTGGTCTACAGTAAACTAAATGCATGACCAGAGATTGATGAAGAAGAATATTAGTCCTTAAACATTGCTTTTATAGAAAAATAAAACAAAAGAATGATAAAGAGAGAATTTTATATGAATCAGAGGAAAGTCTACAATAGAATGGAAAAACATGGTGAGGGACACAAGGTTACATACAGTGATAGTAAACGAGTTAACAATAAGTATTCTAAAGAGGATCGATGCATGCAAGCTTCACACTGAGTGGATAGTCAGTATTAAACAGTCCTGCCTTAGGAAAATTTTGATTTTACGCATCTGGACATGCAGCGATGCAAGGAAATGAACGGATAGATAAATTAGCGGAAGCAGCATCCATTGTAAGTGGGAGAAGTATGAACAAGGTAGACATCATTTATGTGGAAACGGAATCAGAGACACCTCTTTTTCTTCTTGCGTTCACCAGCTATGAATTCAGGCGGTCAGGACACTGGTATGGCACTTCTGACTGATTGTTGCATGAAAGCCTGCTTTCATTTTTATCAGTGTCTCCCACCATACAGACTTGCCTTCTCTGACTTAAGAGGTATCAGAGAGACACTGTACCACCTGATTGGAATTGGGGTTAAGTGTGAGTAAGCATGCGATTGATGGCTACAGGTTAAAGAGAGATGATATGCCAACCAATATCACTTGGGCATAGTGAGCATGGGAACAGAACGATGGCTTTTGCATTGGAGGATGGAGATGTAGGACTTCTCCAATATTCTAGGATGTCCATCATTAGAACTGAACTGAGCAGGTGCACAAAGTTAGACAATGACACGATCACTAACATTCGTTAATGTTGGTATGAGTCAGCTTTTACGGCCTTCATATAACCAATCAGATATGATGTCATGTTACAGTATAACTCTAGATGTGGTACTTTAAAATGGGGTTTTCTGTTTGTAAAATCTAACAGTTATCTATCTATACTTCTTCTTCTCCTTCTTTGCGTTCGTTCTTTACGACCAATTTTAATCACTCTTTGTGATATGATTTGATCTTTGCCAAGAACGTGTATACGTTGCACATTGGTTTGGTAGGCCCCTAAACGCATACACTTCTACACGTTTAGGACATGTGCATCCGATTTCAACCATACCTCCTTAGTCGCCTCTTACGACATGCGTGGCAGGTAACAACGGTTCTATTCTTTACACCCAAATTAGGCCCGGTAACCACTCGGCGATCTATCTATACAAATTTGTGTTCTATTAGATAATATGTATACACCTTGGCCGAAATTCTGATGTGCCTGTCCTACATGCCGTAGGTCGCCCGAATGGTTACCAGGGCCCATATTGAGGTGTAAAGAATAGAACCACTGTTACCTGCCACGCATGTCGTAAGAGGCGAGTAAGGAGGTTTTGCGTGGGGCTAGCTACCCTACCACGTAAAAAACACTAGATAGCTACAGAAACCACAACCACGAAAATTCATAGCTTGCCACCCACGGAAGTAGAAGGACCCCGCAAGGAAGGACCCTTTAAGTGACCTGATGAAATTCGAAAGACAAGAAAATGGGGAGAGTGTGGAGAGATCTGGAAAATATGAAAGATGACCTTGGATAGGCGGGCTTGGAAGGCCTTGGTTATGGAGCTACGCCTCCCTAGGGCAGGTGAAGAAGAAGACATGCCGTAGGGGAATTAAAACAGGAATTAAAAGTACTCACATTCTCAGCACAATTCACACATTTCATAAAGAGAGGTTAACTTGGTTGATAATAGCAAATGCAAACAAACAATAAACATCTCATCTTCTAAAGTTTACCTCCATGTGACTCTAGACTTCCATTTCTTTCATTGTCCCAGTGGTGTTCATTGCATTGCATGCCTTGGAGAACCAACTACAGGGTGTTCAACTTAAAAGAAGCCCATGAATGGAGCTAATCTGGCATATATGTATGAAAATGAGAAGGTTCAGTTATGGCGTAGTATAGGTCAAGGTTGTGTGATGGTGTGTAATTGTAGTATGGGAAGGGACGATGAACAAATGTGACGTAGGACAAGCTAGTCAGAACCGTTTTAAATAGTAAATAGACGGAGATGCAATGCGTACCTGGCAAATTTCTATTTATCAATGGGGCTGCTTTTAAGTTGAACACCCTGTAGAATCTGGTTATGCAAGCTCTGAAGTAATAGATGGAATTAGAAAAAAGGGAACATAGACAGACCCGGAGAGAAGGCTTATTGAAGAAAAACATCGGACTCATGGATAAATGCATAAACGGATGACTCGCACAGATACTACTCGTAATGGAGGAGAGGAGTTGTCCGAAACTCAAAAAAGGAGAAAATTAACCTTTGCTCTATCCACAAACAAATTCTCAACCTACTTCAAGGCTGGAGTAGATTTCTCAATGACTCTGCAATATGGAAGATAGATGTTGCCAACTTTCATTAAAAAATCAGATTGTCATACTTTGCCTCCAGACTGACCACAATAAAATGAGACACCATCTGTACACCAAATTTAAGATTGTTACCAGTGGCCTGTGTCACTGTGGCCTGGGAAGTATAGTGACAGAGCATGCCCTGCGTAACTGCCTCCAGTACGCAGATCTGAGAAGAAAGAGGTGGCCCATTTAACACCAACTTCCAAGACAAACAGTTTGTGGTGTGGCCAACGACCTGTGGCCTTTATTAGAGAATCTGAAATCTAAATATAGTGAGATCACAGAGGAAAGAGTTTTGTTTTTTTACTTTTACCCACCACACCCGGTTTTGTAAATGAAAATAACAATCAAGTGGGTTGATATCTATTTATTAGTTTCTAATAAATGATAGATTTTGTCTGTATCTAATGATTACTTGTTTTTAATATTCATCTTTAATTTTTGTTTTAGGAAATAACTGTGAGCAGCGAGTACCAGCTTGTTCATCATATCCTTGCCAGAATGAGGGAGTGTGCACATCACTACAAAATGGCAGCTATATCTGCACATGTCCTCTGACATTTCGTGGCCAGAACTGTGAAACATTTAATCCATGTGGTAGCAGTCCTTGTCTTAACAGTGGAAATTGTGTCAACAAGGAAAAGGGAGAATTTTTATGTCAATGTCTTGCAGGCTATTCCGGAATCCAATGTGAACTTCCCACCTGTATTGCAACTGGTTGTCTGAATGGTGGCTTCTGCAAGACTTTGAGTAATGGAACCTCATATTGTGAATGCTTAAGAAGTTATAAAGGATCTATGTGTGAAATTGTTTTCCCGTGTGCTTCAAAAACATGTCTTAATGGTGGAACATGCCTTGATGTAAGCCCATATAACTTCCATTGCAACTGTATGGATGACTTTGGTGGGACCTACTGTGAAAGTGACTTACCTTGTAAATCAAAGCCATGTTTAAACGGGGGAAGGTGTATCAACAATGGAAGTGGCTACACATGTCGATGTCCTCTAGGTTATGGTGGTATCCATTGTGATATTCTCTTAGCATGTGCAGGAAACACATGTATGAATGGTGGTACCTGTATAGAAATAAGCCCATCTTTTAAATGTGCTTGTCCTCTAGGTTATACAGGCACAAGATGTGAAACTTATCTGGCATGTACCAGCAATCCTTGTCAGTTAAACTCTGCATGTCTCAACACAAATAACAGAACTTTTGAGTGCATTTGTGGACCAGGAACTACTGGACCTTTTTGTGAAACAATTCTCCCATGTCTGTCATCTCCTTGCCATAATGGTGGAGCATGTATCAATGTGAACAGTACATACTCCTGTCAATGTCCAAAACAGTTTTCTGGATCAAACTGTGAGACTTATCTCCCCTGTGCCAGCTCTCCTTGTTTAAATGAGGGAAACTGTACCAACCAAGTGACAACATATACATGTCAATGCCCTGATAATTTTTCAGGCAGTAGATGTGAAAATGCCATTCCTTGCAAAATCATGCCATGTTTCAATGGAGGGACATGTATCAACATTCTTGGATCCTTCTCATGCATCTGTCCTGATAACTACACTGGAAATCTATGTGAGAACCTAGTTCATCCCTGTCTAAGTTTGCCTTGTCAAAATAGTGGAAGCTGTGTTGAGTCAGGACAAAGCTTTATATGTACCTGCCCTGCTACCTACGTTGGTTCCAGATGCGAGATCCCAGTACCTTGTGGTAGTTCACCTTGCCACAATGGTGGTGCATGTTTCAACAAACAAACTGAATTTCTTTGCATCTGCTCTGCAAATTTCAGTGGAGCTTCTTGTGATTCTAGAATTCCCTGTGCAGACATACCATGTATTAATGGAACATGTATTAACAGCAACGAGACAGAGTTTATCTGTGAATGCTTTGCTGGTTATATGGGTCGACTGTGTGATGAGAGAGTTCTAAATTCCACATGCAGTCTCCAGACTTGTGTCAATGGACGATGTGATATCACAGGAGATGGTTTGGAATACTGCAAGTGTTATGATGGTTTCTCAGGTATGCCTCATTTATTTATCATTATAAGTAGATAAGTTGTTGTTGTTCTTCTTCTTCTTTACTAATCCAAAACACGTAATTACAAAGTACTGTAGTTTTACAAATTACAAAAACAATGACAAAATACAGCAACGTTTCGACCAACAAGGCCTTTATCAAGCAAACGAACAAACAGGAGTGACAAATTAAAATGAAACACAAATGGACGACCAAATACAAACGTATCTAAGGAAAATCTGGAATAAAAACGAATAACGAAATAAATGTAACACAAAAACACACATAAAAACTAGAAATAGAAAGGAAAAGAAACAATGAAACATCTAGTAAATATATAACTTGAATACATGCAACATATACCCATATAGATTACAAAGCATGGGAAGAGAAAGTACTAAGAAGCATAAGAATGGAATATAACATGAATACATGCAACATATACCCATATAGATTACAAAGCATGGGAAGAGAAAGTACTAAGAAGCATAAGAATGTAATACGTTGAGCCCGCGTGGTCGCAAGGTACCATACAAAGAAATCAACCGATTCTCCAGAGCAAATCGACTGCGATCATCCGAGGAACATGATCGGATGGCTGTGACCTGGACATCGTGAGCACCTAAATGGCCAGTATCATTGAAATGGGTGGCTACAGGGTCACAGAGCATTGGCGTATGTCGCGTAAGTGTTGGGGCGAATCGGTCACTGAGCCTCTTGCCTGTCTCGGCGATATAAGCCTTGTTACACCGCTTACAGATAATGGCATAGATCAGATTACGGGACTCGCATGTGAACCCATCGTCAATAAGAAACGTGCCTAAAGGAAAAGATACAGTACGCGTCTGTATCACATAAGCACACGTGTTGCAACGCCGACGACCACACTGGACAGTGCCAAAATGAGTCTGGATATTGGACTTAGGCGACTGTGTACCAACATATCCTTAAGACTTCTGTCCCGTCTGTAAGACACCAAAGGATAGTTGGGAAGACAGAACGGGTCTCAGGATCTGATCTAAGAAGAGACAGATGACGGAATAAAACATTTTTCACCAGGAACTATGGGGGTGGTAAGTTAAGATAAGTTTTACTCTGTCAGAGTTAGTAGTCCTATGCTGACTGGTAAGGGCCTGCTGGCGAGTGATTTTCTGAACTCGATGCATAGCCGAGACAAGCACCAATAGTATTTTAGCTCTAGCCCTTTCCCATTTTCATTTAGTGGTAAATGCCTGTGTGTTCCGGGGCTTGCAAATGGAGCAAAGAACAGTAACACTGCAACCTACAAGGTATTACGTAAAAGACGACTAAGGTAGGGCCTAGGAAGCTGCCATAGTAAATAAAAAGCATCCAGAAATCAGATGTACTGGCCTACTTGTAGGCGCATAATTGGCACAGTGTACAATCGCTCAGATCAATAGTTTTTTTTAATAAAAATAGGTTTTTTTTTAAATATATTATATAGTGTTCAATTGTCCTGTGTCTTCTTTTGGACAGCATTCTTCTGTTCACAGACACATTGTTTCTGGAGATTGCTTGGATTGTGCTGAAGCTATGGATTTCTAGCTTTGTGTAATACTCTTGACAGGTGATATGCCATTTCAGTGGAGAGGAACTAAGTCACATGGGGGAAAAAGCTTGACACAATTAAGACAATCCTTTGTCTTTAGACCCAGTGTCTTCTCATTATGTAATAATGGCGAAACAAGTAAAATCAAAGTGCTGAAGTTTTACAAAATTCAAAAACAAAAACAATACACAGCATTTTGACCAAGCTGCTGTGTATTGGTTTTTTTTTGTGTTTTGCAAAACTACAGTACTTTGTTTTTACGTGTTTCGCTATTGCTACACAGTTCTACTGAAGTCTTCCCGTATATCGATAATACACTTTGTAATACATTATCTTGTTGTCCTGCAATTATGCCTACTACTATGAAGTTTAGAAGCTTCCTCTTATCATAACAGGCCCATGAAACATAAACTGCTTCTGTGGAATGTGTGCAATATGTTTAATTTTTGTGCATTGGATAAAGTCTATTGCTCACTTGTTTTATTTGTGGTTTATCTGGAACAGGTGCTACATGTGAAACAGGTGTAGATTCTTGCCGTTCACTTCCTTGTCATAATGGAGGTAACTGCACAAATATAGGATCTTCCTTTATGTGTGCATGTACCGAAGACTACACAGGAGCTTTCTGTGAGATCCAACTTCCTCCCTGTTTCTTTCAGCCATGCCGTAACAATGCTACATGTGTGAGTGATGACACCAATTTTACATGCATATGCCCTGATAGTTTTACAGGTAAATGTTTGTTATTGTAATTTGCAGATTTTTTTTCATACCTTGATATCAGAAATGGATCTGTCTGTCTTTCTTTCTTTCTTTCTTTCTTTTCCATTATCTATGAGTGTTACAATGTTACAGAATAATATTTATATATATACATTGCCCATGTAGTGCTGGGGTCCGCAAGGGAGCAAAGAATAGTACCACTGCGACCTACAATGCATGTCGAAGAGGTGACTGATGTAGGCTCTAGGGATGCTCCCCTAGTAAATAAAAAGCAGCGCAGAAATCAGATGTGCTGACCTACTTGTCGGCGCATAACTGGCACAACGTACAATCACTCTTAGGCTCAGATCACATACAAATCACACAGAGTGGTTGACAAGTGGTCGATATGGAGCGTTCAAAGAAGAAAAAGATATATATACATGTACAAGGAGCGTTCAGAAAGTAATGCATCACATTGGTTTTCTCACAAACTGTTTAAATAAAAAGCATGACATTTACGTACAATATATATGGGCATATCATTTAAACATCTGTATTATTCAACATAATCTTCATCAACTTCTACAGCTTTATGCCAGCACAACATGAGGGCATGTATTTCTTGCCTGTATTTTTTCTTGATCATGTACCCATTTTTCGCTGCATGAATCACCCCATCATCATCTTCAAACCTTGTCCAGTGGAGTGCATCTTTAAGTGGACCAAACAGATGAAAATTAGAGGGTGCCAAATTGAGACTATAAAGTGGAGGGGATTGTACAGTCCAACCTAATTTGGTAATTGCTTCCCTTGTTGCCAGACTTGTGAATCATGCACTGTCGCAGTGGTGAAGTAGGTCTGCAGTAGTAGTGTGGGGTCAAACTCTGCGGAAACATCGAGTTTTTTGTAAATGTATTCCTGTAAGCTTGCGAATTGATGGTCTCTCCAATTGGCATAGCATCCACAAGAATCACACCTTCACTGTCTCAAAAGACAATGATCATGACCTTCCCGGCAGAAGAAGTCTTAAATTTCACTCTTAATTTTGATTGTGAATGATGCCACTACATTGACTGTCTTTTTGTCTTAGTTTCAAAATGGTGTTCCCAGGTTTCGTCACCTCTAACGATCTTAGTCAAAAAATTATCTCCAACATGGAGTATTTTTAGAGCGAGAGGCGAACATCATACCACCACACCACAGGGAGTTATAATTAGCATGTATTTACTAATGCATGCTTTAGTTATTAATTTTCATAAAAAAGGTTATTAGAATTTTACCATAACCAGGTTGCAACAGTCAAAGATTTGTATTTTATTTCACTGGTTAGTTAGTTAGTTAGTCCTGCCAATCTCCCTAATGGTATTCAACATGTCTACCCTGTCCATTGACTGCCTGCCACAGTATCCATATCCAAAAAGGGGGAAGACTGCAGTAAAACTTGGTAAATAGTGAAACACGTACAAACAAAGTACTATAGTTTTACAAAATACAGAAACAGTGACGATAACTGTTTCTGTATTTTGTAAAACTATAGTACTTTGTACATGTTTCGCTATCCATACCCACACATCTTGTCTGCATGTTCATTTCTCCTGACTCCTGCGGTGCTGGTATAAAAATTAAAGCAACTCTGCAGCCTCAAAATCTTCACACGTAACCTGTCCATACCTTCCTGTTCATGCTCAATGAATGGCTGAGAATATAGATATGGTCAACACACTACGTCCCTAGCCATGCCATTGATTTGATCACCGCCATAATTTCCATAGTAATAGTACTTGTATTCACAGCAAAAGTACTGCTCTCTTCCATAGGACTACTCTCATTACACTGCGCTGTGAAAGCTCATACACTAAGCAGTACAGACTTTTACCAATGAATAAGTATCTTCATGAAGATTGAAACAGGCTGTGTTTGGAAACAATGGTTGGAGTCACTGAAGAGGTCTAGGCTGATAAAAATCAGTTTTATTTAGTGCCAGGACATGCAGGTGTAAGGGAAAATGAACTTGTTGATAGGCTTGCTGGTATGGCTGCTGTAAAAAGCAGGCGAGCAATGGACCAAACTGATGTTCTGAATTCCCTAAGGGAAAGAGGACCTGTAAATGGTTCAAGTAATAGTGGTGAATCTACAACCCTAACCAGAGGCAAGAATTCCATGTCAAATGTGGTGTAGCTAGAAAGGAGCACTATACAGACACTGGAACGAGTGCAAGAATTAAGTGTTAAATTTGGACATGCCAGACAGTGCCATCTTCATGGTAGAGCAAGAGGATAAACTGACAAACTTCTTATGAGTACAGTGAGCAAGTAGACTTTGGGATGGCTGCTGCAGCAGAGGACAGCGCGCGCATGGGAATACCAAATGTGCCATGAAGTAGATCACATAATATAACGTAATAATACTGGTGGCCAAAGAAGAATAGTAAAGCAACAAAGAACTGGTGTCATTAATTGCCATATGCTGAGAGACATCAGAGGAGATCAAAGCACTTATGGACTAATTGGTTCTATATTCTGTGATGATGATCCGACGGCTTAACTAAACACTATACAGATCATGAACAGTCAACCCATCCATGTAAATAACAATGTTACGTCTCATCCCACAGGTAAAAGTTGTGAGTCATCAATACTTCCCTGTGACAGCTCACCTTGTCTTAACTCTGGAAGCTGCATTAATGCAGATAGTCAGAACTTTACATGTGTCTGTTCAGATGTTTTTACTGGTAGTATTTGTGAAACACCCATGAATGTATGTGCTAGCAATCCCTGCAAGAACAATGGAGTGTGTAATGTATCACTAGAACTCGGAAGTGAATTTGAATACAGCTGTATATGTATTCCACCATATACAGGAAGAAATTGTGAGACTTTAGTCATGACCTGTGACCCATCACCTTGCGAAGGTCGAGGACAGTGTGACATAGATCAGGTAGGTGCTTTCTGCCGCTGTTATGATGGGTATCAAGGACTATTTTGTCAATATGCTAAACAAAATGATACTTGTGATCAGGGAGGGATTCGCTGCCAAAATGGAGGAACCTGCATCACATTGGAACAAGGAGAGATTACTTGTGCGTGTTCTCAAGGGTTTACAGGCAGCGAATGTGAGGGAGTTGTTGCTCTGGGTTGTGTTCCTAACATCTGCAATGGAGGTGATTGCTTATTAGATGGTTCTGGAAACACCAGGTGTGTTTGCCCACCTGGTGTAAGTGGTCCTTTTTGTTCCACTTAGTGTGGCATCTCTCTCTCTTTGCCTTTTACCCGGGTTGGGGCATAGGCCCTCAACCAAGTCTTCCTATCTCTAGCTATCTCCTGCAGCTCCCTCCAGCTCTTCTTTATATTGTTGATCTCCGCCTCCATGTATTTCTCGGCCTCCCTTCTTTCGCTGTCCCTGCGGGTTCCAGGCAAGGACCCTTCTTGTTATATTCCCTCCGGTTTTCGCAAAGTGTGTCCTATCCAGCGCCAGCGTCTTTTTTAACCTGTTCGTTCACTGGAATCTGTCTTGTTCTCTCCATAAGTTCCTCATTTGTGACCCTATCATACCATCTTATTCCATCTATTCTGCGCAGACACCAGTTGATGGATGTTTGCAATTTATGCGCTATTGTTTTAGTTGTTCTCCATGTTTCTGACCCATACAGTAGAACTGCTTTAACATTAGAGTTAAATATCCGAATTTTGTTCTAGATTTGATTTCTTTGGACTTCCAAATGTTTCCCAGTGCAATGAAAGCTCCTCTTGCCTTCTGTATTCTTATTTTAACATCTCTATCTGTTCCACCCTCTTTGTCTACGTTGTGTATGTGTATGATTCTACCTCTTGAAGTGGGATTTCCCCCAAGGAGATCGAGTTGTTGTTTGCTTGGTTAATTCTCAATATCTTTAGTTAGTGTGGCATGCTTCTCTTAATTTCTTTCTTAAAATAGTTCTTCCTCACCCTTCACTCCTAGGAAGACATAGATTTGCAACCAAGGTTTTCCAAACCCTCCTATCCAAGGCCATCTTTACCAGATCTCTCCACTCTCTACCCATTTTCTTGCATTCTGTTTCCAACTACCCCTTCAGGTGTTCCTGTATCTTCCTTTACTTCTATTACCATGGGGGTTCATGCAGATTATCTGTTTCGGGATGTTGTCAGGAGGTCTTTTCCTAAAATATTATTCATTACATAATGTTCCTTGTATATGCTCCTTTTTTCCCTTGCTTGCTCCTTAACTATACATTTCTGTTCCTATTCCATAACTATGGTTTTTCCCTTGCTTGCTCCTTAACTATACATTTCTGTTCCTATTCCATAACTATGGTTTTTCCCTTGCTTGCTCCTTAACTATACATTTCTGTTCCTATTCCATAACTATGGTTTTTCCCTTGCTTGTTCCTTAACTATACATTTCTGTTCCTATACCATAACTATGGTTTTTACCTTGCTTGCTCCTTAACTATACATTTCTGTTCCTATTCCATAACTATAGTTTTTCCCTTGCTTGCTCCTTAACTATACATTTCTCTTTTTGTTTCCAAACTATTTTTTTGCTTTTTGTTCCTAACTTCTTCTTTGAACGCTCCATATCAACCACTTGTTAACCACTCTTTGTGATTTGTATGTGATCTGATCCTAAGAGTGATTGTGTGTTGTGCCAGTTATGCGCCTACAATTAGGACAGCACATCCGATTTCTGCAATGCTTTTACTTACTAGGTAGCTTCAATAGACCCCCACTTTAGGTGCCTCTTACGATATGTCTTGTAGGTCGCAGTGTTACTATTCTTTGCACCCCTTGAGGGCACGGCAACACATGGGTACAGTGTGTTCTTAACTATACTATTTATATCTTTTACTGGGATTGCTGATAGTGAAGTTGATAACACTCTCCGCTAGTGACCAAGGGCCGTCGAAATTTAGAGGTTTGACACCAACTTTGCCAAAAGTTCTTGGTGTGCACACATGATGTACGGTTGAACTACAGGAGACCCTGATCCTTTACTTGGGGATCTAAATTACAAGTATCTCTGAAGTTGGAGTAAGGCACACCTGAATGGCAAGGGGTACTGGTGGTAAGGAAAGCAAGCCTACATGAAAAAAATCAGTCAGAGGTGCCAAATTAGGCACCATAACCGAGTCTGAATTCATAACAAGTGAACAGGAAAAAAATATCTCCCACTAAAGACTTGGGAGAAGTTCTGTATAGACACTTATTTGTTGAAACTGTGTATAATTTATGACAATAGTTACCTGTGTGTGTGATCACTGGGACAGGTGGTCACACACTTGATAAAAATTGTTATCTCAATGAATGCTTAGTTTCATCCACAGCCCTAGTGAGAGATATCAGTGTGTTGATAAATGTTGAACTTTGAACTTTAGCTAGCGAGCCACTTGATGGAGGGTATAGTTTGTGTGGATGACCTAGTTAATATAAATTCACTTGATAGCAGAGGTAGTTATGGTTCTGATAATTGGGTCATATTTTTGGTGTTATCTTCAGTAGGTAATGATGTTAGTCATTCTCTTGTCTTGTTTTCTTTGTATTATTTAATTTTTGTTGTGATAATTCACTTTTGTAACAAATATATATGCTTATATTTATTTATAAATGGGATAGAGTGTAGCAATTAAGGTCTGTATAAAGTCCATATGCTAACGATACAATGTTACTGTCAATATCGCAAAAATGGATTGAGAAATTAATAATGGCAGTGCAAGATAAAAATGAAAAGCAAAGTCTATATCTTAATGGGACAAAAGTTCTGCTCAGGCTATTGAATGAGATAAAGTCCATCTTGCCTCTCCATTTATGTATAATAATTTTATCATTCTCACACCTTTTTAACCCTGGCTGAGGTACAGGCCTTCAACCAACTCATGCCAAGTCTTCCATTGGACTTGTGGTTGGATATTGTAGCTAAAGTTTTCTAGTGGATGGGGTAGCCAGCCCCAAGCTGAACTCTACCGTAGTCGCCTCTCCATACCTCGTAGATAGCAGCGTTACTATTCTTTGCTTCCCTTGTGGGCCCCAGCAGCATATAGGCGAGTAATAATAATCTTACGTATAATGTTTAATACATTATATGAAAAGAGACAAAGTCTTCTTGAGGAAGTGAAGGCTACTCGACTATCCTGGGGGATATAGATAAAACATTCAGAGACAGAAAAAAGTGGCAAACAACTGTTGAGGCCCTATGCTCCATGAGAAGCGTAGAGGGATAAGTCATAATGTCTAATAATATATAAGGAATAGAATAGGCCAGGGAAAGGTAACATTCCACAAAATGTAGACCATAACATTTCTTCAAAGTTACATATGCCCAATACTGACATATGAAGATGAGTCTCCGATAATAAACAAACAGGCAATAACAAAATCTGGAAGCCTCTGAGATGTGGTTTTTACTGAAGAATGTAATAAGAATCTCATGAACTGCTGAACGGATCAATGTCATGAGAGAGGTCAGTGGGAAAAGGAACCTTCTAACAAACATCCTAAGTAGTCATTATTTTTTTACAAACATGTAAGACAAAGACGGGGGTTAGAAAGTATTATATAAGCAGGAAAAATTACAGAGAGAAAAGATAGTAATAGAAAAAGAAGATACTAAATGTTCTAACGTCATGGCATGGCAGAGCATCAATAATGCAGATGATTGATCACCAACACAGAATCCCCAATGATAGCAGGTCCAGCACCTGATAATGATATATAATTCTCTAATCTTTTATGAAACTTGCACTAGAATCTCAGTTAAATTTAGAGCACAGAAAAGTTTTGTTTGTGTATGAACATTTTACACTTTTCATACATCATTTACTATATTTATTCATTGTTGTAATTTAGTAACGGAATAGGAAATTCCAGATTCTCCCATTTTGTTTAATGTTACAGTAAACTTACATGAAATAATGTTGAACTATAATGCTCATTGATTTGATTGATTCATTCATTTAGTTATTTTTCTACCAAAACTACTCGTATGTTACCAGTACCATACTTGGTCCCTGACAGCAACACACCACAGAAAGCTCACCACATGTGAAATTAAATGCTTGAGGAAGGTGGTGGGGGTCACCAGGAAAGATAGACTATGAAGTGAGGACACCAGAAGCAGAATGGGCATAACTTCACCATATACATTGAAAGACAACAAATGCAGTGGTTTGGATATTTAATGAGAATGGAATACAGCCATCTACCAATAACAGCATACAATAAAAAGAGATCAGGTACTAGAGCCAGGGAAGACAAAGAAAAAGATGGATAGACAATATAGAGACCACACTAAATAAACATGGATATAACACAAGGACGACTCATCTGGCCCTGGAATGCAAATTTAAGCTCCCACCCTAACGCTTAATGGCAAGAGTGGACAACCAATTCCATCATCCACCACATAAGACGATAGACTTAATAACGTAAGATCTACATACAAAATCATGAAGTTAATTGAGTTGCAAAATAACACACAAGACCATGGATCTTAATTTATGCAAAGTAAAACACGATGAGAAGATCATTGGTCTTACATCACAGCTTCTAATTTTTGATGAGTCACGAAGATGGTTAACTATGTATTACCCATTCTTAACATTGTCTTCTTTTTCAAAAGACTCCACTTCGACCTCTTGTTTAACCACTCTGTGTTATTTATATGTGATCTGAGCCTAAAAGCGATTTACATTGTGCCAGTTATGCACCTACAAGTAGGCCAGCACATCCGATTTCTATTATGCTTTTTATTTACTAGGATAGCTTCACTAGGTCCTACATCAGTCACCTTGTAAGTCGCAGTGGTACTATTCTTTGCTTCCCTGCCTGCTCCATCACCACATGGGCGTCTTAACTTTGGATGAACCCTAGAGATATTCACAATTTTTGTTTGGCCTGCAAGTACTTCATTTCATTACAGTATTTTAATTTTGTGATATTATGTCTGTACAACGTTTTTAGTGTATTATAAACTATGCTCAACGTATTACATTTTATATAAGACATCTATACAATTTATTTAACATGTTTCACTGCTTCCACTAACATTCCATATATATATAGAGAGAGAGATATATATTATGAGGTTTATACAAATATAAAGTATATTGTTTTGTTTTACTTGACATTTTGTAGCAGAAATAATAAACGTCTTCTAGACAATAATTGGTGCCATTTGTCCTATTATTTGATTTGCTTTGTTGCATCTGTGTTGGATTTAATTAGTTATTCTTCCGTTTGCTAAAAAATTCTTCTTAGAAATGTAAACTCTGTGACTTGTTTTAATGGGCAATTGTCGATGGAGATGTTTGTAGTGTTTTCCAAGAGTGGGCATAACTTCATGTATCGAATACATTGAAAGATGGTGGTTCTGAAAATGCAGTGGTTCTGACATTTATTGAGAATGGAATACAACCAACCACCAATAACAGCATGCAATAAAAAGAGATCAAGTACTAGAGCCAAGGGAAGACCAAGAAAAAGATGGATAGACAATATCAAGACCACACTACATAAACATGGATATAACACAAGGGCGACTCATTTGGCCTTACTTGCAAATTAAAGCTCCCACCACTGCGCTCAACTGCGACAGAGGACAACCAATTCCACCATCCACCTGGAGAAAGACAATAGATATATTGTCTATATATTCAATTTTGTCTGTTGTAAAAACTTGCCTATCTTGTATAGCTCACAGGTCTGTGTAGTTTTCCTTCCAGTGTTCTTTCACTAGATCAGTAGCCTACGTTTTTTTTTTTTTTTTTTTTCGATCCAAAAGCACTTGAGCTGAAAGCTCTTCGGCTCGGTGTCATGGACATCGTAACCCTTCGGCTCGGTGCCACGAACACCGTAAATTTGGGGAACCTGTAGCTTTTCTGCCAGTCCGCGAAGTTGAACCCGCACTTACAGAGGACTAGTCACCCGTAGTCCAACGCGCTACGAACACGCTGGGCACGCGGGCGATCAGTACGTTTACCTCAGTGTATCATATCGAGGGCTGTTTTGAAGTAAGTGCTTTGGTACAGACAGGGCTACCCGTTTATATGTACACATAGCTGGATTGGCCATCTTTGAATTTTGTATACATGTGGTTGTGAAGTCGAGTGTGTCAGGATTGGAGAAGAGAAAGAAAGACAATGTGCATAGAGAGGCTTGCTCCAGGTGTCTCCTTTTCGACCTGACCCTGAAAGGCAAAACAGGATTAGAGAATAGATAGAGACTGAACAGTAGACTTGGCAACACAGAGAATAATATAATGGACAGTATGCAAGGTATAAGCTTTCTGGGTATAAAGTGTGATCGCAGTCTATGCTTTAGAGACCAAATCGACAAAGTTATTGCCAAGGCTCGAAAATGGACTATCCGCACTGAGAATCATGCGGCTGCTAACATTGAGCAACGCCTTCTTGTGCTCCTGTACCAAGACCTCGTTCTATCATGTATAGAATATGCATGCGCTATCTTAACAATTAGTCCTACGCAAATTGTGAGACTGGAAAGAATTCAGAATGAGGCTTTGCGCATGCTTCTGGGATGCACCAAAGGTACACCACGAGTGGCAATGAGATTCCTTCTTGACCTTCCCGCTATTGCTCACAGAAATTAGACTTAGAGAGTTCGATCTTATCTTAAAATCAACGTAAACAAAGACCGTCCCCTCCATAAAGAACACAGTACGGTGAAGGGATGTAGACAAAAGAGAGGCAGATCATGGCTGAATCAGGCGGAAGGTACCCTTGGGAAAATATGTGAACCTTCCGGAATTGAACCAGGAGAGGAAGGGATTGCTGTGCCACCCCAAATTCAGACTGCTTTTGCAGTTATTACATCCGTTAAGGAAAACTGTGAACAAAATAAGCAATCACTAATAAACGTGGCGGTTGAGGCTATCTTGAATGACTACGTCAATGAAACAGATGCAGTAATTTACACCGATGGTTCAGTCATTCACCAACAACACTGTGCTTGGGCTTTTTCAGTACGCTCAAGAGGAAAAATAATAATAGAGGCCAGTGGGGCCTACGCAACAACCACAAGTAGTTTGACAATGGAGGTACGGACGGGCAGTTAGATAGGCGGTGACGTGGTTGACATCTCATGACTTCGCTCGTGTTTTTATACTCAGTGACTCCATGAGTATGATTCGTAAAGTCGAAACAGGAATGGTGAGACGAAACTGGGTGGAGGTACTGGTACAGACAGTGATCAAAGAAATCACCTTCATCTTTGTCACTGGGCACGTAGGAGTCAGGGGTAATGAACAAGCTGACAGATTGGCTGGCATGGCTACGGTATCAGAGAGCTGCAATGGACCGAAATGACATTATTAAAACCGAATCTTTTGGAACAGAAGAGTTTCAGGGTTGCGAGTCCCACTCGCTGACTATACTGCGTATCAATATTGGTACAGCCCGTAAAGAACGGCATACCAAATATGCAAAGAGACTGATTAATCAACATTGAACTGGTGTGTTGGGCCGCTGGACGCTGCTGGATTTGTTGAGGCGGAAGTCGGAGCACCAATGGACATGTCCGGAGTGCTATGATGATAGTCCTCTGATAACTGATGCAAGGTTAAAAAAGAAAAGAAGATAAAATATACTGAACAGTATAGGCCTACAAGGTAAAAAGACAGAAGATACTTTACAGAGTAACTTCCTGGCATGGAAATATGCAACAATAACATAAACAGCTGTAGAAACATGGCGTTATAGCGCTATATAATCTCGTCTAGGCCAGTAGACACGAGACTATATCAGAAACAGCAATATTATTTCCAGATTTATGAATAAGAAAGGTTTACTGTACAGTGACAACGTGTGTCACTTATTTATCGAGATTGCAGGAACGAACGGTATTCCATAAGCACTTTCACTTTAATCAACCTTTATCGCACCCTGAACACATGCACAAGCTGATAATCACTACGATCACCTGTTCACAAACTCTGATAAAGATATCGTATACGATTTCCAAACAGTGTGTACGGTACCCTTATTACTTGATGGTCTTTCGCAGGTAAGATATGATTTTACTTACTTGAATGTTAATCATTTCAGCATGTCAAACTTTTATTAACTAAAAAACTATGATATATTTATTGTATCACTCGTCATATGATGTTCCAATTTTTTGTAATCTCAAATTGTAATTTCTGTCTCTTCTGTTTGTTAATTCTACTATCAGTACTACTACTTTACTACTTCTATTACTACTACTACTACTACGACTACTACTATTACTCCTACTACTGCTGCTGTTGCTGCTACTACTACAACTACTGCGATGTTGCGAGGTCTATACCAAAAGGTCTTTATCAATTAAAGGATACAAAAACAACAAGGGATACAAAAAACAAGGATACAAGAACATCAAGGATACAAGAACATCAAGGGATACAAGAATATCAAAGGGATACAAGATACATGCAATGGATACAAAGAAAATCAAGTGATACAAAAACATAAAGGGATACAAGATACAATCATGGAGATACAAAAATCAAGGATACAAGAACATCCAGGATACAAGAACATCAAGGATACAAAACATCCAAAGGATACAAGAACAACAAGGGATTGCCATTGCTTTCTGAAATTTCAATACTTTATTTATTTTGTGCTCTTTTCAACAAGGAAACATGGGTCCACAAAATTTTGCTAGGGACAGGCAAATAGTTGGTGACATCGGTATGGAAGACCAGATTCGCTAACTAAAACTGTTTCAAAATCAATTTTCAAGGGTGTACTTATCCGTTCGGTAGTTTGCCATTGCTTTCTGAACGGTCAGATCTGTTTTTACCTTTTGTAAAAATCGCACTGAAATGAATTTGCAACCAAACTGTCCGCAGCGTGATTCGAACTCAGAACGTCGGGGTTAATAGACCGATTCATTATCCCCTAAGCCACAGACGCCACCTGATATAAAGACTAGATCTTAAAAAAGAACACTTTTCCCTTAACTTAATTCTGATTAGGGAGTCGCCTAGTGGACTAATGGGCGATAGAACAAAGACAGGTATATATACAGTAAAAGAAAGAACACTGATGCCCTGAAAGAACTAAACGTTAAAGAGAATTGGCCGATAAACCACATACTATACAGAAAATTACATACTTTGGTCACATCAAGCGTCACGATGGCTTGGAAAGAACAATACTAGAGCGCAGGGTCCCAGGACGCAGAGGCAGACCAAGAAGAAGATGGCTACAAGATATTAAAGAAACCATGAATATGACCATCGACGAAGTGGGTGAACTGGCTAGAGACAGAGTGAATTTCAGATGTGCTGCAAAGAGAGGAACGTTCTATAAAGGATACGCACCTTGATGATGATATATACAGTATTACAGTTTACAGGTTTACTCATTATTACAGCAGCCACCGGGGGGACTGCCTAGAGTAGTTGATAGTAGCTCGGCCTGCTAGCTGTGAGACGCCTCATAGCTCGGGTTCGAACCTACTGTCCGGCATTTGTTCGAGTCCCTGGTCTTACTCAGGACGATAACGTGAGTACCTCTGAAGTCGGAGAAAATCTGCCTGTATGGCGAGGGAATACTAATTACGAGTACACTGAGCACACGGCTGCCAGTGTAAAGTAATTTACAATGTGCACGCTGCTGCCATTGTAAGAAATTGGAAAAAACAGATTTTCACGCAAAAATCAGTTTCAGAGATGGAACTTCGTCTGAGTTGAAAGCGGACGAAAAAAAAAAAAAAACAACAGCAGCCACCAAAACTATTTTCTTCAGATCTAATCCGGTCTGACCACCCCAGATTTGTAGATTTTCATACATCACATTAGTGGACTAATCTAAGTTGAAGATTAAATACCAATTTGTTCGCTTCCCCTTCCCCCAGTTAATGGCCACTGAATACACACTGTAAGATGTATGTATGAATTTCCTATACTCAATTTAAAAAAATGTTCAGATTTCAAATGCGCATTTACTTCATTTAGTTTTTTCACTTACATATTGATACACGTATCATTTTTTATCTTTGATCTCTATCTTATCAATTGTACCTGTATACTCGTGATTACAAGTACTCGTTGGTTCAAGAGGGTAGTAGTAATAGTAGCAACTGCAGCTGCAGGAGTAGTAGTAGTAGCAGTATGTAATTAACAGTAGTTGTTACAGTAGCAGTAGTAGAAGAAGAAATAGTAGTAGTAGTAGTAGTAGTAGTAGTAGTAGAAGTAGTAATAGTAGTAGTAGTAGTAGCAGTGGCGGCTCGTGCTAAGTTTTGTTGGTGGGGCCAGACATATTTTTGTGTGGAAAATCATGGTATTGGGTTAGGTTATTTTTAATTTATACACGTTACACATTATTTTTGGTGGGGCTCGGCCACACTGGCCCACGATACGCCACTGAGTAGTAGTAATAGTAGTAGCAGTATAGTTCGTTGTAATCTGTTCATTTATTTGAGATATTATTCTTTATAGATGAACTGTTGCCAGACAGAGATATGCTTTTTCGATCTCTGCAACATGGAGAGCAGTGAAAGACTTTAAACAAAACAAGCAGCAACGAACGTTGACCGTGCTACATAGATCCGTCTGAGAAAACATACATAACTGCAATGAATTCAACCACCTTGAACACTCGCAGTGCTACCGCCATGACTGGCGTAGATTCGGCGTATGTGATAGTTAGCAACATCACAGCCTTTGTTGGTATGACAGGATGCCTGCTCATTTTCTTCATATATGTGGTCTTTAAGGAAGTGCGAACAACAAGTCGCATGTTGCTAGTTTTTCTGAGCTGTGCAGATTTAATTGTGAACGTGTCGACACTTCTGCAAACTACTACATATCATAAGAGCGTGATGGTAAGTTGAAAAATAATATATGTGCGTTTTCAATTTCTCTCAGTCATATTCTTCTTCTTCATCTTTCAATTCCGAACGGAGGAGATGTCTTCAACAAACTTCTTCCAGCGCTTCCTCTCTCCTACCATCCCTTCCAATATTTTCCATGTTTTACCTATCCTTTTAATATCAGCCCACAGCTCTCTTCTCCAGGTCTAGGCACGGCCTTCTCTATATTATTTACGATGGCCGCGGTCTAAGCCTCAATCATATTGCAAAAGCTTTATTTTTGGTCAACATTTTTTTTCAGTGGCTTAATCTAGAACGAAACAAATATGAGGTTAGCACTTAATATATAATGCCTGCAAGCAATTTCTCCATGCCGCTCTATCCCTGGCAACTCTTTCAATCTCCTACATGGAGTTGAGACCGATATTTCGTGCATCTCTCAGCAAATTTCGTTTCAGTGTCTCATTAGGTCGTCCTCTCTTTATCAAAGATGCTTAATATACGCACTACACACTTTAGTTTGGTATTGCGGAATACATTCAATAGCATATCCCTAACGATACTTCGCTCCCATGGCATTTCTCCTAAATATCTCTCTTTTGGTTGTTAGAAAGTATAGGCCAACAAACATACGGAATAATGAACTCCTTGCGGAGAATCCACCTGCCTTTCAATTACTTCTTGTTTTTGTAGCTAATTATGTATTCTTAACTTTTGCAATCAACTTGGTAATCGTTACTTAATCATTACTTAGTGAATGTTTGCCATTATCATTGTTATGTTTATTATTTAATTATTCATCTCTTGCTTGCTTATGTAATACTACTTATATACGTGTCTTTGTCCAAAACGCCAATTTACTTAGTATTACCATAGCCGCTATACAGTTTTCTCCAGATTGGATCTGATCCGGTCTGACCACCTCAGATCTGTAGGTGTCCTTATATTGCCCTATTAGCATGTAACCAACTCATGGATAGCGAGTATTAAGTTAATCCTAGCAAATCTACACTTTGAGAAATAGACTTAGAACTGTTTCGTTAAAGAATTCCTAGTTAATATAATATTCAACGCGATATTGATTAAATGATTTCTTTTTTCGATCCAGAAGCACTTGAGCTTTTAGCTCTTCGGCTCGGTGTCATGGACATCGTAACCCTATGGTTCGGTGTCACGAACACCGTAAATTTGGAGAACCTGTGGCTTTTCTGCCAGCCCGCGGAATTGAACCGCACTCACATTGGGCTTGTCGCCCTTGTGGTTACCGGGGCCAAAATTTGGGGTGTAAAGAATAGAACCACTGCTACCTGCCATGCATGTCGTAAGAGGCGACTAAGGAGGTTTGGGTGAAATCGGATGCACGTGTCCTAAACGTGTATAAGTCTATGCGTTTAGGGGCCTACCAAACCAATGTGCTACGTATACACGTTCTTGGCAAAGATCAAATATATCACAAAGAGTGATTAAAATTAGTCGTAAATAACGAACGCAAGGAAAAAGAAGACATCGGGCTTGTCACCCCTCATCCAACGCGCTACGAACAAGCTGAGCAGGCGGGCAATGGAAGTTCAGATAAAGAAATGCAGTCAGTCAAGACTTGAAATGGTTATAACTGCTCCACAATGGATGACTTGAAGTGTACAGACTAACATCATATTTATGGTACATTCCTATCAACATGTTCAAGATAAAACAGATAGACTACACACAGGCAGACAAGATGGACTGAAAATAAAATGCGAGGAAACGAAAGGCTAAGAAGGGCCTAAAGAGTGGTTATTTAAATAAATGTATCAGTAACCACTACCGCTGTTACATTCAATCAATTAATCACTCATGTAGATCCTGCTTAGCTATCAAGGGATTCGTAACATTTCTCTGTAAAACACATACAATGTTAGGTTCAGTGGCGGCTCGTGATCATTTTTGTTGGTGGTGCCAGACAGAAATTTTCGGAAAAATCATGGTTTCGGTGAGGTTATAATGTAATGTATAAAATAATAAATGCACGTGACACTTATTTTTGGTGGGGTCCGGCCCCACTGGCCCTTAATGACGAGCCGCCACTGGTTAGGTTATAGTAAACACTAATGAATTATCTTTCTTTCTTCTGTTGCATTGCATGTTTATTGCTTTACCGCGTGTACGTCATTCTCATAATAATCATTAAGTGTCAACGTATCTGGAAAATGACTAAAGATATAGAAAGCAAGTTGAATGCATTTGAAAATAGATGTCTGCGAAAAATAATGAGTATAAAATGGAACGAATTCAGGAGAAGTGATGACAACAGAGACATATCTGGTCAACCACTAGTGACAACAGTTATAAGAAAGAGAAGATGGAGATATGTTGGACACACCTTGAGGAGAAATGATCAACGAATATCAAAGCAGGCATTGAAGTGGGATGCAAAGGGTTCAAGAAAGAGAGGTCGACCCAAGGAGACCCTGAAACGAACTTTACTGAGAGAGGCAGGAAATATCGGTCTCAGTTCCATGGAGGAGATTGAGCGAGTTGCCCAGGATAGAGCGGTATGGAGAAATTACCTGCAGGCCCTATGTAACGTATAACGGTACGGGAGGAATTATTATTATTAACTTATACAGAAATACAATTTCTCCAAATTAGAACTCTCTTAGTATTTTTTGTATCAGTTATATCGCCCGTATGTTGCCAGGGCCCACAGGAGAAGCAAAGAATAGTAACACTGCGACCTACAATGCATGTCGTAATAGACGACTGTGGTAGAGGCCTAGGAAAGCTACGCTAGTAAATAAAAAGCGTAGCAGAAATCCGATATGCTGGCCTACTTGTAGGCACATAACTTGCACATCGTACAATCGCTCTTAGACCCAGATCACATACAAATCACAAAGAGTGGTTTAACAAGTGGTCGATATGGAGCTCTTGAAGAAGAAGAAGTATCAGTAATATTTATTTGTCATTCATGACGTTTTTTTTTCTAGACATTTTAGTATCATATTTTTCTCCAACTGTTTCGTCTCTTCCACAACCCGATATGTATGGTCGTTCTTTATTTATCCTCAGTTTCCAAGCCAAACGTCATTTATGTGTCAAACATCAGCCGGGATATTGGTTTACTCGCAAGTCTGCACGGCTCTGTGGACAGCTGCACTAACGTTATATCTGTTTATAGCCGTGGGCAACCACTTCACGAATATCACCAACAAGATTCTTATTTTCTTCCATGTCTTCTGTTGGGTTATGCCATGTAAGAGTTTTTGTTCAGCTTATTTATGTGATTCGTTATGTATGATCGTTAAAAACATAAATCTCCAGCAGCAAAAGAAATAAGTAAATGTAAATTTTATAGTAGTGCATCTGCCTAGCGTAGCCGCACAAAACTCACAACTTTACAGAAACAAAGACGCTACTGAAATAGCCCGGACATAGGAAGTGGAGAAAAACTAAGGAAGGATACAGTCAGAGTACGACAATATAAATAAACTAAGGAGAAAAGAGCAAACTTCAGAATAAGAACGAGACGCTGCGGTCTCAGGATACATCTCCATCAAATGAGTCTCAGAGACCAGGCCGCTTGTATCTGTGGAGCAACAAAGTAAACACGAGAGCACATTCTGCAAGACTACTCTAACTTGGAGAGCGCAAGAACAAACAAAAATCTGATCTGCAGAAACACCTTTCATAACACACTGTGAGGACTGGTAATGACCTCAAGCGTACTGTTCTGGTATGACCCATATAGAAATAGGCGCATAACAGAAATTGATCGCAGAAGAAGTAATACGTCTCATTCTTTGCATCATCACATTGAAAAGGTAAAGAAATGTGTACCCTCTTGACAACCGTAAGCTTTATCGGCTGTAGTGGGATCGCCAGAGCAAAGTTGATCACACTCTGCGCTAGTGACCACGTTCGTGGAAGCTCCGGGATTCTCTCTCTCTCTCGATCGTTCTTTTTCGGCCA
The DNA here is from genome assembly GCA_020796225.1 of Arion vulgaris. Lineage (NCBI taxonomy): Eukaryota > Metazoa > Mollusca > Gastropoda > Stylommatophora > Arionidae > Arion > Arion vulgaris. The sequence goes on along the minus strand of CM036763.1, from coordinate 16,311,240 downwards.
TGTTTATCATTCTAATTGTGATATATACACAGCCTTTGCCAAGAACGCAATTTTACGTCACATCGTTCAGTACCATTTGGAGCTCTAGTGCTTGCTCTTCGGTGAAGTGTCCGATTTCAACCAGCATTTACTGGGTTCGCTCTCCGTCAGTCTTTGACTGTCTCCAGCCAACCTGCAAGGCAGCATGTTGCTATTTTCTTTTAGGGTAGCGACCCTTAGACGACCTACCCTCCTGTGCTGTTGAGCGTCATCTGCCCAGAAAACCTGTCTTTTCTGGACTACTTGGTTTTCCTGCCGTCCAGTTTTGTGTACGGTTTATTCCGCTAACCTTTGATTGTCCCCAATCAAACTACAAGGCAGCAGTAGTTCCGAGGTTCAAGACCAACTTGGACTAAAAATTATCAGTGGGTACACTGTACGTGGTTGGACTCAAGGAAACCGTGATTCTTTGAGAGATTCAATTCAATCAAGTGCCATGCCTGCCGGCGTATGCGATCATGTCTCTCCACAACTCTCTTTGCTTGGTGCATGTAATCAGTTCTGACGTCGATCTTTTGTCGAACCATGATGTCAGGCCATCCAACATCTTCTCCTCTGTCTTCCACGATCTCTCCTTCCCTGAATTTTACCTGTAGTCACCAAATGTTCTAAACCTTCTTTTCGCATTATATGCCCGAAGAACCTTGATTGTCGGATTCTTATTCTTTGATAAGGTTTCTTTGTGTGCAGACCTGATTTAAAACCTCCACGCTTGTTTTCTTTGCTGTCCATAGAATTTTCAACATTCTTCTGTAAAACCACATCTCTGTGGCTTCCAATGATCGTATTGATTGTTTGTTCAGTGTCCATGATTCGCTGCCATACATAAGTATTGGTTTAATATAGCATTGGAGTACTCGTTTTCGCAGTGTCATTGGTAGTGAGTTCACGCATAGTGTGTTCTTCATTTTCATAAAAGCTGCTTTCGTTTGAGCTATTCTACTCCTAATCTCTGTTGTACATCTTCCATCTGATGTTAGGAATGTTCCTAGATACTTGAATCGATGGACTTGTTTCAGTGTTGTGTTATTTATTTGATATTGCATGTTGGTGTTTCTTGTTTCTTGGAGACAACCATAACCTCTGTTTTCTTTATATTCATGAGAAATTACCATCCACTAAAAGAGACACTGGAGATGGATTGGACAGGTGATACGCATACAGACTAACGCTGTCACCAAAACTGCACAGAGATGGACACCAGAGGCTATACAAAAAAAAGTGGAAAACTCAACACAACCTGAAGGAAAACAGTAGAACAAGAACTGGAAAAAAAATCACCGCTGGAACAGAATATAGAGGACGGACAAGAATAGAGAATAGTGTGCATTTGTTTCTGCCCTAAGAGCCATGGCGTTAAAGACTAGAGAAAGACAATTGTGATAAGAAAAGCAAATCTTTACGCAAAAATCAGTCAGAGATCAGAACATGTCCTTCAACACTGCAATCAGTCCTCAGGAAAAGAATGTGACCCACACCGACCACTTTCAAAAAGAAACTGTATGATGGGAGTTTAAGTCTGAAAACAAACAACATACTACATTCCACTATCCTGAATCCCAGTCCAAAATAAATGGTGTTTGCAGAAGAAGAAGCAGAAGAAGTCTATGTAGATTTTAGCCTATGTTATACCTATTTGTTTAAATATTGTTTTAGTTCGCAGAATAACCCATTCTTGTAAGTTGATAAAAATCTATTTTGTTTTCAGTAATGGTGTCCCTTTCTGCGGATCTTGCCGGAGTATATGGATACAATATGACTGATGTTTTGCTATACAATCACCCATCCTCATGTTGGATTGGAAATAAAGTGAAGAATCCACTGTCTTGGTATTTTTTAACTATAGAAGGATGGGTTATTGCCACTTACGTGCTTGTGGCTTTGTTATATCTTGTCATCACCTGGAATGTTTACTGTAAGGTAAAATGTTACAGATCAAAGAAAGGTTTTTAGGAAAGTTTTACATTCATTTTATAACATTATGCAGGAGCGGCTCGTCATTAAGGGACAGTGGGGCCATCCCCACCAATAATTGAAAGGTGGAATAACTTCCCGGAATAGTAAATACTAAAGAAAAGTCATGATTTTTACGAAAAATTTGTGTCTGGCCCCACCAAGAAAAATGACCACGAGCCGCCACTGACATTAAGTATTTCATATAGTATTAATTGCTTGAAATAAAAGCAACAATTTAGTGTACATAGAAGTATGATCAGACAATCTGTGATGAAAGCGATGTTCTGCGAGGGACATACTACTTGATAATGTGAGGTATGATACAAAGAGAATGGGATGGTACACTGATATATGCCATCTCTCTCTGTTATTCATTTCCGATTCCACTGAAATATATATGGCCTTTTTCCTCTTAACAGACTGTCATTTGGCAAGTGTTTTATTGTGACAACTTCTGAGTTTTCGCTTGTCTCTCTTTGCCTTTCAGCTCATCACTCTTTTCAAAAGTTTATGTACTTTTCCGTAATGCTGCTTTCCACATAACTCGGTCATCCGTTAGTTTTTCCCATTTGTTGGGGGCATATAGAAAATTTCTTAATTGAGGCCTTGCAGACATTCTTATATCTGAGCAGGGGACTGCCTTGAAGCCTCTTCTCTTCCGAAAGTTCACAGAACAAAACCTGTTGTAGTATGCGGCTATTGTTCATTCTTCCCACATACCATAGTCATCTAAGTCTTCTACGGTTGAACATGCCCATGATGAAAGGCAAGTTTGCACGTTGCAGTACTCGGAGTTGGTTATCTTGCTAATATTAAATGATACTAGGCCGAAATTCAAGTGTGTTTGCTTCTACGTATGAGCATGTATGTGCCTAAAAACAGGGCACAACATACTCTCGTTATCAACATAAGCCCCAGAGATCACAAGGAGTGGTTGATAAGAACGAACGCAAAGAATAAGAAGCACATGATTGTAATTAATCACATTATGTTAGTTTTTCAATTCAGAGTTGCAATGAAGATAGTGATCACGAGTGGATACATGCATATGTCCTAAATGTTAGCGGCTATGCGTTTGGCCTACCAAACCCATGAACGTATACGTTCTGCAAGATCAAACATATCATAGAGTGATAAAATTTTCAGAAAAGAGCAAAGAAGAAGAAGAAAGAAAGATAGGATTACATTTTTCTTGATATTATAATTTCATTGAACTGTAAATAGCTATTTTATAGATTATCAGTCAGTTGGAATATCTTCAGTATACTGTAGACATGTCACGTGTTCGATCTCTTAATATTCACAGCACAACGTACCAGATAGTTTAATCGATGGGCTACTCATACGTCCGTTGATTTGCTCTTTGAGCTACACAATCTTCAATCCAAGTGCCTGCAATCTAGCTGTTGCAGTGGATTGGTTTGGATGAAAGTCCTCTTTCCGGCTACACTCCATGAGGGTGTTCAGAATATCAGCTCTATCCTTTGGCTGATCCCCCGATATGGTGTCAGAGTCACTCTCCCGTTGCTATCGACACCCACATGCCTTGGAGCGGAAATGAATGTAATTCTACATATTGTTGACCCTGTAGGGATTCTGTCCATATGATTAGTCATAGTGTATGCCGGCAGAGATGATCCATGTTCAATAGATGCAATAAATCATTATATTGTGATCAGGGATCACTGCCCGATCGATCCACGCTGGAAGCAAACCAAGAACTTTTGGACCGAGAGGAAAGCACCTTACCTCCCTGTCCCAGAGTTACACAATATGATAGAAGGAATGATTAACTATACGTTCATAAATTCATGAAAAAACAGAGTTAGAAAAGATGAAAATCATTTTTTTCAATGACAGAAAGGTTAGTATTCTATGTTGATGTGTTTACAGGGTGGGCCCAAAAAAATGAGAACATCGCGTAAAAAATAATATAATTATATTAAAATTGTTTTAACTGTATCCATAATAGCTTACATTGTTTACTCATTTACTTACTTATCTATTTAGCTATATGATGTTTTTATTTCGACAATTTCCGGGCACAATCTTTGATTTTTAATATGCCAATTGTTTACATCTGCAGGTTTAAATTTGTTACCAAGAATGACAAAATTACTGGCAAAACACGTAATCACAAATCTATTTTGCAAAAATTACTGTGGAAAACCGTATTCTGATTAAACGAGTGGCATCGATGCTTAGAAAAACTGAACATGATTTCTGATTAGCAAAATACTTGGCCTACCCAGCGTGTTCGTAGCGCGTTGAACTGCGGGTGACTAGCCCTTTGTGAGTGTGGGTTCAATTCCACAGGCTGGCAGAAAAGCCACAGGTTCCCCAGATTCACCGTGTTCGTGGCACCGAACCAAAGGGTTACGATGTCCATGGCACCAAGCCGAAGAGCTGAAAGCTCAAGTGCTTCTGGATCGGGAAAAAATATATATATAATTAAACTAAATAACATTTCTAAATAACGCGTATGTTACGCGATGTTCTCATTTTTGGCCCACTCTGTATATCTTGGTTTTGTTTTCCATTTCTAACAGAGAACTAAGGGTAAAACGGTATCAGGGGATGACGTTCTCAAAGGAATCGATAACAGAACAGCTAATGAACAACTTCGCTTTATTCCAGTCATATACGTGTGCACACGAATTTGGGGAACATGTTACTTCTTCTTTACCCGTTATCCTGATAGCACGCACCTTAGAGCATCAGACTGGCTGATGATCATCAAGGTAAGCATATAATGGATATCACCTGGAATAATTATATGTCAAAGGTAAATATTTCGTCTTTGAAGTTTCCTTTGTTTAGACCTCAACTGTTCTCTCCTTCTTACGTTGGCCTGCTATGAATTCAGGTGCAGTCAGGGTACCAGTATGTTGCTTCTGGCCGATTTTTACGTGAAGGCATGCTTTCCTTATTATCAGTGTCCTCCGCCATACAGGCGTGCCTTCTTCGACTTCAGAGGCATTGGCTGTTCTCATTAGTTATTTTATCAAGTTTTTAAAGTTATTCTTATCTTTGCTGATCTTTGTTTTTCGTTCTCTCGGCATGAGTTCAGGTTTAGTTATGGCGTCTAATATGGTGCCTCTGACTGATAATTTGCGTGAAGGTTTGCTTTCCTTATCACCATTGCCCCTTCTTTGTCAAGCGACTCTTACTCCGACTTCAGATGCACTTGCAATTTAGATCCCCAAATCGCCCGAGTGGTTACCGGGACCCAAATTGGGGTGTAAAGAATAGAACCACTGTTACCTGCCACGCATGTCGTAAGAGGCGATTAAGCAGGTTGGAAGTGGGGCTAGCTACCCCACACCGTAAAAAACACTAGATGGTTACAGAACGGAAAGCGAACCGAGTAAACGCTGGCTGAAACCGGACACATCGCCGAAGGATAAGCACCAGAGCTCCAAATGGTGCTGAAGATGTGACGTAAAATACACCAATGCTAAGGCTGCATGAATCAGATTTCCACATGAATAGAATTTATGAGGAGGTCTGGTACATCGGTCTGGGCGGTGATCGCGAGAGAGATCCCAAATGATCATGGTCTTCTGTAGTATAACCGCGCACCATGTGCACATCAAGAGTTTTTGATCACGCTTGCCTCGAAACTCAAAATTTCCACTTTCACGGTCTTAGAAGATTGTTACCAACTTTGCTATCGCCGGCGTCTTTGTTGGTCTTTATTTGCATGAACAAGTTGCCCACCTGCCTAGCGTGTTCGTAGCGGGTTGGACGACGGGTGACAAGCTCCCTGTGACTGCGGGTTCAATTCCGCGGGCTGGCAGAAAAGCCACAGGTTTTCCAGATTTACGGTGTTCGTGGCACGGAACCGAAGAGCTGAAAGCTCGAGTGCTTCTAAATCAGAAAAAAAAATTTGCATGAACCGATGGTATGGAGGATGTTTTCATTCTTCTGTTAAACTACATCTCTGCTGCTTCCAGTAATCTTATTAATTGTATGTTCATTGTCCATGTTTCGCTGCCATACACAAGTATTGGTTCAATATAGCACTGGAGTACTCTATTCTACAGTGTCGTTGGTAATGAGTTCACACGCAGTATCTACTCATTATCTCTGTTATACATCTTTCATCTGATGTTATAAATGTTCCTTGATGATGATACTTGAATCGATGGATTGGTTTTAGCGTTGTGTTGTTTATTTTGATATTGCATTTTGGTGTTTCCTGTTTCTTAGAAATAATCATTATCTCTGTTTTCGTTATATTATGTTCAGTCCTTTCTTTTCACTTTCTCTCAATAATATTTATATCAAGTCGTGTAGATCTTGTTCATTTGTCGACATAAGAATTGTGTCATCAGTGTATCTTAGATTGTTCGTGTTTTGTCGGCCAACTGTTACTCCGTTTTTTCTACATGTCTCAGGATGTTTTCACTGCATAGGTTGAAAAGGTCTGGTGAAAGAACGCATCCGTCTTATACCTAATTGTATCTCTTGATAGATCCTCTCTCATAGGCTAGCCTCCTTTCATGATGGTCTTATCCAGCCCTTCGTATCTCTTTATATGTCCAAAATACTTCGTGATAAATTTCAAAGGACTATTAATGTGGCAAAGTTCTGCTCAGGACAAGCTATTTGGTAATGATGATAGATCCTACTTTGATTCTCGTCTCTACCGGCGCTTTGTAGCCAGTACATATTTTTTTAATCAGCCTCAGATCTTTTCAATCAATAAGTAGGTTTTTCTAACAAGTTAATTATTTCTCTATGTTTCACTTTACAAAAAGCTTTCGAGAAGAAGTATTAAGCAATTATATTTGAGACCATTTTTTTACATGTTAAATTCAGACATCTTTATTTGTCCTACTTTTGCAGGCGATTGGAGATAATAGTCAAGGTTTAGTGAATGCCATATTCTTCTGCCTTGCAACGAAACAGATACGACATCTTATATCTAACAATATTCACAGATATTGTAATTGCTTATCTGGCTGGTGGCGCAAGAACAAGTTTGTTGGAAAGGAAAGATGGATGAGGGTGCAATCAATTGTACGTGTTAAGTCTAGAATGCCAAGACGGTCACGAAATTTGGATGGAAGCGACCTTGACTTGTCTGGCATTTCACTTGATTTACCAACACCGGAAGTAGATCTTGGTGAAGATGAAATCATATTTGAGCGATGATCAAACTGCATGCACAGTACTCAGTACAACACATACATTTCGCAACTCAATCAAATATGTTCAATTTTTTTTGGTCAATGCTATTTTTTTTTTAAATCTGTGGGCCAGTTAATTTTGTTTTGACCGGCTGCTCATTTCAATTTTATTGTTAATATCATTCATGTGATACGTTCAAACTCTGTGACCATGCAGCCACTCCAATTCAATAGCACCAGTCATCTAGGAGATCCTTTGCCGATCAGAGTCGATCTTACATATAACAGCCTTTTATATGGTACCTTGCAACCTCTTGGACGCGCCATGTTTATATCTCTTTGATACAATCCTTTAACGCAGGGTCCTTAACGTCGGTGCATGTATATAATTAAATATATTTGTTCTACTTATAGTTTTTTTTCACATTTATTTCGTTGTTTGCCTCATGTTTTTTATTATCTATGGAAACATAAATTCAGCCAATTTTTTCAGTATGTCTGTTCTGTGTTTCATATAAGATCGTCGACTTGTATCCTTTGTTTGACGGAGAGAGATCGAGCTTGATGGAGAAAAACTCCTGTTGCAATGAAGTCAATCATCCGTCTTTAGACTCTCTTATTAAATAGTTGCTATCTCTTCAGTTATCATTTATATGAGGACTATCATCATAGCACTCCGGACACGTCCATGGGTGCTCCAATCTCCGCCTCAGCAAATCCAGCAGCCCAACACGCCAGTTCGATGTTGATTAATCAATCTCCTTGCATACCTAGTATGTCGCTCTTTTCAGGCTGCACCAATATTGACACCCATCCCTTTCAATCTGGTCAGCGAGGGGGATTCACAGCCCTGAAACTCCTCTGTTCGGAAAGACTCTCTCAATGCGTGAAGAATGTCATTTCGATCCATGGTTGCTCCCTCTGATATTGTAGCCAAACCAGCCAATCTATCAGCTCGTTCATTACCCTAACTCCTGCGTGCCCAGGGACAAAAATGAAGGTGATTTCTCTGATCATTGTCTGTACCAGTACCTCCACCCAGTTACGTCTCACCATTCCTGATTCGACTTTACGAATCATGCTCATGGAGTCACTGAGTATGAAAACACGAGAGTAGTTGTGAAATGCCAACCATCTCACCGCCTCGGTAACCGCCCGAACCTCCATTGTCAAACTACTGGTGGTTGTTGCGTAGGCTCCACTGGCCTCTCTTATTATTTTTCCTCCTGAGCGTGCTGAAAAAGCCCACGCACAGCGTTGTTGGCGAATAACCACATCTGTATCATTGATGTCATTCAAGAGGGCATCCACCTCCACGTTAATCAGTGATAGATTATTTTGTTCGCAGTCTTTCTTAATTGATGTAATAACGGTGAAAGCAGTCTGAAATTGAGGTGTCACACCAATCCATTCCTCTCCTGTTTCAATTTCAGAAGGATCACATATTTTCCTGAGAGTATCTTCTGCCTCTCTTGAGTCTACATCCTTTCTCCTTAATTTCTGCTATCTCTTTCTTGCGCTTTGTAAAATTACTTACTGTACTTAATGTTTTCATATCTTTCATACAGACATTTCACTAATTGGATATTGATCAAATTAATTGAACCATGTCATGTGTAGAAAGTGTGTTTTTTTAACTCTGTATCTTTGAACTAAAGATTCTAGGACAGCTGTAGTTTGCAATGGTTTGATAAGTCAGTATAGCTCAATAAGCTGGGACTAAATCATCAATGTACATGGTACAGTTTCTGGTCTGATGATTTCCAAGTCTACTGTGTATACACAACAAATAGGGGTGCCATAATTTTCTGGGTTGAGAGGTAATTTGGAATTGTCACCGAGCTATTGTGTATGCATTGTGCCACATTCAGCAAAGTTGTTGATAAAGAGTGAGGACATATTGAGTGCAGAACATTGTATTCAACATTGCGTTCTGAAGGCCGTGGGTTTGAATCTAGACTGTGCCATTCCGTTCATTTTTCAGGAGATCCCTAGGATTGTTGCCGAACCTACAGAGCTCGTGCTTTGTGCAATAATCTCAGTAGGTGGTGTGAGAGGACCGAGCCATTGGAGTCAATCCTGCATCCTAAGATTTCAGTTTACTATACTGACGGGCATGATCAATTGTTCATTAACAACCAGAATAAAGTTTTTGGAAAATTATAGATAACAGAGATAAGTAAAAATAATCACACAAACTTATTATTTGTTACAAATGTTTACATTTATTAGTCGAGTTCAATGTAAACACTTCACTCATAAATTACAAGCAGTACATGAGATATTTATAACATTTATTATTTTAATTTACTGCTTCACATCTTTCAATATCAGGGTGTATAGTCGGTACCAAGTACAGGTATCTGTGGAGATTCATGATTCCTCTTGGAAAGGAATGAAGAGATTGGAGAATTATGAAGAATGAATTCAGATGATAATGCAAGTGATGATGTTGTATATGCTGATGGTCTGTACGTCATGGTGAGAAGTCAGGTTGGGGTTTCTTAGCTACCCGCTTGGTAGAGTCATTGCACAGTGGAATGCAGCATACAGGACAATGGAGCATACAGGACAACTACTTCCAGTATGAGAATGGGGCTAAGAATTACACATTGTATAAGCAAAGCTGGATGCCTGATGGCAGAGAGAGCAAGCTAAACCAGTGAGTCACGGTCTGCTGTGACGTCGGTTCAGTAACCAATACCCATGATCACTGATACTATGCTAACACAGCACATATAATTTCATGTGTGATTTATCCTAATTTATCTCATCGTATGAGCTGCAGCTGACTGACTCTGGTCTTTTACAGATAAGGTTGTTTTCTGTTTGGGTTGTCATAACATAACCTATCCACGATGACTGCAAGGTTGTTTGTTTAACAAAATTTTCTTCCAAGTGGCTAAAGTTTATAGTTAATCTTACACACATTAGATTTATATCATTGAACATGCGGAGCAGATCTCTGGAAGCACCAGTACTATCTGTTGTCCCAAAAAATCTTGCTGAAAAAAAGCATTGACGGTTTGTTACTACTTATTCACTACAGATGAAACTAGTTTTGATTTCAGCTGATACCATATGTCTGAAGGTCATCCCACTTTTCCACCACTAATACATGTTCTTGATTGGGGTAGGTCATTCCTTCTGTCAAGTCCTGAGTACTAACTAGCAGTTTCAACATTGACAATTTTCAAATTATTAAATTAGGCTGTCCAGAGTTTTATCTTTCTGTCACGCTGTCTTGTCCCCCATTGATTTTGTCGGTTGCTACCGTGTGTTCTAACCTCATTTTCTCCATGAAGTGCCCGAAAAATGATGACTTTCTGATGTTGATAAGGAGCTTCCCCTGTGCAATGACTTCTTTCAAAATATCAACATTAATCTTTTTATTCTGTCAACTCTATATCTGTGACCTGCACAGATTCATTTATCCCTTTAAATTACTGTCACAAATATTAAGTTCATATTTACAAATGTCTAACAATATATATAACAACACTTACAGCAATATACTCCCTGAAGATCTTTGTAAATGATTACACTACATCGAAGATAGTCAACCCTAACAGGCGTGACTACAAGAAATGGGACAATTACACATCACACAGTTAATGACTATTTTCAAACATTGTTCAAGGAATGGGGCAGCCAGAGTGTATTTATGAAGGTAACTTATCTCTCTGGATTCCTAAGCATAAGAAACAGATCACAAGAAAATTACCAATACACAATAGGATAAAACTCTCGTCCATTACCATTATTGCACATAAATGCATGATACTTGAAATCACGCATTATTTCTTTGAGAACAAACTAGGGTTTGGCTGGAAGATTTCATTTTCATCTTCAATGCCATTGTGAAGCATTCGATGTTTCAGCTCTAGCTTGTCATAAAATTTTAAAACACTTGAATCTGCTCGGACACAATTTCTATTGAAATCCACCACACGCAGCCCTTCTAAGCTCTTAGCTCGAGACAAGGCTACATATGCCTGGCCGCATTCAAACACTTTTGCCAGTGATATCTCTACACAATCCAGTGTCATGCCCTGTGAGAGATGTACAAAATCACACAAATTAATGTCATGGTAAGAATTTTGAACAATGGAAACTTTCACTAGTTCAAGCTATGGCTAATCCTGCTCTTTCTGGATATAAATAAATAATAAAATAACGGTTGTTGCTGCCTGTAATACCGCTCTTTAGAGTGGTTGTTGCGAGCTAAATGGAGCATACATGAGCCGGTGGAATTTAATGGCTGCATGGCAAGTGCAGTCGCTGCGAAGCTGTTCAAGTTAGGATTTTTACTTTTTCCTATGTCAGAAAAAATCTCCTTGGCCTTACCTGGGATTGAACCCAAGTCTCCCGAATGGAGCCACGCTCTAATCCATTCTGTCAGACGCCCACATTTCTGAGTATAAACGTACAAAATAGATTAAGGAAAATGCCGCAATTTGAGAGAGATTTTTTACAATTGTTTTATTTTCCTCATTATTTCTTCTAAATTTAAGCTCTTTATGAATAAATACTTGTAAACATCAACTGATTTAGTACATTAATGATGTATGCAAGTCTAGAATGTTGTGGTCATTGTAACATCTACAAGTGGACAATAACCACTAATTAATAACTTTTAAAATGAAAGATACATAAAGTTATTTTGTTTCTTCTTCTGTTATACGTTTAATAATCTTCTTCTTGCTGTCGTTCTTTATGACCAATTTTAATCACTCTTGTGATATGTTTGATCTTTGCCAAGAACGTGTATACGTTGCATATTGGTTTGATAGGCCCTAAACGCATAGACTTCTACACGCTTAGGACACATGCATCCGATTTCAGCCAAATACGTTTAATTAAAACAATACTCCTGTGGATAAAACGTTGTTAAATATAGTTTCAAACATTTGGAAAATGGTACAAATGTTTTGGTGAAGGACTTTAGGTAATTCGTTTTTGAAACTCAAAATGAGACATATTTTGTGACAGTTAAAAGGAATTAGTGAGTCTTCTTTTCTTCTTGCGCGCCTGCTATGAATTCAGGCATAGTCAGGGCACCTGGTATGGCACTTTCGCATGAAGGCCTGCCTTCTCCGATTTCAGAGGTTATGAATTTGTGATGATTCAAAACTTCAAACCTCAGAAATGAAGTACCAAGACAGATGGTTCAAAGTTCATAACCAGGCAATACATCATCATCAAGTAGCCTGTCCCTTCTTGAACGTGGCTCCCATGACAGCAACCCTGAAAAACTCTATTATGTACAAGATGCCTGTCAACCGCCCAAGTGGTTACCGGGCCCAAATTTGGGGTGTAAAGAATAGAACCACTGTTACCTGCCACGCATGTCGTAAGAGGCGACTAAGGAGGTTTGGCTGAAATCGGATGCATGTGTCCAAAACGTAAAAGTCTATGTGTTTAGGGGCCTACCAAACCAATGTGCAACGATACACGCGTCTTGGCAAAGATCAAACATATCACAAAGAGTGATTAAAATTGGTCGAAAGAACGAACGCAAAGAAGAAGAAGAAGCTCGCAACGACATCCTTTACCCATAAAGGCAATACATAATGATCTTGAAACCTGCACACTTGTGTGAACAGTCACAACCATATATATATATGCAGAATATGAGAGGATCAACCACCATGACAAGCAGGGGACCAGAGAGTCAAGTATCTAAGCTTCCAGAAGACCTAGGGTGCGCTGGGAGAACAGTCCCAGAGTCAGCTGGACTGGAGCAGAGCCAATAGGAAAAGAACAGATAGTGAATTATGGCACTATGATATGGTATAGAGACAATAACAAATCACTAAGAAACACTGACCTGGCTTTTGTGTATTGATATAGCCCATGCCAATTTCAAAGGAATTTGCTTCCGGACTATTGTGTTACCTCCTCCAATTTTAAACACCCATCTCACAGGTTTGATAACTTCAGTCAGTCTGCAGGCAAACTTAATGACTGGATAATCTGTTCAAGAGTAAACAATAAAATAATAGCTCAAATATTTGTATTTAATTCTTCCTATTCATTAAAAATATTATACATTACTCACCCGAGTGGTTACCGAGGCCCAAATTTGGGGTGTAAAAATAGAACCACTGTTACCTGCCATGCATGTCGTAAGAGCAACTAAGGAGGTTTGGCTGAAATCGGATGCACATGTCCAAAACATGTAGTAGTCTATGCGTTAGGGGTCTACCAAATGGACTGCCATGGAGTAAACATATCACAAGTAAAAATGTCGTGAAAAACTGAGCTGTAAGAAGAAGACACATTACTAAGTGGTGACTATATGATATCACAATCAAACTTGGTAACTTTGGTCCATGAATGTTTTGTTTGACTGTTTAGATCACAGTCCCAATGTTGAAGCCCCAATTGAAATTTTACTGCATGTCATCAGTTATTTCTCTTCATATCTGACCTAGAGAACACTAGTACTACTGTGCTATTCTGCATTCACTCTAGTATAACCGGGGGTCTCTACGGCAAAGTGGTTGAGATGTTTGCTGTCATTGTGAAGGTTGGGGGTTCAAATCCAGACCAAGTCACATGCGCGATTTTTCATGAGATCACTAGGATTGCTGCTGGAGCTACAGAGTGTGTGCTACACTTTCGTCCGACAGAAACAGAGCCATATGAGGGAAACCCGTTGCAATGAAGTCAATACTTCGCCATTAGACCTAGTATAATCACATTTTTGTGGTTTAAACAATAAATTGCAAGTATGTTATGTTAGTTTACAGTCAGGATGTGATATTTACATTTTCTGCAGAAAATATGATTTTGCCAGGCTTCACTCTCCGTAGTCTGTGAAACAATGTCAAACCCATGGTTCTACTCTGTAGCAGTAGTCCATAGCGCAGATCCGGGCAGTGAGTCACTTTCTCTGGGAACATATTTCAGGTAGCGATGACAATCAGCTTTTTGGATAATAAGTTGTTTGCTGTGTTAAGCAATTGCTATTCTTCTTGTGAGGGCTATTGGGATAATTATACCATCAGATGTGTTTCTATGATGATGTCAACTGTTGTCTGGAGCTCATCTCTGATAGCGTGTAGTTTTGAATATAGTGACTCAAGTACGAGAGACTTGGTAAAAAGGAACCCTTTCATACCTTGTGGTATATAGGTCAATACAGTGTTAGGCCTGTATTTTTCATTGACCGTCGGCACACGATGGGTGATGTGGTCAGCATCACGCCGACCGTCTTTACTTTCCCAGAGCATGTCTGGTACCCAGTTGAGGCTGGGTTGACCTGAGACCGCCGCGGTCGGGAAAAATTACACGCGCATTGCGGAGCTGAACCCAGACCACCAGCCTTGAGAAGCGAGTTCACTAACAACTACGCTACAGCGAGCTCTCCGAGAGACTTGGTAGGTTGGTCAATAACATAAGATTTATTAGGTGTTATAATCATCATATATAAGCGTGATACTATGGTTTCTGGTGCGCCTTCTGGTCTAGAATCGCTGACTTCAGCACCTTTCGAGAGGGAGAAACAGCTCATCTATAAAAGCGAGTGTTTTCTCATTGACCATAATGGCTGACGCAAGCAATCATAAATCTCCACAACTTATCATCCTAGTATTGTTGACTTTATTCTATTTCACTAGGTTATGCTTCCAGACTGACGTCTTAAGAACTCTGACAAAGCAAGAAATTAACTATAGGTTTCTGACATGGCTACACAACTTTATGGGAAAGAAAAAAAAAGTATGTCATGCGTGGTTTAGCAGTCACATTTTTTTACGGTAACAGACATACCGATCTGTTGTCCCATATATGCAGTCATAAAAGCAAGAACTTGTCCCATCTGGAAAGAGGATGGTACATGCCAATTTTTATGTGACTTTGGTGGTCTCTAGCCAGTTACCGCAATGTCCTTAAAAATGTTTATGCTTTGATTATAATTTTCTTCTGTTTTACATTTTCATTAAACAGTCCGCCCGAGTGGTTACCGGGCCCAAATTTGGGGTGTAAAGAATAGAACCACTGTTACCTGCCACGCATGTCGTAAGAGGCGACTAAGGAGGTTTGGCTGAAATCGGATGCATGTGTCCTAAACGTGTAGAAGTCTTATGCATTTAGGGGCCTACCAAACCAATGTGCAACGTATACACGTTCTTGGCAAAGATCAAACATATCACAAAGAGTGATTAAAATTGGCCGTAAGAACGAACGCAAAGAAAGAAGAAGAAAGATTAAACAGTCATTAATGAAACTTGCAACTATACTTAACAAGCAAATACAATAAATACAATTTTCCTCGGCCGTTTCAGAGCTTAAGGTATGAAGTCACTTTACATTTCTAGGCCATAATGTGTAGTAGGACCAATTCCTTTTCTCACACGTGAAACATCGAGTGTGGGATTAAACCAACAACCCTCTTGTGTCCGAGTCGACAAGTGAACCTATGTATTATGATAATCCAGATCCCACAATAAACAAATATACAGCTCATAATTTTAAATAAGTTCAAAATATAAATTAGTAACTTCAATACATTCATTTGTAACTCTCATTTGGCTTAAAACGGAATGATATTGGAAGTACAAAGTATGGCAGTTTTACAAAGGACAACAGCAATAGCCATTGGTAATCAGTTTGAATGGAAAGACAAAACAATGAATAGACACTACAAATCGTCCTATGTAAGAAAGAGATCAGAGCACACATGGTCCAATCAATCAACACTACTAAGCATAGACAACATTCAAAAGCTTATTTTTTTCAAAGTCTTTGATTTTGAATTACTCAATACATTCAATAATGTGAAATTATGTTGATAAAAGCAGTGCAGTTACAAAAAGTTCTTCTTCTTCAATGATCCAGCGGCACTTGAGTTCTTGCCCTTCGGCCCAATACTATGTAGTGGTATCTGCATGTGTTTGTAAGTTGTTCTTTTGTTCCGTATAATGTGTTCCATTTATCTGACCTTGGAGGAAGGAGGGTCTTCCTGATGTCATCTAGTGCTTGACACTTGAGGTGGTGGTGGTGAACGGTTTCATGATGATGTGCACACAGTTGGCACTCTGGAGTGTGTTGTGGTTGAATTCTGTTCATGTGATTATTAAGTGTTATGTGTTGGGTCTGAGTCTAAAAATGGTGCTCTGATCTCTTCTTGTAAGGTGGTTGATGTTGTCATTAAGGTTAGGGCTGGCCATATGGCTGTACACCTCTCTTCCTGTGTCTCCCATGACCCATCTGTTCAGCCAAATTTCTTTATTTGTTGTCATTAGGATGTGCTTTGCTGTATGGAGAGTTGTTGCTGTGATTGGTGACTTACAAAGAGTTAAATTAAATATTAATAATGTTACCTGTCTCCAATATCTTAGTCCTCAATTTACTCACACAGTATTTTTTCAATATTTACTTTAGCAGACTCAGTTATTGTCAGTAACTATTTCCATATATTTCTTATTATATGCTTCAATGTATTCTGGATATTGTTCCAGAGCTCCCTGTAGGTGAGATCAAGTTTCTAGTACTATCAAAGACAGACAATAAAACATAGGTCCCATGTTCAAGTCATGCAAGTAAAAATCCCATGGGCTGAAAATCGATAAGAGTATGCTGAAAAGCTGCTGACCAGGTCAAATTCATTAAAAATAAAATTCCTACACAAAAATATTTACTATCTTCAAAATTACATAAGGTACCCATGCCAGTGGTGGCATCTGTGGCCTAGGGGTTAGTGACTCGGTCTATTAACCTCCATGTTCTGAGTTCGAATCTCGCTGCGGACAGTTTGGTTGCAAATTGTTTCAGTGGATTTTAACAAAAGGACGATGGCAAACTACTGAACGTAATAATGCCTAGAAAATCACAAACAGCGTTACAAAGCTGGGGTTGATTCGCAAAGTCCTGTACCCATGCCAGTGCTATGGAGCTTGTGAACTGTTGCTGAGATCTTACTGTGTACGAAAGAGATCAGAGCGCATGTGGATATTCACCAAGTGCAATGATGATGGTCCTATCAATCAATCAATGTTTCAGTGTATTTTATCTCAATAATTTCTTCAATATATTATGTCTCATTATTTGTTTCCCTAATGAAGTTATCTGTGACTTGCCTGCTTCATATCCAGTGACCACACCTCTAGCTCCATTTACAAGTCCTCGTTGTATATCCAAGTTCTTGCACAGCATAACCTGTTTTTTTAAAAAAAGTGTCAAATAATTTACAAGAGGTGTGAAGTTTTAGAGACATTACAGTAACATGATCTCTTATTTGAATCTTGATGATCTTCTCCTTCTTTGAGTTCGTTCTTTGCGACCAATTTTAATCACTCTTTGTGATATGTTTGATCTTTGCCAAGACGTGTATACGTTGCACATTGGTTTGGTAGGCCCCTAACGCATAAACTTCTACATGTTTAGGACATGTGCATCCGATTTCAGCCAAACCTCCTTAGTTGCCTCTTACAACATGCGTGGCAGGTAACAGTGGTTCTATTCTTTACACCCCAAATTTGGGCCCTGTAACCACTCGGCGGATCTTGATGATGATCTGTGCGTAAAATTATCATCAAGACCATGGGTTTATCAAGTAAAAATATCCACCTAAATTCAATCACTAATTCCTTTATTATGACATCCATATCGCCCGAGTGGTTACTGGGGCCCAAATGTGGGGTGTAAGAATAGAACCACTGTTACCTGCCACGCATGTCATAAGAGGCGACTAAGGAGGTTTGGCTGAAATCGGATGCATGTGTCCTAAACGCGTAGAAGTCTTATGCGTTTAGGGCCTACCAAACCAATGTGCAACGTATACATGTTCTTGGCAAAGATCAAACATATCACAAAGAGTGATTAAATTGAGTCTAAGAACAAAGCAAAGAAGAAGAAGACATCCATATCTTCATGAGCAGTTTATATTTTTTCAGTGTTTATGTGGATGTTTACCATTTTTTAAACCTTCCCACTTTATTTACCTGTATTTACCTTGTGGGGAAGGGGAAAGAAAGATTGATTGTGTGCTTAAATGATAGTGTACTGGGATGGCAGAAACATATGTTCTGGCAGGGTCAGCCAGACCGGACAGGTCACTGAGGAGGGGCTAGACTAAATATAGCTTCATTGTTAGGGTCTGACTTGGGACTATATTCGATCCTGTAAACAATTTTCATGTTACAGAAATGGCAACAAAGACACTACCTATTCGCGGATATGAGGGGCTACTACAGTGATTGACCCATACGACTGGAAGCGATGAAAGCCGAATCATAGCTGGAACACAATACAGAGGACTGTCAAGAATAGATCTAATTCTTACACAGAATGATCTTTCCAACTGTAACAGCTCTCAGGACAACCCAGTCCCAACTTTGTACCAGAGAATCACTGGGAAGTAAAGACAACTGGTGTGATGTTGACCACATCAACCATTGTGTGTCGTTGGTCAAGGAAAAAATATTGTTCTAACACTATTTCTCAAACATATCTCATAATACGATAACAAGTTCTTTATTTACTTTAATCACAAAATAAATGTTTCAGTCTAATTATTATACCTGTGCTCCAACTTTCAGCTCAAGGCACTGTGGAACAGGACATAATGTATTGAGATGTTGTGTATAAGCTTGGTCGGTATCAGACGATTCAAACATGCGACTGTCACCTGTGAAATTAAGACTTCGATAATTAAGATTATGATGTATGTGTGGGGAAAAATGACAAAAATAAAGGTTTATTGTCTTAAGGTGTATTATCCAATACACACAGTTATCAAAATGGTATCACACTCTCTTATCTTCTTCTTCTTTGCGTTGTTCTTTACGACCAATTTTAATCACTCTTTGTGATATGTTTGATCTTTGCCAAGAACGTGTATCGTTGCACATTGGTTTGATAGGCCCTAAACGCATAGACTTCTACACGCTTAGGACACATACATCCGATTTCACCCAACCCTCCTTAGTCGCCTCTTATGACATGCATGGCAGGTAACAGTGGTTCTATTCTTTACACCCCAAATTTGGGCCCTGGTAACCATCGGCGACTCTTATAATAATGTTGTTGAGAGATTGCTGTTGAGAAATTGTGTTGTTGAGAGATTGTACTGTTGAGAGATTGTGCTGCTGAGAGATTGTGATGTTGAGAGACTGTGCTGGTTGTTCTTTCGCAGCCAACAATAAGTTCTGAAAATTGAATGGGCTTTGTTACTGTTGGATTGTGCTGTACATGGTCTGAGGTACTGTGAAAGCGAGCTGCGTGAAAAGATAGAACTTACAACCCACATATTCAACCTTGATCATGTAAGCCCCATCTGTGGTAATGAAATGTGTTCCAGGATTGGACTCTACAGTCCCCTCTGAACACACCACAGCGGTGCAACAACAGACATCTGAGGATAGCCTATTTCATAGATTGCGATGGGTGACTATTACATGGTTGGGAAGTTCTGTAAATATTGGGAAGTTCTGCAATTTTTGAGCTCAGCAATAGCTTTCTTCTTTCTGTGGTGAGTCATGGGCATGTGAAGCAGCACATGTTGTGCTGTCTCATGTGAATAAATACAATTTGGCTCATAAGAGAATTTATTCTGTTTAAAAAAAATCCACCAATAATAAGGCAAGATGAGTGTACTATCTCAGAAATAAAGAAAAGAAACATGATAAACAGAAGAAAAAAAACATGAGTAGCAACATCTACAACAAAATAAATTAACAGACACAATGAATACTCAGGGGGGTCAAAGGCTCATGAGGTCATGGTGGTAACATGAGCCAAGGTTAGCGAGGGCGCCTAACCAAGACCCTGCCCTAACCTCCACGCGGTGACCCTGGAAACAGACTATGGTTCTGGTCTGGCAAAGAGGGCAGGGATCGGGAGAGAAAACTACTGGTAGGGGTAGCGGTGCAAGTACGGAAACACGATAAAGATACATACAAAGAAAATGCACAAATCTCCTGACCGATGTCCAACAAGATATTGCCCAAGTCCCTGAACGCAAAGAAACAGAAACGAAACGTCTCAGACATGGATGAGAGGTGCATCCAGTGACCAAACGTATGCCCACGTGGGAGAAGCTCGAAGCCCTGAGGAGGGCAACATTGCCAGCCGTCGGCAAGAATAAATAAGACAGGACCGTAACGAATAAAAGTCTACCCTCGTGTTGGTGCGAGAGAAGATTGCAGCTGACCTAGCATTGGTAGCCTGGTGCAGACACATGTACTGGGCAAGGTTTGCGAGCGCAAAAGAACAAGTTGCGTTTAGTGCATAACGAAACTACCGCCCTGGGAAAACCGTGCAAGGTACTGTGCGATTAAAAATTAACATCCCAGGAAGAACTGAGGTTGGTGATTCCTAACGGACTGCCAGCCATGGGGCAACCGGGCAATGTTCGATTGCAGTCGTAACTAACATCCCGGGAATAACTGGGGCGGGTGATGCGCGAGCGCAAAATCCTGTTACGCTGATAGCGCCAACTGAAACGACCCTCTACATTGTTTGTACTCGGCCCATGCCAGTGCTTTCGACGTTAATTGCAAATTGCCACGTAACAATGCGCGTCTAGAAAAGGCTGAGAATGTTCCTTCTCCGGATCAGACTCAAAATGTACGGTAAAGCAAGGCCGACAATGTACGGACCTGACAGGAAGTCCGGTCTGAACATTGGTGAAGGCCGATACTTTACACGGTGTCTTATACGAGTAAGACGCCGTCCGAGGATAAGCTTACAAGCCCGAGAAATATTTCTCAGTCAGAACGGGCATGAACAGCGTAACTCACTGTCCCGGCGTAGATCACAAAGCCCAAAAATACGGCAAAGCTGATCGACCCTAGGGAAAGCTCACCCTAGTAAATCAAAAGCTGGCTGAAAACGAACACCCCACCGAAGGATAAGCAACTGGGCTCCAATAGGTGCTGAAGGCTGGTGCACGTACATTACGTTGGACGTTTGGCTGTTTATATATCACAATGAGAATGATTAAAACAGGCCTAGAACGATCGAAGAAGAAGAATACTCAGGGAACGTGTAACAAGAACAATAGATCCTAAACTCAATATTGAAATACAAAAATTTACAAACTCCACACATTTTTGTCTAAAGTTATTGGTTACTAAACTGACGTCATTGCACTCCGGGCAGACCCATAGGTGCTCAGTCTCCCCACAACAGATATCGAAGAGTATGCATACTGATGGTTCCTGTGGCTCGGGTGAACAACAGGTAACTCCAAACTGCTTAAATCGCTTGATCGATTCAACATCGGTTTTAGTGTCCTCATCCAATAGAGAGTCGTGAAGAGACCGAAGAATATCCCCTTATCCATCTTCAACTCCCCAACAATCGATGCTGTTGATGCAAGCCTGTCCGCTCTCTCATTACCGTAAACACCGCATGCCCAGGACAGTATATCCACGTAAGCCGCTGGAGGTTAGAAACTTCTATAGACGACATCCACTCATACCGAAACCTGCCCTTCTGGATCTTGTGAAGCATCGACTGAGAGTCAGAGACAACAACTGCCCCAGTAAATGAAGTCTAAAGCTAAAGAAAAAAATGATATGTTTTACCATTCAACTCTTTAAGTTTGGAATAATTAATTGCTTCCACATCAACTTTGTGTGTACAAAGTTTTGTAGCAAGAACACCATCTTGTTGTATACATTTGTTTGCTGTCTGTTGAAGTATAGCTGCTACAGAATCTGGACATCTGAAATTAGAAAGCCATTTGTAAGAAAGCTAAACAGGAACTACATCCTTATTTCATAACACTACTTGTTAAATTTATTATACAGATAAAATCATTTCAACAACAAACAATATTGAATAGTTGTCCTATTTTCATTTCTTTATATCCTTTCAAGTAATTCACATTTTCATTCTTCCATATCCTGTGTGGAGTGACAGAGTCCCTAAAAACAACAGCAGAATTTATGAGAAAATCTTTTACATCAGTCTAAGCGGGGATCACGATAGAGAGAGAGATATATCCTTTCTGTTGCCAGGGCCCACAAGGGAAGTAAAGAACAGTAACACTGTGACCTACAAGGTGTGTTGTAAGAGGCAACTGAGGTAGGGGCCTAGGGAAGCTACCTAGTAAATAAAAAGTGTCTCAGAAATTTGGATGTGCTGGACTACTTGTAGGCACATAACTGTCACAATGTACAACTGCTCTTAGTCTCAGATCACATATAAATGACAAAGAGTGGTTTAACAAGTGGTCGATATAGAGCATTCAAAGAAGAAAGATATCAGTACTGATACAATTAAAGAGACTGCAGATGAAGATCTGTATACAATTTCCTAAAGTTTGGAATATCTAATATATGAAGATAAAATTAATCAAACTGATGGTACTTACAAGCCTTTTCTAATGTACTGAAGAATATCTATGAAATGTTTGTCCGACTGCCTCTTGACATCTGTCAGTTGCATTGTCATGTCTATGCTTTTGTGCCAGGCCTCAGACTGGAAAATAAAAAGTACATGATTTTAAGAGATGTTTACGGCAGATCACAGATAAAAATAATCTTCTTCTTCTGCAGTCAGGTCTGTGGTCATGCTTAGAAATTTACTCCTGTTGCCAGTACAAAGTCCACTGACTTTTTCAGGTCAGAGTGGTTGCCTGAAAGCTTCTGTCTCAGCTCTGCATCCTCTGGCTATATCTATCGTCTTGAAACATTGTAGGACAGACAGTCCTGAAGTATGTGTTCAGAGTATGGATTCCGGTTCCACATGAGCACTTGTTTGTGTACACAGCTTGGAGTCTGTAAATGTTCCCTAGAAGTCTGCAGTGACTGGTTCTCATGCGAAGCAGGGTGATCTGTTCACATCTTGAAGGTAGTGAATTTTGTTGTCAAAATTGTTGCTCACAACCAAATGCTTCTTCCACCTTGAAAGATAATGATTGTGGATTACAGTTTGGAGAATCTTCTACTGCTACAAATATTTGCAGATGTCACCTAAAATGTTTCCAAAGAAAAAGGAAGTGGTCTATGTATGCAGAACATCTGATACCATGATATGGGGTTGCCCAAGAGGAAGATGAGATGATCTCTCATAAAAATTTGGAAACTGTTAATGACGGTTTATGTAGCTAATACAAGAATGACAATTAATTCTTCATACAGCAGCTAAGAGTGTGTGTGTGTGTTGTGAACAATTAAACATTAATGTAAACAAAGGATCAGCATTTCAGCAAAACTAGCAAACCTGAAAACAAAACTTTCGCCTCTCTCCTTGTGCAACTACTGGTGGAAGTTGGAGGAAGTCTCCACAAAGAATCAGTTGGATACCACCAAAAGGCTGATCTGATTTTCGAATTAACCTGAAAATAATAAACAGCTGTCAAACATCATTGAAAATTTTTCCTTTTTTTAAATTTTTACCTGATTGAAAATATGCTAATTTTGGCATTAATTTTAACGCCAAAATAGTTTCTTATACTTGCTGCATAATTATAATAAAAACATCAAGCACCCTCACCGGTGCTCAGGATTGTGTTCCCTGCCTTTGGGGTATTTCTATGTAAGAAAGATTAGAGCACACATGGTTATTCACCGAAGTGTGATGATAGTTCAATTATAATAAATATGTCTTGTGTTCATCCGCTATAAATTTAGGTATAGTCAGGGTGCCTGGTATGGCTCTTCTGACTGATTTTTGTGTGAAGGAATGCCTTCCTTATTATCAGCGTCTTCCCCACTCCCCTATGTGTGCCTTCTCCGACTTTAGAGGTAAATAAATATTTGATCCTGTGAGTTTTACTTTGCAGTACGCTTTACTGTAGTGCACCATTATGTCAAGTAATAGTGTTGTCTCCAGCATTATTCTTAATAAGTTTCAGAAATAGTATTTGGTATGTCTCTGCTTAAAATGGTTTGTGTGATTTCTGACTACACCTTGGAATATACAGGAATGCTGCATTCAGAATTGCTTTTGTTACTTATTCAATGAAAGTTTAAATATGGCTGGCATCAATTTTAGAGAGTTGGCAGTGAGGTGTTTCTTGGAAGTCTACAAATTGCTTACTTACAATTCCAATTAGTTTTTTTGTTTGAAACATTCTTCAATGAAAATTGTATTTTGGACATATAAAGAAGACATGAAGGGTTAGAGAAGACCATTATGAAAGGAGGCATCCTGGCAAAGAGAAGAGGAATATCATGGAGAAGATGGATTCAGGATGTAACTGATGATTTGAGCATGACAGTTGCAGATGCGGTACATCTGGCCAATGAGAGAGAGAGAAGTTCTGATGGACTGTTAGGGTGACAAAGTTCTGCTCAGGACAAGCTATTTGATGATTTTTTAATGAAAGTACTTATAGTGGTAAGGAATGGTTTATGACCACTCTCAATTTCATTAAGAACATGCGATAGGATTCTGTCAGATCAGATGAGCAGGGGTTCATCTGATCTGAAAGAGCTTACCTCTCCCTCTGTATTTGACTATACAGAGTGTATAGTTAAATAGTCTGTCATGACACAATTTTCTTAACTATGTTGTATATGACAATGTTTGTAGGTAGCAGATAAGAAGCAAATTTAGGAGATAAAACATACAGTACCAGAAACCTACCTTGCCACAGTCTCCAATTTGTCAAAGAGATCCCCATCAACCATTGAGACCTCATCTATTATCAGATGCTTGCATGTTCTCCACTGCTGCGCCACCTTTTGTCTGGAAGCTAGCTCCACACACTGAGTTAAAGGCGCCTTACCTGAACCAATACCTAAAATAACAGAAAGCAATAATCTTTAATTCTTTATTATAAATATACAGTAGAATCTCATTAGTGTGCACTCCTTACTCCATGTTTTCCCACCACAATACGACATAGTAAGTCCAAGTACCAATTCTACTAATCATCATCATATAGCTTGTCCTGAGCAGAACTTTGCCACCCCAACAGTCCTCCGAATTTATCTCTCATATGTCCCGCCTATGCAGCAGCCATCTTGTTCAAACCGTATTCTGATCTTGACGCCAGTAAGAATTTAACATCTGTGAAGAACACTACCTTAACTGGTGTTTTCTGTTCTGATGATAATTTAAAATTTCTAAAGAAATGACAAATATTTGGCTACAAAATTGAAGGATATCTGAAAAGAAACCAGTAGAGATGTGTCTTTACAATTTGTTTTAGATACTTTATTTTTCAAAGTAGGATGTTAGGGAGATGGGCACGCAGCATCTGAGTTCGTCCGGAGATTGTTTTATTTTCAGGATGGGGACAACTTAGTCATTCCTCCTGACTTTGGAGCTTCCAGTTCTAAACACTTTGCGAGCTTCCATTTCAAGACTTTGGAGAGCTTCCATTTCTAAACTTTGGAGCTTCCATTTCTCAAGACTTTGAGAGCTTCCATTTCTAAACACTTTGGAGAGCTCATTTAAGACTGAGCTCATTTCTAAACACTTTGGAGCTTCCATTTCTAAACACTTTGGAGCTTCCATTTCTCAAGACTTTGGAGAGCTTCCATTTCTAAACACTTTGGAGAGCTTCCATTTCTCAAGACTTTGGAGAGCTTCCATTTCTCAAGACTTTGGAGAGCTTCCATTTCTAAACACTTTGGAGAGCTTCCATTTCTAAACACTTTGGAGAGCTTCCATTTCTAAACACTTTGGAAGGCTTCCATTTCTAAACACTTTGGAAGGCTTCCATTTCTAAACACTTTGGAAGGCTTCCATTTCTCAAGACTTTGGAGAGCTTCCATTTCATCACATCATGATTATTAGTTTGAAGACTGTTTCTTTCCCAGATCAACATGTTGATAAGTATCACATTGTAGATCTTATCAGGTCCTGGGAACTTTCTAGGCTTCAGTTTCTTTAGAGCTTATTCGAACACTTGTTTGCTATTTTCTTTCCATTTGAAAAAGCCCTACAGAAAATACTCAAATGTTTTATACTGATGCCTCCTTCCTCATCCTGAACTGCACCCCTCTGCTGATCCAGAAGCATATACAGGAAAATTAAGTACAATTTACAAGCCCATTTAACTATAACATAAAGCATATCCTTCCCTCAACCCTGAATGTACTGTGGTTAAGTCAGTTTGAAATAAAGAGCTATCAATACCTACCAGCAAAAGAGTGTAAGGTTGTTCCTCCAATATGACAAGCAGCCACTCCTGTACTAGCAGTAGCAAATGTATGATCTGGAGGCAGGGAACCTTTGCACACAAAAAAACAGAGTTTAATTTTAAATAAAGTCAGGATGCCATGAAGTTATGACGAAACAGGTAAAAACAAAATACTGTAGTTTTACAAAGTAAAACAATAATGTACAGCGACGTTTAGACCAAAAGACCTTTATCAAGCAAAGGATACATGAAAAGCAAGGAAATTCAGACATTCTTATACGGCAGACATAATATATACAATTAGACAATAAATTCCTAATGATTAAAATGAAAATATGCGGGGGGAAATAAAAATTGAAAAATGAAGATAAAACAATAATAATCAAATATATACATAGAATACATACTTTTAGCATTTACACATACATTATGGAGCATGAGAAGAGATGGTATTAAGAGAAACAAGTGGTCAATATGGAGCATTCTCTCTCGTGTGATTGCCGCTTAGACTGATATACCAGATTTCCCATAAATTTACTAAATTTGTTATCCTATTCATGTGGAAATCTGATTCATGCAGCCTTAGCATGGGTGTGCTTCGTCACATCTGGTGTTTATCCTTCGACGATGTGTCCGGTTTTAGCCAGTGTTTACTGGGGTCGCTCTCCGTCAGCCGACCTGCAAGGCAGCAGGTTGCTATTTTCTTTTAGGGTAGATACCCTTAGACAACTTTCCCTCCCGGGTTACCAGTCTTTTTTTCTGACTACTTGGTTTGATTGTCGTCCAGTTTTTTGTACGGTTCGCTCCGCTAGGCTTTGATTGTCCTCAATCAAACTACAAGGCAGTAGTTGTTCTCTGCGAGGGGAAATGCGGTTATTGTTCTCTGGATGGAGACCCCATCTTCAAGGCTCACCACCGTTTTGTCCACCTCTCGTTTCATTTGGGTGCCCTCGTCCACTGATACGAGCATTCAAGAACAACAACAACTTAGTCCTCCACTTCTTTGCTCTTCAGGATAAATACTGACAGAAACATATTGGACGCATCAACAGAAATTTATCACAGCATATCTTCATTGCACTCCGGATGTGTCCATAAGTGCCCCGATCTCCTTCACAATATCTCCAACAGCGCCAGCGACTGACTGTACCAGTTCGATTTTGATTGATGAGCCAGATTCATATACCTGTTATGTTGTTCTTTTCTGACTACTCCAATCCCAGCTCTTGCAATCTAGTAGTTGACGTGGATTAGTTTAAATGAAAATCTTTTATGGGCCACACTCTATGAGGACGTTCAAAATATCAACTCTATCCATTGGCTGGCCCCTGATATGGTGGCAGAGCCAGCCAGCCTGTCTGCTCTCTCATTGCCAACGACACCCATGTACCCCAAACAAAGATAAGTGTAATTCTGCAAATTGTTGACACTTGTAGTCTTCTTCTTCTTTGTGTTCGTTCTTTACTACCAATTTTAATCACTCTTTGTGATGTTTGATCTTTGCCACGAACATGTCTACGTCGCACATCATAGACTTATACACGTATAGGACACATACATCCGATTTCAGCCAAACCTCTTAGTCGCTTATTACGACATGCATGGCAGGAAACAGTGGTTCTATTCTTTACACCCCAAATTTGGGCCCCAGTAACCACTGGGGTGCCACTTGTAGTGATTCAGTCTATTGCCTGCACACCGAATTTATCACAAGCAACTAATAAAGTCTTACATCAATACTAAAACAGTCTGATATTGAAGCTAATAGTGTCTTATATTGAAGTAAATAACCTGGAAGCTTACATCAAACAATAGAAGAAAACTAGTCGAGACAGAGATGAAGTGTCTACGCAGAATGCTGGTAGTATCAAGAAGAGACCGGTTTAGAAATTAAATCATCAGGGAAAAAAGTGGGTTCAACATCAGTACTGTACTTCATCAAGAAACAACAAATTAAATGTTCAGCCACATAAGCAGATTACCAACAGACAATGCAATGCTACTTGGATACAGTGGATACAAAGCAAAAGGCTGTCCAGACAAAAAGTTGGTTCTCAGAAATAACAGAGGCGTGAAAACTATTTGTGAAGTGCACATAAAGGCATGTTCTAGAAATCGCTTCTTATCCTAATGATGTGAGGTAAAATAGGATAAGAGAAAAGAAGAATGTCTTACACTGATCTTCTTCTTCTTCTTGCGTTCTTTACAACCAATTTTAATCACTCTGTGATATGTTTGATCTTTGCCAAGAACGTGTATAGGTTGCACATTGGTTTGATAGGCCCCTAAATGCATAGACTTCTCACATTTAGGACACATGCATCCGATTTCAGCCAAACCTCCTTAGTCGCCTCTTACGACATGCATGGCAGGTAACAGTGGTTCTATTCTTTACACCCCAAATTTGGGCCCGGTAACCACTCGGGTGTCTTACACTGATGATAATATAACCTTGCAATTTGGAATCAACAAGTCAAGCTATAACTACAATATTTGTTAACTATTAAAAAAAGCATACAAACCAAGAATTCTTTTTAAAAGGAATGATTTTCCAGTTCCAGCACTGCCAGTAAAAACACATTTTTCCCCCTCATGATCACTTCAAGAACTCGACTTTGTTCTGATGTAAGTTGTATTGGATTAGCTACAATCCTTGATGGACTCAAACCATTAACTTTTGTCATGCTCATTAGTCTCTCATGGGCTGCTTTCTGATGTTTAGCTCTACATTCTTGAGTATTGTTGAGATTTTCTTGTTTATCAGCTGGGAAAGGTCTTTTTCTGCTGGCTGCTGCTACTTTACTCAAACCAGTCCCAGACGAGGAGGACAATAGTGATGAGGGTTTTGCAGATGCAGTGCCTACTTTAGCAGCATGAGAATTCTGAAGATCTTTAAGGGTTAATGGTGAGATCTCATCAAACTCATGTTGTTTGCCTGAGAACAGCTTCTGTCTTTGTGATAAGAATCCTTTCTGCTTCAAACAGTCTAGCTTTGTCTAGAACCAAGATTAAAATCAAACCAAAATTAAAAAGAGCAAGAAAAATACACCAAGAAAAACAAAGTATTTATAGCTTTTGTTTCATAATTTTTCCTAAAAGTAATAAACAAAAATACAGGCATCAAATCTAAAGCTTGAGAGAATGCAATTTTTTTGTGGCAACAATAATAAATATAAATCATGTACCATTACACCAAAAATTTAGTTTTTTTTTTTTTTTTTTTTCAACTCAGACGAAGTTTCATCTCTGAAACTGATTTTAGCATGAAAATCCGTTTTTCCAATTTCTTACAATGGCAAGCGAGCCATTGTAAATTACTACTGCAGCCTGTGCTCAATGTACTCGTAATTAGTATTCTCGCCATACAGGCAGATTTTCTCCAACTTCAGAGGTACTCACGTTATCGTCCTGAGTAAGACCAGGGACTCGAACAAATGCCGGACAATAGGTTCGAACCCGAGCTATGAGGCGTCTCACAGCTAGCAGGCCGAGCTACTATCAACTGCTCTAGGCAGTCCCCCTAGATTTTGTTTAAAACAAAGACTTACAGAAAAATTCTTAGAATTCAGGCAGTCACAGCATCTAATATGGCATCTAAATGATGATGCAGGCCCCTGGAGATGGGATTTCATACTGAAATAAAGACTCTTTTCCTCTGCTTGTTTGATCAGACTGCTCAATACGCAACATCCAACAAGCATGTTAACTGTGGTTTAGTAAACAACTACAATAAGCTTCAGTTGTTTCCCATCACATCTCCTTCAAGATGAAAATATTTTTTTAAACACACTACAATAAGCTTCAGTTGTTTCCCATCACATCTCCAAGATGAAAATATTTTTTTTTAAACACTACAATAAGCTATATTTGCTCTCCTCACTACTCAAGATGTGCCATAGGCTTTAAAAACATGAATGACAACCTTACACAACCCGACGAACACAATTTTTTTAAATATAATAACTATATGTACGAGCATGTTACTTACTTTACAATTAAAAAAATTAGAAGTACCTGCATGGTTTTCAAAAACATGAGTAGCTTATCTGGAGGGCAGTTGGACAGCATAAATTGTATCTTATGGTCAGGCAGCTTGATTGTGGCTTTTCCATCTTTGACAAACTTCTTATGAATTAGCATTTCTTTAATGGAGTATTTGCTCTCCTTCTTGGGAAAGATAATCTGTCAAATCAAGAACACAAAATCTTCAGTCACATGAACAAAACAGTAAGTTGCAGTGATATCTGAAGTTTCAAAGGGGTTTTAAAGCCGAAGGATTGACTTCATTGCACTGGGTTTTATCCTATATGGCTCGGTCCCTCTCCGCAGAAATAGCACGCCACCTCCCGAGAGTATTGCACAAAGCACAAACTCCGAAGCTCCAGCAACAATGCTAGGGGTCTCTGGAAAAACTGCACTCATGAACAGAACGGCGCGGTCCGGACTTGAACCCACGACCTTCGACTCATAAGGCAAAGGGCTTAACAACTTGGCCACAGAGTATCTGAAGTATCTACTGACAAAACAATACTTTCAAGTTAATGAAGAATACACTTTGCAGAATACTTCCTTCTTCACCAGTAGTTTCTATAGAATAACCATACCCCCTACCCAGTTGCCTTGTAGGTCGAGGAATACTATTCTTTGCTCCCTTGCAGACGCTGGCAACACACAGGTGATACTTATGTGTGTATGTATAAAAGGATATGCAACAATATGAAGTACTGTCACCAGTGGCAGCTCGTCATTAAGGGCCAGTGGGGCTGGGCCCTACCAAAAATATGTAACGGTAATTATTATTTTATGAATTATTTGTTCATAATTATAACTTTATATTGATTAGCTTTGGATGTTGAATATATAAAGATAAATATCATATACAGTATGGCTCCACCAACAAAATTGTTCACGGACCACCACTGACTGTCACCATGTCATTAGTCTTATTTACGAGTCCTGTCACTGAGACCAGGAGTAAATTATGCACTTCAACCTGATGATCTAGCAAGATCAATGACATGAGCAAAGGAAAAAAGCATAAAATACAACTCGCATAAAAAACAATATCACTTTTTTAAAAATAATTTAAATCAACAAATAATTAATTTTGAATGAGCTAACCTAGTACTATAAAGAAATGTTTAATAGCAAGAATGAATAGTGATGCTCTTTATAAGCTAAATTTTAATGTCTGCTTGAAACTCACTTTGAGTTGCATTTCCAAACTCATCTCTTCCAAGAGTAAGGGTTAAGTTTCGATGTTGGACTTTTGTGGCAACATTTCCAGTTGGAGAAATTTCTTCAATGATCACTGTGCAACATAACGTAGCATTCTCCATTTCTGATTCCTCAACTGAAAAGAACAAGTTTCATTAGAAACTGATTATTAGATAAACATGATGTGAAAGAATCAAAGTATTAGCAAGCTCCCTAACAATTGCAAACACTCTATGAGGCAGCATGCAACAGCTTCAATAAATGTGTAGTTTCCTGAACTTATTGAATTTTTTTGATCCAGAAGCACTTGAGCTTTTAGCTCTTCGGCTCGGTGCCATGGGCATCGTGACCCTTCGGTTCGATGCCACGAACACTGCAAATCTGGAGAACCTGTGGCTTTTCTGCCAGCCCGCGAAATTGAACCGCATCACAGGGGGCTTGTCATCCGTTGTCCAATGTGGTACGAACATGATGAGCAGGCAACTTGGCATTGGATAGGAATGAGTGACCAGCTCGCCTGAGTGGTTACCGGGCCCAAATTTGGGGTGTAAAGAATAGAACCACTGTTACCTGCCATGCATGTCGTAAGAGGCGACTAAGGAGGTTTGGCTGAAATCGGATGCACATGTCCTAAACTTGTAGAAATCTATGCGTTTAGGGGCCTACCAAACCAATGTGCAACGTATACACGTTCTTGGCAAAGATCAAACATATCACAAAGAGTGATTAAAATTGGTCGTAAAGAACGAACGCAAAGAAGAAGTGACCAGCTCAGCAGATCAAATTCTCAATAAAAACACTTTTTTATCGCCCGCTATGAATTCTAGTGTGGTCATGGCTCCTAATAAGTTGCTTCAGTCTCATTTTTGCATGTAGGCTTTCTTTCTTTTATCATCAGTGATTGCACCATTCCATATTTTTTATGTCAATCAGATAAAGGAAGATGAAGCCATCATTTTTTGGGCAGGTAATAAAAAGAGAAAGGTTAGAACAAATGATAACAAGAAAAATGAATGGAAAAAAAAAAGATGAGAATGTGAAAAAATAGGGAACATGTGGACGAATATGTTCCAACTACAAAGCAGAACTCTCAGCTCTCCTTATGACAGCACAGCACATGAATAAGCCTCAAGTACCTGCAGGCAAGATAGTCTTTCTCACAGACTCACCATCAACTAAATCCACTGACAGCACAAAACAGAACCTAGAAAAAGAACTTGTTCATCTGTCAAAAAAAGGCAGACATTCACTTGTAGTGGACTCTATCTCACTGTGGCATTGCAAGCAATGAGAGGTCAATGTCTTGGCTAAGGAAGGCAGTGTGTGCCAAAGAGCAAATCTACCAGTTACTGACTGTCTTTTCAAGAGATCAAAATCCTCATAAAGAGAAAATCTTCAATAGACTGGAAGGCAAATACTGGATAGAATTATAATAAAGACTTTTCAAAAACCTCAGCAGAACAGATCATTATATTTCACTTACATACTGGATGCTGTAGACACATAAACTAGGAATGGGTCAAACAGTTTTCTGCAGTGTGACACTTGAGTGTCACCAGGCGAAACAGAATGAGACACCAAAGCATGAAGTCCTTTACTTTATTGTTGTATAGGCCCATCATTTCTTTTTATTATTAAAAATAAGACGAAGATTGAATGCACTCTAAAAAACTGAATGCTTTTTTCTCAGAACTTTATAATTGTGAGATAGGTCCCTTTTCCACTAATAGTACTAATCCCTTCAATTTAATAATTATTATTAATTATTGTACAATCCCTAGATCCTTGCGGTCGAGTTGCATGCACGCGATACAAGGCCTGATCTATGCAGTATTACTATTATTAGTAGTATTAGTGTCCTTACCAATAATTTTGAATAATTTATTAACAATTCTTTGTTTAACCCAACGGGACTGCAGAGCCGATATATCGGTTCAGAGTAATGTTCATGATGTCGCAGAACCGATATATCGGCTTTTGGATGTCTGTTCACGGAAACAAATGTATCTTCACAACCCCTTTACTGAATTTTAAAAAATCTTCAGAAACGGAAAGTACATATATGTAGGTACATTACTATCTCCATTTAACAAAGATTTGAAAGAGGGAAAGCAGTGTATTATTGTGTTCAAGTCGAGACTTTTTTTAAACGTTAATGTTTCCAAGATGTTTACAGTGT
Source organism: Arion vulgaris (assembly GCA_020796225.1). Lineage (NCBI taxonomy): Eukaryota > Metazoa > Mollusca > Gastropoda > Stylommatophora > Arionidae > Arion > Arion vulgaris. The sequence continues at coordinate 16,277,663 of CM036763.1, read as the reverse complement.
AATCTTGAGTACTGTTAGATCAAATTATAACTTGTGATAGTAATGAAGAAGTTTTAATTGATGGTAATAATGACATTTGATTGTTTATGAAATGCAGTATCGATAGTTGTAAGTCTAATGTAATAATTGCATCTAAAGAATGGGCGTACCACATTCCATTTATTGACGTGTCCGCACTAAAAAGTTAATATTATAAAAACTACTGCACCTAGTTAGATGAAACTTATAGAATATGTTCCCACATGGTTTATCTTCATTTAAATACTACTTCTGGAAACATCTATGAATATTAAGATGTAATACAAACCAGCAGAGAGTGAGAGTAAAAATATTTTTTATGATTTTTCGTTTTTTCAAAAGTCATGCTACAATAATCTAATTCTCTCAAACGTATATCACCTGATGTAAAATATTATTATATTAATGTATTCAACAACCAATTAGCAACAGTTTAATATATAATATGTCAGAGAAACAGTACAAGAGTTATAAAGGATTAAACTAATTGACATTGAATGTTAAATTTGAATCGCATAATAAATGCGTCCAGAGATCAAAATAATACAGGGCGAAAGGGTTAAAGCAAGATTCTACTAAAATGCTTACATAACAAATCATCGATAACAATCAATTTTAATATATCATATATGTATATTATAATCGCAATAAAAAAAACCAAGCAAAATGAATGAATGAAAAATGATGGTAAACTCTTACTTTGTCCCCACACTAATTTCTCCTCTGACGGACAATGGTACACATATAATTCTACCAGCAATCAGTCTAATATTAACGTTTCTTCCGCAAACTAATTGCTATATACAAACACTGTTCTAAGGACTGGTAAGTGAGTTTTTAGTTCATGAATTGATTCTTACATTCTTTGTTCTGTAGCTTATTTCAAGTTAAACGTCGTTCATCTCTAGCAAGAAGACCAATGAGGATTGAGCACTCAGTGAAACCGGAAGTTGGTAGCACCTGATGCAGATTGTTACATTGACATCGATTCCATATAGTTTTAATCTTTTTATATATTCGCAGTTAGAGTACTTACTCGTCAAAAATAATAAATATTACGGTGGATGTTTCTCAAAGAAGTAAAATACTAGTAGTAAATAAATGTTTAGCTACTTAATAGTGTCATCATCATCATCAGGTGCCTGCTGGCGTAGGCAATCATGGATCTCCACAAATCTGGGTGTTTGCAATGAACGCAGATGTTGACGCTCTGCCGTGCCATGATGTCAGGATATCCAAAATGTTCTTTCTCTGTCTTCCTCGTCTCGTCTATCCTCTATTTTACCGGTTGTCACAATGTGTTCTTAACCTCGCCTTCTCATACACAATCCGAAAAATGATGGCTGCCTCTTTCTTATATTGATGTCAACTTTCTCTGTTTGATCTCAATCAACATCTCCACATTAATCATTTTAGCAGTCCATGGGATTCTCATCATTCTTCTGTAAAACCACATCACTGTGGCCCTCAGAGATTTTTCGATCGATGTGTTCATTGCTCATGACTTAATATTGTGCCTTAGTTAAAACTGAAAGAACATCAATCAAAGACATACCAAAAAACTTTTTAAAAACAATATATGGATCACTGGTAGAAAATAAAGATCAGAATATTATGAGCATGCATATTCTTCTTCGAACATTCAATAACGATTACCTGGTAAACCACTCTTTGTGATTTGTATGTGATCTGAGCCCAAGAGCGATTGTACGTTGTGCCAGTTATGCGCTTACAAGTAGGCAAACAAATCAGATTTCTGAGATGCTTTTATTTACTAGGTAGCTTCCTAGGCCCTACCCTAGTCACCTCCTACGACATTTCTAGTAGGTTACATTGTTACTATTCTTTTCTCCTCTGCGAGCCCCGCAAACACGAGCAGTTTTGTTAATTTGAAAATAGCTATGGATGTTTTTCGATGCGGAAGCTTATTTCATCGCCAAAGGAAAGGTTGATGATGATGACAAGGGACGCAAAGGTGTTGCCTACTTAGAGCGTATGGTTTCTGATGTCTATAGATATTCCTCTGCTAATATCTTGGTACATGATATGTGTTTTATTTAGGCAGAAGGTCAGGCCGAGTACGATCGATACTGCTGCAAATCTTTCCATGAGATACTGGAGTCCTTTGTGTGCCATGTTAATGCTGCATCGTCAGAAAAGAGAAACTCACTGATGGTGACTCTTTGGACTTTATTGCACCAAGTCAAGCCCTATTAAATATAGTAAGAGCCCTGAAGTTGACCAGTATATTCTCTCAATGTTCATGATGTCGCAGAACCGATATATCGGCTTTTGGATATCTGTTCACGGAAACAAATGTATCTTCACAACCCCTTTACTGAATTTTAAAAAATCTTCAGAAACGGAAAGTACATATATGTAGGTACATTACTATCTCCATTTAACAAAGATTTGAAAGAGGGAAAGCAGTGTATTATTGTGTTCAAGTCGAGACTTTTTTTTAAACGTTAATGTTTCCAAGGATGTTTACAGTGTAATCTTGAGTACTGTTAGATCAAATTATAACTTGTGATAGTAATGAAGAAGTTTTAATTGATGGTAATAATGACATTTGATTGTTTATGAAATGCAGTATCGATAGTTGTAAGTCTAATGTAATAATTGCATCTAAAGAATGGGCACTCACATTCCATTTATTGACGTGTCCGCACTAAAAGTTAATATTATAAAACTACTGCACCTAGTTAGATGAAACTTATAGAATATGTTCCCACATGGTTTATCTTCATTTAAATACTACTTCTGGAAACATCTATGAATATTAAGATGTAATACAAACCAGCAGAGAGTGAGAGTAAAAATATTTTTTATGATTTTTCGTTTTTTCAAAAGTCATGCTACAATAATCTAATTCTCTCAAACGTATATCACCTGATGTAAAATATTATTATATTAATGTATTCAACAACCAATTAGCAACAGTTTAATATATAATATGTCAGAGAAACAGTACAAGAGTTATAAAGGATTAAACTAATTGACATTGAATGTTAAATTTGAATCGCATAATAAATGCGTCCAGAGATCAAAATAATACAGGGCGAAAGGGTTAAAGCAAGATTCTACTAAAATGCTTACATAACAAATCATCGATAACAATCAATTTTAATATATCATATATGTATATTATAATCGCAATAAAAAAAACCAAGCAAAATGAATGAATGAAAAATGATGGTAAACTCTTACTTTGTCCCCACACTAATTTCTCCTCTGCACAAGTGACAATGGTACACATATAATTCTACCAGCAATCAGTCTAATATTAACGTTTCTTCCGCAAACTAATTGCTATATACAAACACTGTTCTAAGGACTGGTAAGTGAGTTTTTAGTTCATGAATTGATTCTTACATTCTTTGTTCTGTAGCTTATTTCAAGTTAAACGTCGTTCATCTCTAGCAAGAAGACCAATGAGGATTGAGCACTCAGTGAAACCGGAAGTTGGTAGCACCTGATGCAGATTGTTACATTGACATCGATTCCATATAGTTTTAATCTTTTTATATATTTCGCCAGTTAGAGTACTTACTCGTCAAAAAATAATAAATATTACCGGTGGATGTTTCTCAAAGAAGTAAAATACTAGTAGTAAATAAATGTTTAGCTACTTAATAGTGTCATCATCATCATCAGGTGCCTGCTGGCGTAGGCAATCATGGATCTCCACAAATCTGGGTGTTTGCAATGAACGCAGATGTTGACGCTCTGCCGTGCCATGATGTCAGGATATCCAAAATGTTCTTTCTCTGTCTTCCTCGTCTCGTCTATCCTCTATTTTACCGGTTGTCACAATGTGTTCTTAACCTCGCCTTCTCATCACAATCCCGAAAAATGATGGCTGCCTCTTTCTTATATTGATGTCAACTTTCTCTGTTTGATCTCAATCAACATCTCCACATTAGTCATTTTAGCAGTCCATGGATTCTCATCATTCTTCTGTAAAACCACATCTCTGTGGCCTCAGAGATTTTTCGATCGATGTGTTCATTGCTCATGACTTAATATTGTGCCTTAGTTAAAACTGAAAGAACATCAATCAAAGACATACCAAAAAAACTTTTTAAAACAATATATGGATCACTGGTAGAAAAATAAAGATCAGAATATTATGAGCATGCATATTCTTCTTCGAACATTCAATAACGATTACCTGGTAAACCACTCTTTGTGATTTGTATGTGATCTGAGCCCAAGAGCGATTGTACGTTGTGCCAGTTATGCGCTTACAAGTAGGCAAACAAATCAGATTTCTGCGATGCTTTTATTTACTAGGTAGCTTCCTAGGCCCCTACCCTAGTCACCTCCTACGACATTTCTAGTAGGTTACATTGTTACTATTCTTTGCTCCCTCTGCGAGCCCCGGCAAAACACGAGCAGTTTTGTTAATTTGAAAATAGCTATGGATGTTTTTCGATGCGGAAGCTTATTTCATCGCCAAAGGAAAGGTTGATGATGATGACAAGGGACGCAAAGGTGTTGCCTACTTAGAGCGTATGGTTTCTGATGTCTATAGATATTCCTCTGCTAATATCTTGGTACATGATATGTGTTTTATTTAGGCAGAAGGTCAGGCCGAGTACGATCGATACTGCTGCAAATCTTTCCATGAGATACTGGAGTCCTTTGTGTGCCATGTTAATGCTGCATCGTCAGAAAAGAGAAACTCACTGATGGTGACTCTTTGGACTTTATTGCACCAAGCCAAGCACTATTAAATATAGTAAGAGCCCTGAAGTTGACCAGTATATTCTCTATTTGAAACGGTCTACTAGTTGCATAATGACGATCTTGAGGCTACATTTTGCAGAAATCCATGTGCAGACTGCTGTGTTTTGTGGTGACGACTGTTTCCTTCGACTTTATTTGCAAATTCAAGTGGCGGAATATGGTTTAGCAATCTGGCGACTGCCTTATGCATTTAATGAGTGTGCAATCTGCTGGCTTGTGTCGGGACTTCTTTTTTTCACGAGTTCACATGAAACAATAATGCGTATTTTGAGTGATGTTCGCCGGCATAGGAACGGAGCGATTATGTGACAACACTTTGCCGTGAATTTTGAACAGTGACTAACGACTACGGACGAAACGTATTCATGCTCTTTGACTCAGGTCATGTACACAGCACAAGGAAGGGCTGGAAGGTGGTCATTCTAGAGAACGCAATACAACGACCGTACTTACAGGTCATGGTCGAGTACACTCTTTGGTGCGATGCACAATCAGGTGACAAACATTGATAAACTGGTTGTTTTGGATCGAACGTGGACAGAGCTCTTGGACTAAAACCAAATATAGATGACAAAGAGTTGTTTACAACCGGTGTTTCTATAGTACAAGCATGACCTACTTTAACTAGTTTAAGTAGGTCTTGGCCACGGGCTAACGGAGAGCGAACCCAGTAAACGCTGGTTGAAATCGAACACATCACCGAAGGATAAGCACCAGAGCTCCAAATGGTACTAAAGATTGTGAACATACACCAGTTCTTGGTGTTATGCTGTTTATATATCACAATAAGAATGATAAAAATGGCCGTAAAAGAACGATCGAGAGAAGAAAATAGCAACCTGCTGCCTTGCAGGTCGGCTGGGGACAACCAAAGGCTGACGGAGATCGAATCCAGTAAACGCTGGCTAAAACCGGACACATCCCCGAAGGATAAGTACGAGCTCTAAATGGTGCTGAAGATGTGACGAAACACACTAATACTAATTCTGCATGAATCAGATTTCCACATGAATGAGATTTATGGGGAAATCTGGTACATCGGTTTGGACGGCGATCGCGAGATTAGACAAGACACACATATATCCTTACACTTTTCCTCGAACACCTCACTAAGGTACAATGGAGGAAGAGAAGAAGTGACAGCTTCTAGAGTTCATACTGTGCTAGAACTGAGAGCATACTGTATGCAGCGTGCCCATCCACAGACCCCTTCAGATTAGAAGATTCCATGCACAATCTAAGTCGTATCACTACACGGAGAGAACTGTTTGATACTTCCGAGTGTGCAAAAAAGCTCTAGAATACATCCCCTGCTCTAAATGGAGAAAATTTGAAAAGCGTACTTCCCAGGAGTTCGAAAAATATATACAAAATGGCATTACATTTTCATTGTGTAGTTCGGACATCCGATAAGTTTGATTGGACATCATCATTGTTCTTCATTGAATAATTTTGTGCGTTCTTATTACAGAGTAACTCCATAGCAGCAGTGCCCAAACTCTGTAGCACCGTCGATTGTCTCCGATGTTATTTTAAGGATTGTGAAAATTTTAAGGACGCTTAAAAATTATAATTTATATAAATGATTTTTGATGGTCAGTGGTTTGTCTGCTCCTGTCGATTTTCAACTGCCTAGGTTTTGTGTGTGTACTAAACCTCACGCATCTACAGCAAGATAGAGAATGAAGTTTATTTAAAAATGTGTTCAGTGTATATTTTCTTATTCTTTTGTCGTCACACTGTTACCGAGTTATTGCGGTTTTCTGTTTTTGTCTTGCGCTGTTCTGGTGGCTTGAGTGATTGTTATTTTTGCTCTTTGACAGGATACTGCTATGTCATCAAACCAATTTATGCCATCTAAATAATTCCGGAAAGTATGAGAAATGTCCCCATCGTTATGAAGAGAAAATCTCAACTTCATATCCTCTTGGTAGAGTTAGTGCAGCAAATGCAACTCTAGCATCCGTGCTTCCATTCATAAGTGGAAACCTTTGTAGATCATCAGTTTGAGCAGGACGTACACACAAAGAAAGTAGTAAACTGAACAACATATAAAGAGTATGGTAAACAAAGCAGTGGCGAAACAAGTAAAAACAAAGGACTGTTTTTTTTATTACAAAGTACAAAAACAATATCTAGCAACGTGTCAACCAAAAGGCATTTATTTATCAAACAAAGGATACAACAAAAGAAATTTATATACGGCAGACATAACATTAACATCGTCAAGGTGCATATCCCTTTTAGGGCGTTGCTCTCTTTGCAGCACATCTGAAATTCACTGTCTCTAGCCAGTTCACCCACTTCGTCGATGGTCATATTAATGGTTTCTTTAATATCTTGTAACCCTCTTCTTCTTCTTGCATTCGTTCTTTATGACCAATTTTAATCACTCTTTGTGATATGTTTGATCTTTGCCAAAACGTTGCACACTGGTTTGGTAGGCCCCTAAACACACACGCATCCGATTTCAGCCAATCTTGCCCTCTAATATTGTTCTTTCCAGGCCATCGTGACGCTTAATGTGACCAAAGTTTCTAATTTTCTGTATAAAAAAAAAGTAAAGGAACCCTTTCATACCTCGTGGTATATAGGTCAATACAGTGTTAGGCCTGTATTTTTCATCGACACGATGTGGTCAGCATCACGCCTTTATTTTCAGAGTATGTCTGGTACCCAGTTGAGGCTGGGTCGACCTGAGACCGCCGCGGTCGGGAAAATTCCACACGCTCTGCCGAACCCAGACCACCAGCCTTGAGAAGCGAGTTCACTAACAATTACACTACCGCTGCTAATTTTTCTGTATAGTTTATTTATCAGCCAATTCTCTTTAACATTCATTACTTTCAGGACATCATCGTTCTTTTTTCTCTGTCCATGGTATTCGTATCATCTTTTTGTAGCATTTAGTTTCGAAGGACTGGATTTTCGTGTGTAATGGTCCATGACTCACAACCATAAGCAGCCACTGGAAAAATACATGTTCTCAATATTTTGCTGGTGCTTTGTCACATGTTCTTCATTGTGTTTAACAGTCATACAATAAATCCATAAAACAGATTTTAGGGTCGTTAAGGATTTATTGTATGACTATAGGAATGTCTTCACTTCTGTTTTAACCTTTGCTTGATAAATGGCTATTAGGGTTGAAACGTTGCTGGATATTTTGTACTTTGTAAGTGTTTCACCATTGCTACATAGTTTTACTGCAGTTGTATATTGATAATATTAAACAAGGAGTGCATGCAAACACCATAAAGTACAACAAAATATACAATTATGTTACATAATGTTTGGTTTATTTATGACAAATTTGACATTGTTAATGAGATTCTGAGAAATCTTTGACCTGCTGAATCATCTGGGGGTGTTTCCTGATTAACCCTCACAATACAAGTAGGAATACATCCTGGTTGATTTTGTCTGTAGCTGTATGTTCTAAAGATCAACCTGATGCAGCATAGCATGGTCACAAAGAACCAGGACACATTCCAATGCCCGTCCACCATCTGTAAAGACAATGCAAGATGTATTAGAACATGTAAACTGTATAATCTTATACTACACAAATCAACTGGCATATACTAATTTCTCTGGTAGAGATACATTTCTCTGGCCCCTGCTTGATTACAAAACAGAATTTACCAAAGACAAAATAGTGAACACTAATGATAAAAATGGCGTAAATAATTAATGATGCTAGTTTATAAACACTGCAGAAATAACAACCGAAACTTTATATAATTTGCCACGTTTGAAGTTATACACAATATTGAAAGTTTGTTCAGGATCTGCTCCAACTTTTTATTGCGCAGGGTTATCTGTTCATGTATAACGTAACATTAATCATTTTAGACATAATTTATTTGGGCGGAAACAAGCAATAGAACTTTAGACAAATCATTTGTAACAATTAACTATACATCTGAATCAATTCATTGTTATATTTTAAAATATAATCATTTGAAAGTAATTTAAGGAACAAAATAAAATATGAGCTTTTCATTTTGAAAATATTAAAAAAATGTTTTAATTTATCTTAATGCGCGCATAAACATTTAATATTGTAAGAGAATTAAATAGTTGATGTATTTTCAAGACTTGGAAAAGGCATTTTGATAACAAGATTTAGGGGAATTAAAATTATGCATTTAGAAGCTACTAGTAATCAACTACTTTCTGTATTCAACGTTACAACATAACATTTTTATAGTACAGTCTATATCAAGTACTACTATATCAAGTATGACTAGTCTGACCTTTAAAGTTGGTATTTATTTGTTCATCTCAGGTTGTATATGGAGTATTCAAAATGCCTTTTCTATATCAACTTAGAAATATTCATATTGGATTACCTTGATTTTTGTGGGTTCACCTTCGCTTTTAATTTTAAGGGCTTGATCACCCATTAAGTTTAAAAGCTGTTCAGGCTGTATTATTTCTGCCTTAATTCTCTTCATCCCCGAGTTGGACTTCACTTTTCAGTACTTACTGTAGGCAGGCTTTATGTTTGTGTAACGAGTACATCTTTTAAAGGCACAGCATTTGCAATGCAATTTGTAGACTTGATGTATTGTTCCCTTCAACAATTAAGGTTATATCAAACAAGTAATAGTATCTCCAAAATATAATATTTGTTCACTTTTATGCAGAATTAGGATTACAAGGATTAACCTTTGTTCACTTTTATGTAGAATTAGGATTACAAGGATTAACCTTTGATCAGTCCTAGAGATACAAGTTAATGTTACAATTTTGTATTGTTAGAGAAGGAGGAGGGTAGGAACACAATTTGATAAATCAATAGAAGATACAGATTAAATCAATCAATGATACACAAAAACTGAATCAATCAATCCACCAGTGCGGTGCCCAAAAGGGAAGCAAAGAATAGTACCACTGCGACCTACAAGGCATGTTGTAAGAGGTGGCTGAGGTATTAGCCTAGGAAGCTACCTAGTAAATAAAAAGCATCAGAGAAATCGGATGTCCTGGCCTACTTGAAGGCACATAAATGGCACAACGTATAATCGCTCCTAGGCTTGGATCACAAAGAGTGGTTAAAAAGTGGTCGATATGGAGCGTTCAAGAAGAATCAATGAAGATACAGAAAACGACAATGAGAGAAAATACAAAACAGCTTAATCCCATGACCTGGTAAAGTGAAAACAATAGGGATATGATCCCATGATTACGTGTTTCAAAAACTTAATCCGTAAGAGATAATGGAAACAACTAAAAGAATATGTTGAAGAAATATGGCCCAAGAAAAGAAAACCAACAGCACATAACTAGATTCACCAAAAACAGTGTACTTTCCAGACAGAAATGTAACAATTATACATAAAAATGTACAAGGAGATGACATATAAACATTAAGAAAACACATTAATGAGACAGAAAAGAAGACAAAGGTATAGAAGAGTTATACTACCGACATTATTTACAGTTGTAAAAAATTTATGCCATGAGAGAAGTTGGTGGGGAGAAGATATTCATAGAAATATTTGCACAATTATAGTCATTTTGTTAAAATAACACCAAAGTGCTCAATTTTAAAATAAAATTTGCAGAGAACAATGTCATATTTATATTACGGTAAGTCTTGATGTAACTAACTGTGTACCTTGTCACGCAATTAGATTCAGGTGGATATAGTTTTTATTGTTCCCACTGTCTTCTGTATAGCATTTTGTTTTGCTCCTTCGGCTTGACAACTTAATTAGTTCTACATTTACAGAAGTCAAGTTGATACAGACATCAATTTTGCTAAAGTAAGGATATTCATTCGCTCAAGTTTAACCACTCAGTGTGATTACTTTTCTTCTGATTTGGGGGTAATTCTGTTGTGCTATGTTTACAACAAAGTTACACCTTTTGACCAAGTAAACCAGATTTCATCATGTACTTTTTGTTTGGTTTCACTGTCCCGGTTGCTTTATGATGGTAGATTTGGAAGGAATTAAAACATAACTTTTTAGATCTCAAATTTTGTCTTGGCGTTTTTATTTTTCAATTTTCAACTGCCAAGGGTTTTCATAATGTCCTTAACTTGGAACACAGGACCTATGTTGTTTTATCATTCATCCCTGGTAGTACTAAAAGTATTGATCAAGATTATGACTAAATCAATGAAACAGACTTTTATCTTTGTTACAGTAATGTTTTTAATGATGCTAAAAGGTAATAAATGTCCTCAAATTTAAAATGGAAAACACAACAGTGATTCATGAGATTACTATGGACACTGACAACATAAAACTGAATAGGCGAGGAAACCAAGTTCACATCCATTTAAGACATTGAAATTTTTTTATATGAAAATCAAAAAAAAACATCAAAAAGGCTTTAAAATGTAATAATATATAAAATGTAAATTTAGTTGAATTATCTTTTAAATCCAGAAAGTATCGGAAATGCAGTGAAGTTTCTATCTAATGTATAAATTCACAGTTACACCTCTACGGTCTGAAGCACCAGGTATCCTACACAAAGATTTTACCCATACAAATTAACACCTGAATGGAAAAAGAATAATTAATTCTTTGGGATTTACATTACAGTGAAAGCTGAAAATAAAATAGAAAAGTTTTGTTTGAAAGTGCGATTAAAGATTTACTCTTCTACTTGAAGCTTCTGCAAAAAAAAAAAAAGGATTGACATTGTCAAAATAGTTATTCGGACCAGATACAAATCTAAATTAATTTTAGCCTTCTGATGATTAAATGAACATCATTGCCATTAGTATAGCATTTACTGATATAGGTCTGATATGTTAAAGTTGAAACTACTACAAGAAAATTAGAGGCAACAATTTTTCCAGTTTAAAGTTTTTAAAAGGTGACAAAGAAATAAAAGATTTTATACAATAAAAAATGTAATGGCTATTAAGAAATACAACGTTGACTGTAATGGGTTCATATAATCAATTGTTTGCTATTGTTATTTCTGTGGAGTAATTCTTAAAGTCATTTGTACAACTAAATATTGACCTGTCCTGTGAGTCAATCGGCACAAATAAATTGGGACCAAAAAATACATATTTGATTTAGTAAAAATGTCTTGAACAATTGAAAATGTGAGTGGAAGAAACTGCAGCCATATTCCGAGTACCTCTGTCAAAATCAGGAACTAGACGAAGACATCTGTCTGGGCAATACTTGAGTGAAGTTATCCAGTACTGGCAATATCAGAACATCAGGAGCTGGTATCTCATTATAAGATGCACATTTGCAGTAACAGATCACTAATAGTCTCCTGATGCTGTACGAGCATATGGGTGGGACCTTCCTGTACCTCTGGAACCACCTCTAGATGAGTGAGTGGCTGGTTTGGCCCCGCTTGACCAACTGTCACCTGATGTCAAAAACAATGACAAAATTAGAATTTAATGGAAAGAAGGTATCACTTGTTATTTCATGTTTAATAACAAGACTTTCTCACAAGAAATAACATTTAACATTGGTCTAAAAGACTATGGCTTGTGACTGCTAAGCACAAAGGACATGTCTTGCTAGACTATCTCATCCTTGCCAGTCAAGGAACAGACAACCATTCGAGATAAATTGTGATGGTATGGCGAAGACTCAGGCAAACCATTCTATACATGACCCACGCCGAAATAGAAGCATAATTGAGGCTATCACAGAAGTTACCACAGGTGAAACACATCATGATTTCAGGTACAAATCTTGTTTTAAAACACAATAAATATATAGTATATAAGAATAACACATTCATTTTATGGTGAAAATAAAACGTAGACTAAATTATCTTATCTTTTCCTCAGGATGTCCTTCAGCATGTGGTGACTAACAATGACAGTTCTATGTTCACTTACTATTTTACTTAGGTTACTAACATAGCGTTCTTGTCTAGCTACACATTTGATGTTCTTGCACTCTGGTAATGATCGTAGTTTTGTATTCCCTTGTCTATTGTATGTCCGCTTTCCACAGTAGTCATGATTGCAAGCATATCAGTTAGTTTATTCTCTTTTATGCCTGCATGCCTGGCACAAAAATAAAAGCCCAGACCTCCTCAGAGACTCCAACTATTATCTTCAAGTACAACCCATCTTGATCGCCCAAACCTCATTAGTCTCAGAGAGTATGCATAAAATCTGTGTCTCCACCCAGATCAGTGCTTTAGTTACTGTCATAATCTCTAAAGGTTTCTTTGTTTGCATTGTCTTTTCAATCTGACACATACTGAAAAAGATGTATTGCTCTTCTGTGTTTCCCAGGTTTTGTTACCACACCTACATGATTTCAAGTAATGTTAACAACAAAATTAGCAATACTTACTGTAATCACCATAACCACCTCCAGCATATGCATCATAGCCTGCAGCAGCACTCGATGACCCAGCTCCATAATCATAATATGAAGTGTCTTGGCTGTGAACAACAGTGTACTTTTCATAACAACCCATAGTTGTAAACAGTATCATTAAAAAAAATGTTTGAAAATTTATTGAATACATCATTCTATATCCTCTTTGTGTCCTGTTTAACACATAAGACTTCCACAATAGATATCTATTGATGCCGCCTTTATAACAATTGTTTCCCATGTCAAGTCACAATCTTCTAACTCTCTTTTCCCAGTATTTCTACAGGTTAACTTTGCCTTCTTTTCCCATCCGTTGTCCATCGGAGAGCTGTTCTAACCAATGTCCCTAATGGCATACGACATGCATGACCAATCCAACATCACCTTCTAATGATGGTCTTCAGTGATGTACAGTTTGTTTTAAAAGTTGTTATTGTATTTGGTTAGAATATTCGCAGGATTCTTCTTAAACATTTATTTTGAAATATCCCCAGCTTGTGTATGATGTACCAAGGAAACAAAAAGGTTTACTATACATTATGTGCTGTGCTAAGCACCAACTGAATAGTCGTTGGAGGCGACTGCGATAGGGGCATAGGTAAGCTACCCTAGTAAATAAAAAGCTTCACAGAAATCGGATGTGCTGGCCTACTTGAAGGCTCATATATGGTACAACGTCCAATCGTTCTTAGGCTCAGATCACATACAAATAGTTGTTTAACAAGTGGTCAATATGAAGCGTTCGAAGTATCTAACTGAAAGTATCAATCTGAGAGTACACATCCGCCAGAATGGTTACCGGAGCCCAAACTAAGGGTGTAAAGAATAGAACCAGTTACCTACCATGCAAGCCGTAAGAGGCGACTACAGAGGTTTGGCTGAAATCGGATGCACATGCCTTAACCCTTTAGCTGCTAAGGACGTATATATACGTTTTCCCATTCACTTCTAAAGTCATTAACATGTATGTTACTATCTCTCCTTTGTGAGCTAAAGACGGGTTAACACGTTATACATTGCTAGTCACTGCTATAGGCGTACATTCCCGTTTGTGACCTAGAAACAAAGAGTAGCTAATTTTAGCTCTGCCTTCAGAAAGTATGTAGCAGCGAAAGGGTTAAATGTGTAAAAGTCTATGCGTTTAGGGGCCTACCAAACCAATGTGCAACGTATACACGTTCTTGGCAAAGATCAAACGTATCACATAGTAATTAAAACTGGTCGTATAGAACGAACGCAAAAAAGAAGAGTACACAACAAATATTTTAATGAGACTTTTCAAAAGTGTAATATTGTCAGTTCACTATAAAACTGCAATAAAACAAAGCTATAAAATCATATGGAACAATTAGACAACAATTTAAATATTTACCCAGATGAGTAACCCTGACCATAGCTATCATCGTATGTTTCATAACCGGAACCATATGCCTGCAAATAGAAGTCAAGCTCATCACCAAACAATTGGTACAGTAATAAAACCAATACTGGAGAAAAGTATATAATAAAATGGTATTTATGGCAAATTTTGTTGCTCCCCTCCATGTTTATTTTATTTGTAAGTTAAAAAAAGAAACTGTTTTAATCAACAACAATGATAAAGCAATTGCTATTCTGTAATACTTATATTAACCCTCTTATTCCCAGCCCTTCAGAAAAAGTTACTACCGAAATCCCACGGCAAGGGAAATAACCCAGCAACAACGAGAAGTGCTCGTGAAATAAAATTCATAACAAATACAATTTCTAATCAATATTTGTGATTTAAAGTCCAATTTACAGTTAAATGGATGAGGTACTAGTTTGTAAACATGTATGTTGTCAATACCATGCAAGTTGGATGTAAAAATTATACAAGTGAAGAAATAAAAATGAATGGCAATATTGAATGTATGTTTCTCTCAAAAATGTCAGTTTTATTGAGGATAAATGTAAATTGAAAGGTTGAAAAGCAATCTCTCTAACAGAGGTTGATTTTACATGTGGGGCAGCTATCACTTGCCTCCACACACCTTCGGGGTGCAGTCATCTTCATTTAGAAACACTAATCAGGGTTCTGCATTCTGCCAAACAGTAGAGTTGAGTCCGTTGATGGTTGGCATGAATGGAGTCGATCAGTTCTGCAGTATCTGGGAGTTTTATCAGTCCTGCAGTTGCCTAGCCTGCATGTTTGTACGGACATGAGGGCCCTCATACAATCAAGACAGAGGTTCAACCTTGCACATGTCCATATTGTCCTCATGGAACGAATTTGGAATTTACATTGAAGTACAAATATTTGCTGATACTTTCAAATCTATTTCTTGACACTATATCTGACAAAGCAGGCACATTCAACAGTTTATCGGTAAACCAAAACATTCTGTAGTAAGGTAACTGGTGAGTTCGACACATATAGTTTACATAAAGAAAGATATTGATGTAATGAAAAGGAACAGTGCCCATGAAGGATCTGGACTAAAAAAAATTTTCATAGAGCAAATTATTTGGTTCGCTCTGTCCAGTTCTAAAAAAAAATACCTCACGTAAAAATCGCGGTGCGAAAGCACGTAATGACGGTAATCACAAATAAAGAATACTCTGAATCAATGTCATTTGCAGAACCTATTTCTTCACTAAATTGTTCGATATTGATAGTGCTCAGCTGTTGCGACTATTCTCTCTCAACTTTACAACCTGGGTGGACGGAGGAAGCAGCGATGTTCGCATCCATCGACAATCGTAATTCATCGTAACTAATAGTTACGCAAATCGTAGTTAAACACTAGAACTAGCATCGTAAATTTTTGCACGCAAATATTGAATTAATTATATATCAATCCGATTTATCCACGATCTTGCAGGCAAATTTTCCATCAATTGAATCATAAACCACAACAAGTTTTCCAGAAAATAAAAGAACTTTTTAAAAATTTGCAGATAAAATTCCACTAACACTAGAAACGCTGGATTTCTAAAATGACAGCAGCCATTATTGGCAATGACATCAGGGCTAAATTTAGCGTGTCTATTCGCAAGGAAAGATATAGAAAACGATTTAAAAGGTATATACCTGCGGTAATGGCGCTATGGGTTTATACCGATAACGGCGCATTCGGCCGCTCCAGGAATAAGAGGGTTAATACAATTTTAAAATCTACTTACAAATCAATTAATGAAGAGATAATGCTGGATTGAAAAAAACCAAAAAAACTAGCAATCCACGAGACTGAATACCATTCAACATGTGCAGAGACTGATATATCATCCGCTCAACAATTGACCACACAAATCTTGAAGCACAGTATGATGATTAGAGTTTGATCACTTTTACAGTCAATGCCAAGTAGTACTTAGCAGTATGTAAAATCTAGTTTAAACGCTTGAAGCATGCTAATTGATTGAAGACATGAGCATCAAGCAGTTTCCTCTGTATTTTATCACGACTGTGTATACCCAGAGAACTTTCACATCTGGTTTTTGTTAGGTGGGAGAATTTACTGCTCTCTTTTTATGTTAGCGTAGAAATATATGCACTAGTGTCTCCCAAATAAACCACCACAGCTTGTACAAAGCAACATCTTTTCCATTTAATATCTGAAATTGATTTTGCAATTCTTTCAGGCACAACCAGCCAGGATTAGACCAGATGCTTAGGCTATTTCTCTTATCTTAGTTTGTAATGTTGGGTTCTTCTTCGAACTCTCCATATCGACCACTTGTTAAACCACTCTCTGTGATTTGTATGTGATCTGAGCCTAAGAACAGTTGTGCGTTGGACCAGGACATCCGAAACGCTTTTTATTTTCTAGGGTAGATTCCATAGACTCCTACTTAGTCGCAGTGTTACTATTCTTTGCTTCCCTTGTGAGTCCCAAAAAATTCTGGATTCAAAGTGTTCAGATGCGGTTACTCTCAAGTAAAGTATGTAATGAGACAGTGTTTTCAACATGTCAGAAATATTTGAAATAATACAAACCTGAGAACTGTAACCATCGTAAGAAGCAGCCGGTACTGGAGGGCGAGCACCCCGTGTTGCACCACGAGAAGAACCGCGGGAAGATGGAGCTCCCGAGGGCACCTCTTGGAGGTGGACCACCACCTCTGGATAACAAAGCACCTCTGAAACATTTCAAACAAATATATGTGAAGTCTGCAGTTTACTTACGGGTATCATCTCATTAAATATAATTTATTACCCTACATATATTAAGGTGAATAGTAATACGCAGAAAGGATAGCACAGGAAAGAAAATATTGACATGTTTAATGAAGATGTGCCCGCATAAAGAGCACGAGAGGTTTTTTTAATATAATTAAAATGTTATCAACGATAGGGAAATTCTCTAGCAACTTTACAGCATAAACTTTAATAAACGAGGAAAGCACACGAGGTAGACTGATTGGCACAGAAACTGGTGCTATCTACGAGGGTCAGAAATCCCAATGAGCAAGATTTGGATTCACCTTTTTCGCCTGAGTGGTTACCGGGGCCCACATTTGGGATGTAAAGAATAGAACCACTGTTACCTGCCACGCATGTCGTAAGAGGCGACTAAGGAGGTTTGGCTGAAACCGGATGCACATGTCCTAAACGTGCAGAAGTCTATGCGTTTAGGGGCCTACCAAACCAATGTGCAACTATACACGTTCTTGGCAAAGATCAAAACATATCACAAAGAGTGAATAAAATTGGTCGTAAAGAACAACCAAGGAAGGATTCACCTTTTAAAAAGTGACTTTTCTGCCTAAGAAATCATGGTCCAACATTATCTCAACCATGGTGAAGACTAAGCCAACTGGAGATATTTGCTTGGATGGAACAAATCATTTGATTTGTCCTCACAAAGTTTTTTTTTTAGAGAATCACAGCACATCCTCTCTGGATTAAAAGACTGACCAGCTTGTTCTAATGTATACTGAAACCCACATGTAATACTGTTTTCTATGATTTAAAAAAAAAAAAACTATGGAAAAGCAACACTGCCCGAATGAGTCACTACAAGAAACACCCAACCATGAGTTGAAAGTACATAGCTCCAATACCTGGCACAAAAAACAAAGAGTGTACTTCTTTGCGTTCGTTCTTTATGACCAATTTTAATCACTGTGATATGTTTGATCTTTGCCAAGAACGTGTATACGTTGCACATTAGTTTGTTAGGCCCCTAAACGCATAGACTTCTACACGTTTAGGACACATGCATCTGATTTCAGCAAAACCTCCTTAGTCGCCTTTTACGACATGCGTGACAGGTAACAGTGGTTCTATTCTTTACAGGCCCAAATTTGGGCCCGTAACCACCCAGGCGAACAAGAGTGTTAACTTGTTCTCCCTTCAGGATAGAAGCTGTAACCATAGCCTGACACAGATATAAAATATGAAGAGACCAAGAGCACCAAAAAAATGATCATATGGGATAAAGAATCCTGGATCACCAGATCAAAGAGGTATATTTAGTACCAGCTTAAGCTACAGATACCCACAACATACTATGCTATTTTAAAATAAGATTTCACCTTTCTTTAACTACAATCAACCATATCTGTGTATGATAATTTTAACTCTGGCCGTTTTATCCTTATTAGGCACAATACAACTTCACTGAGTTGAAGCAAAAAAAAAGTTTGTGGATCACACTAGAAAATATTTGGTGACCAACTACAACTACGTACCTTCCTCCAGGAACTGGTCCCCGTCCTCTGAAACCACCCCGACCTCTGAGGAATTTATATATATTCATATTAAAATGAAGCACAAAAAAACAACTTCATAGATTAAATGAATCTCACAATGTCAGTTTCTTACTGCATAGTTTATATAATGCAATCGCCCGTGTGGTACCAGGGGCCCTCAAGGAAGCAAAGAATAGTACCACTGTGACCTACAAGGCATGCCATAAGAGGCGACTGATGTAGGACCTAGAGAAGCTACCCTAGTAAATAAAAGCATCCAGAAATTTAATGTGCTGGTCTACTTGTAGGCACATAACTGGCACAACGTAAATCGCTCTTAGGCTCAGATCACATACAAATCACAAGAGGGGTTAACAAGCGGTTGTTATGGAGCGTTCGAAGACGATTATAATGAAATAACTAAAAACTGTAAAGTATTTGGAAATATACTATTACAACCAAGATAAAGAATATGAAACAGTAAGTTTATTATTTTATTCTGCCAATAGATTTTTTGACGTCCAGCTAGACTGGTATTTTTTGGATTTTCTTCACAGCTGATTAAATACAATCAAAAGTTATTTCTATATTGATTTTTTTAAAATAATTTATTTTTTAAATGTGACAAGTCTTTATGTGGTTTTATTGACAACCAGTTTCCAGAAATTACAACCGGAATATATCAGTAAGAAGTACTGCATTTAATCCTGACAATCATTTGATGACTGAAATGTTCCAACACATTTTAACAGATGTAGTATTAAACATCCTGGTTATGCTCCTCTTTTGACAGTCAAAGCCGCCTGTGGTTGGAGGGGAGCAAAGAATAGTAACACTGACTGTGACCTACATGGCATATTGTAAGAGACGACTGAGGTATGGGCTTAGGAAGATACCTGGTGAGTAAAAGCGCGTAGAAATCGGATGTGCTGACCTACTTGTATGCGCATAACTGGCACAATGTACAATCACTCTTGGACTCAGATAACATTCAAATCACAAAGAGTAGTTTCACTAGTTATCAATATGAAGCGATAGAAGAAGATAGCCAAAGCAAGAAAGTATTACATATTTAAATACTTTAGTATTATCTCCAAAGTTAAAAAAAATACAAGATGACAAATACAGTAAATGGTTATGTCCTTTAGTAGTAATTAACATGAAATAAATATTTTCAAGTTGTTTTACCACTCAGAGTTAATGTTAAAAAATATATACTATGCATTAATAACCTAAATAAAACCAATGCTATAAATACCCTCTGTCTGGTGGACCGCCCCTGTAGCCACCTCGTCCTCTTGGTGCACCATTCATTCCCATTTCTCCACCGTCATACATACCATCAGCAAGATCCTACATTTGAAATATTAAAAACATGGGCATACTTTACAACAAAGTTGCAGCTGTATTTAAATATTTGGAATATTACAGGATTCTATGGAATGTATCATCATCATCATCAGGTGCGCTCGGATGACGTAGGAGATTATGGATCTCCACAAATCTATATCTTTGGTGTTTGCTATCAATTCAGATGTTGAAGCTCTACTGTGCCGTGAAATCAGGCTATCCAAAATTTTATCTCTGTCTTCCTCTGTCTCGTCTACCCTTGATTTGACCAGTTGTTTGATTCATGGAATGTATATGGTATTTTAAATACAAGAAGTGACATTGTAGGTTGTACTATATCACCCCTTAGACTAAGCATCTATATACTATTATTCTTCATAATATTTACTTTTTAAAAATTCTGGTAACGTATGTAGTAGTCTTAAGAGTTTTGTCAAGAACTGTTAATATAATAAATAGCATATATATTTACTGAAGCTAGTTAGGAGTCTGTGTAAAAGAGTTAAAAATATGAATGGTTGTAGCGCCCAAGTGTTACCAGATTCCAAATTTGGGGTGTAAAGAATAGAACCACCATTACCTGCAACACGTCGTAAGAGGCGACTAAGGAGGTTTGGCTGAAATCGGATGCATGTGTCCGCTAGGAATGCTAACCCGAAACAAATGCTTGCAGAAAACGGATGCACCAGGCCGTAAGGCGCAGAACATGGTGCAACGGCCCATCATAATGAGGAATAGGATAACCGATTCTACGGCCGCCAATCTGCCTCGGAGATTTCGATACGCAGTAAGAATGTCAGACCCACCATCACGAGGGTGGCCAAAACTTACTGCTGGAAGAGGTCGGCACAAACGGGAAGCAGAAATCATAGGAATTATATCCTACAGAACTGCCCCAGTGTGCAGACTTGAGAAGAAAGAGGTGGCCCACTTACACTAGCGTCCAAGACAAACTGTATGGCGTGGCTGATAATCTGAGGCAGACGGCTGCCTTTATTAGAGAATCCGAAATCACAAACTAGTGAGAATGCAGATTTGTAGAATAGAGGACTGAGATTTTGAAACCCGAGGGAAAGAGGATTAGTGGAAGACCTAGACAGACCTATAGAAGAGAGCTGGAGGCTGATATTAAAAGGATAGGTAAAACATGGAAAGAATTGGAAGGGATGGCAAGAGAGAGGAAGAAGTTTGTTGAAAACATGTGCTCTGTTGGGAGTTGAAAGATGAAGTTAGGAGTCTGTGTAAAAGAGTCAAAAAATGAATGTACACATTTTCAAAAATCCTCACATACATTCACAAAGACAGCTTCTGGTCAAGTTTCTTCAATAAACACTATAATAACAATTCACATGTATCACCTCCTGAACACTTGTTACACTATACAAATACTTACTGGGATAACAAATTTTTTGAGCTCAGACAAAGCTATTGATAGCCTGTTATAGCCATCAGTGATTTCTGAGTAGCACTCAACCAAGACATGCAGGTCTTCATTCAGATGTGCATATTTCCCACCTTCCTTTCTCAACACATCTTCCTAATGATCATATAAGCATAAAATATTGCATTAACTTTCAGACAACTATTGTTACCATTTACAATTTTGTTAGAAATTATATTTTCAGTATAGTTCTACTTCCAACCGCACCTACGTTCTGTGACTGTGTTTATCTTTCTGTACAATCTTTTGATAGTTATGTAGACAACTTTACTGCCATAAACAAAAATTACTGTGTAAATACATACTATTCATCATGGTAATGAAGTCTAGTTCAAAAGGTGAAAGCACCCATAAGATTATTCTTCAGCAAACAGTTTTAATGATTAGAAGTTTGAACAGAGAGAGAGAAAGAAGTTGCTTCCATAATTCCAGATGATCCACAATAACAGCCTCATGCATTTTGTGTAATATATCTAAGTACAATGATTAACCGTATGATGCATATATGTACCATATTTAATGGGTATAAAGTATTTAATATGCAAGAAGTTTGACATAATCATGTTTCACGAACAAGAAATGTCCTATGTTTGTCTCATACTAGATGTACATCCATCAACAGCAAACACATTTTTTAAGAATAAAGTTTTCTGGCAGTCTAAATGAGTTTTCAAGCTAAATAAAGACTATAATCGAAAATTTGAGCATGCTCTGGTCTATAACCAATCGAAACTGCAAAGTACGACTGTACAGCCGAGAAATTATTGCACTATTACAATCCCAAACATTTATACATAGACAAATTCAAGGAAAAAGGTGTATTTGTTTGTCTCTAGATATTCAAAGTAACACCGCAACCAAAGACGGTTTCAGTAATGGTAGACCAGAACGGCAACAAGTACTCAAATAATATATGCAATATGACACCATCTTTCTACTCCCAACGAAGCACAGATCTTCAACAAACTTCTTCCAGCTCTTCCTCTCTCTTGCCATTCCTTCCAATTCTTTCCATGTTTTACCTATCCATTTAATATCAGCTCTCTTCTCCAGGTCTGCCCCTACTCCTCTGTCCCTGGGCTTCCAAAACAGTGTATGTCTTGCAATTCTTCCGGTTAGTCTTCTCAATGTATGTACTATCCATCGCCAGCGTCTCTTCCTGAGCTCCTCAACTGATAGCTGCTTTGTTCTTTCTCTGAGTTCCTCGTTTGTAATCTTATCATTTCATCTATTCTACGTAGACATCCACTTAAGAAGGTCTATGAGTGCCTGTCACTTCTTATTTCTAGGCCCTTGTGCGCAGGGCGGCCAAATAATTTTCTCATGCATGGAACAGTGAGTGTGAGATTGAACACAACCCTAGAGTCGATAAGTGAATGCTTATGCTAATCCATTTCACAAGGGCAAGTGAGTTGGCACTGACCAAGACCCTACTCCACCTTATGTGATGGCACAGACTGCCGCACTGTAGTCTGGCAAATTGGGTAGGGATAGAAGGAGAGCTGCAGCATGTTAAAGAAGTAATGCAATGACAGCCATGAATGTTATGAGATCTTTCACATTAAAGATGACAAAATCTGTGTGGATGTGTCTACACAAGTCTCCTGGCCGACATATAGGGATGAAAAAAAGGCACAAATGCAGTGCAATTGTCAGAGAAACTGGTTGCCAAAAACCGTACCGTTGAATCACCTGTAAGTGTAAACTCATGTCACAGAGTCAAGCTAGTTGGTCGTACCAGTCTTGACAAGAATGTAAATGGCAGACGAAACCTGCCTGTCCTGTCAATGCAGGGGAAGACTGCAGTAAACCCTGTATCAAAGATGAAACATGCGAGGCCTTGTTGAATATGATAGCTGCTGACAGGACCTAAAGTCGCATTTTTACGCCATGTAAAACATGTTTAGATTTATCTGTTCTGCGGTTTTGTAGGCATCCGTGTCATACTCCACTGTTTTAAACGTATTTCCACAATGTATTTGTACAACAATAAAGAAATGAATAACTTTAAATAATGGTAAAACAATAAAACAAGCCTTTTAATAATCTACATGCACTGAGTTAATCTTACCTTTTCTTTATCTCTCACTGACCCTTTGCCCATTACAGCCATTTTGCATCCGGATTGATCCTGAAGGGCCTTTAGAGTTTGTCCCTTAGGTCCAAGAAGTTTCCCCACAAAATTATACTATTTTTAAAGAGAGAAAACAAATGACAAATCACATATAACAGCTCATTTCAGGCAGTTCAAGTTTGCACTAAAAGAAAGGATAGTATAAAAATAAAAATTATTGAGCCTTGCTTACAGAGATAGTTGAGGATTACAGGCCACAATGAAATAATGCCATGATGCACAATAAGAAGAGAGTTGGTGAAGAACTATAATATATGATCAAGACAAGAAAAAGGTATTAGTAGTTTAATAGTAAAAAAAAGTTCATAAGAACAACATGTTGAGAATTAAAAAAAAACAGTCAATATTACCTTCCCAGCTGATGCCCAAGTTTTTTTGGTTGAAGTGATTGCTTATGGTGGTATTCCTTAGACTGCTCAATGGTGGATCCAAATTTAATCACATAATAATCGCCTGAGTGGTTACCGGGCCCAAATTTGGGGTGTAAAGAATAGAACCACTGTTACCTGCCACGCATGTCGAAGAGGCGACTAAGGAGGTTTGACTGAAATCGGATGCATGTGTCCTAAACGTGAAGAAGTCTATGCATTTAGGGGCCTACCAAACCAATGTGCAACGTATACATGTTCTTGGCAAAGATCAAGCATATCACAAAGAGTGATTAAAATTTGTTGTAAAGAACGAACGCAAAGAAGATCACATATAATGATCTTTAAGAAGTCCTCACCTTCCTTTTCAAAACGCTGGAATTGATATCTTTCAGCTTTCATTTCATCAAACATGAGCGGTACTCATCTGACACTACTTTGCGGAATCCAACACCAATATGTTCTCCTTTTGAAAGTCCTAATTCAACAGCTATTTCTTTTTGTTCGATGCAATGATTTCTGCGGATAATATCTTCAACACGATCTTGATAAAACTGATCACTTGTAGTCAAACACTTTACAAAGTGTTCTGTACTTAAAACACACTGATCACTTCAATCTTTGAAACACTTTAGCCAGGATCTTAATGTACTCACATCACACTGATCACCATAAACGGTTTGCACACGTCTGTGAATTTCAATTGCAGGAACATGTTTCGTTGTTAAAATTTCAATAACACTCCTCCATTTCGAAGTGCACTGAGCTGAAAATGTTATCGTCTTTGTGTACAAGGTCAATCATGATGGAGGGGAGATGACAAGCGACTAAAGAATTGGATTTATCCAGATATGTTCTTTATTACTAAAATATATAATAGTGGAAGCAAATCTTTTCAGCCCATCTTAGTACATTTAGCATTTTGTGCACAATAAAGGCTCTTTTGCAGAAATCTCAATAATTTGTTAATGCACTTTTGTGAAACTGCTATATATCAATCTTTCATCACTGATAATGACTGATATGTCACAAGAAATAACTTGATTGATGTAAAATGTACATGATGAATGAGAAAGCTTGAGCAAAATAGAATATGAAAAGAAATAAGATGAGGATAGATAAAGAGATATTTAATTATAAACATACTCTGGGGTGTTCTTTAACAGGAACTCTGACTTTTAATGCACATTTCTGAGGACGATCCAGATGCAATTCTATCAACTGAATTGGGGACGTTCCTTTTGTCATCTTCACCTTTTGCTAACCTGTCAATCTCTGAGGAAACAACAGAACATAAGATCTAAGTTGCACAAAAAATGATTTACTAAAGCTCTACGTTAACATACAAAAATTAATCTACATAAAAAGTTGAAATATATACATACAACCGCCCGAGTGGCTACCGGGGCCCAAATTTGGGGTGTAAAGAATAGAGCCACACGTCGTAAGAGGCGACTAAGGAGGTTTGGCTGAAATCGGATGTACATGTCTTAAACGTGTAGAATCCTATGCATTTAGGATTTAGGGGCCTACCAAACCAATGTGCAACGTATACATGTTCTTGGCAAAGATCAAACATATCACAAAGAGTGATTAAAATTGGTCGTAAAGAACGAACGCAAAGAAGAAGATACATTACAACTAGATTATTATTGCAACCATGGATTATGAATTTCTATTTTAACCCAAACTTATTATTGTTAAATTTTAACGTTTACTATATAGAGATCTGCCAAAGCTAAAGAAGAATATAGTTAATCATCTATTATATAATTTTACCTTGTGCAAGTAATCTAAACGCATGAGAGTTGGGGTCATTTTGTTTCAATTCATTTTCTAATTCCTCGCTATATGTTCCAGATTGCGCCATTTTTGTAGCGTGGGGTTTAATTTGAGTGACGGAAAGACCAGATTTTTCATCAATATTCAGATTATTTATTGTTGACAAAATACGGCGAATTGTAAAAGCTGAAATAATTGTAATAAATTATGAGCAATATTTAATACAAGAAAAGTGCAACATATACCCAAAGTTTGAATTTGCACTATTAAAATAGTTTTAAAATAGTGTATGTTATGTTGCAGCAGTAATTGTAATATTAATAAACGCCATCCAGTTCACTTTACACAAAGGATTATACAAATACATATATATATTATAAAATGAGTAAATATATTTGTACTACATGTTTGTGAAGTGATGTTAAATTTTACAGAAAAGCCTTTAAAAACTTAAAATGCAAATAAAATGAAAAGTAAGTAAATTGTAAAACCTGATACTAGCCTATTTATATTAAGCTATATTTGTTACAATATTTCAGGTGGCGTACTGGCCGTGATCGTATAGTGGTTAGTACTTCGCGTTGTGGCCGCGACAACCCAGGTTCGAATCCTGGTCACGGCAGAGGCTGTGATGTCTCGCACGTCCAAGCCACCGATATTTTTTTTTTTTTTGAGGAGTACCATTTATAAGTATTATTAGTACGCATAATAACGCTTAGTTAACAAAAAAAATTAGGCGATTCTTCATGTCGCAAGGTGGTTATGTTCGTTGGCAAACGTACCCTACAAAAAAAAAGACTTGTTAGTTTCAAAGGAATCTATTTCGACTTAAAAAGGTTTTATTCCTTTTAAACAAAAAATTATATAATCTAATTTCAGCTCTGAGCGTTTGGTCTAATCTTGTTATTGGTTTACTGAAGCGACGTTTTATCACTGTGGCAGACCCATAGGTGCTCAGCTTTCCCACAAAAATGTCGTAGTGTATGCACACTGTTGGTTCCCATGACCCGCTGGTTAAACACACTCCTAACTGTCCATCGGGCAACCAGTTCTGCTTGTACAAATTGTAATTAACAATACGTTAAATCGCCGAATAGATTCAATATCAATGTTAGTGTCTTTTATCTAACAGGCAATCACCGAAGAAGGTCCCCACTATCCATTTTCAACTCCTGACGATCGATGCTGTTGGTGCAAGCCGGCCTACTCTCTCATTGTCACCAACACTGGTGTGTCCAGAATTATAGATCTACGGTTCCTGAGGTTGGGAAACCTCTTCTTCCTCTTCTTCTTTGCGTTCGTTCTTTACGACCAATTTTAATCACTCTTTGTGATGTTTGATCTTTGCCAATAACGTGTATACGTTGCACATTGGTTTGGTAGGCCCCTAAACGCATAAGACTTCTACACGTTTAGGACACATGCATCCGATTTCAGCCAAACCTCCTTAGTCGACTCTTACGACATGGTGGCAGGTAACAGTGGTTCTATTCTTTACACCCAAATTTGGGCCCCGGTAACCACTCGGGCGATTTGGAAGCCTCAATAGACCACATCCACTCATACTGCAGCCTGTCATTTTGTGCCTCCTAAACATCGGCTGAGAGCCGGACATTTCTTCTGTGGGCAGATCTGTGTTCATACTTCTTCGAAGGCTCCATTTCGACCACTTGTTAACCACTCTGTGTGATTTGTATTGATGTTTGTCTGAGAGCGATTGTACGTTGTGCCAATTATGAACCTACAAGTACGCCAGTACATCCTATTTCTGCAACGCTTTTTATTTACTAGTGTAGTTTCCTTAGTCGCCTCTTATGAAGCCCGAGTTTGTATATATGTTCCTGCAGTCTGCAGTGGTCAGTTCTCATGCAAAACAGGTTGGTGTGTTGGTGTCTTTGAAAGTGGCAAATTGGGTAAAATATATCGCCTACATCTATATGTGCTTTCGAATATAAGTGTTACAGAAGAGTCCTTCGTATGTCTTGGACAGAGAAGAGAACAAATAGATCTATCCAGAAAGAACTCAAAATCAAAGAAAACTGGCTGATGCTACAAATAAAAAGATAAAATTTAGATATTTTGGACATATAAAAAGACGTGAAGGGCTGGAGAAGACCATCATAGAAGGAGGCATACCGTCAAAGAGAAGAAGAGGAAGACCACGGAGAAGATGGATTCATGATGTAACTGATGGTTTGAACATGACGGATGCAAAGGCAGAACATCTGGCCAATGAGAGAGAGAAATTCGGAGGACTGTTGGGGTGGCAAAGTTCTGCTCAGGACAAGTTATTTGATGATGATGACATCTAAATGACCTCTTCCCCTTGATGTTAATGGTTGTGGATTGTGGTTTAGGTTTCTCTGTAGGACAGTGGATGACTGAGCTGCTAAAGTCGACCACCAGGTTTTGACAAGGCATCAGCTATCGTAGTTATAAGTTATATGAGGACGATCATCATAGCACTCCGTAAATGGGCATAGG
The DNA here is from genome assembly GCA_020796225.1 of Arion vulgaris. Taxonomy (NCBI): domain Eukaryota; kingdom Metazoa; phylum Mollusca; class Gastropoda; order Stylommatophora; family Arionidae; genus Arion; species Arion vulgaris. The sequence goes on along the minus strand of CM036763.1, from coordinate 16,249,346 downwards.
TGCTCCTTCTTCTTCGAATGCTTCATAACGACCACTTGTTAAACCCCTCTTTGTGATTTGTATGTGATCTGAGCCTAAGAGAGATTGTTTGTTGTGTCAGTTATGTGCCTACAAGTAGGCTAGTAATCCGATTTCTGCAACGCTTTTTATTTACTAGGGAGCTTGCCTAGGCCCCTACCTCAGTCGCCTCTTACGACATGCCTTGTAGGTCGCAATGTTACTATTCTTTTGCTCCCCTTGAGGTTCTCGACAATCGGGGCGCCGCGTCAATAAATCCAGCAGCGTCCAGCTGCCCAATACGCCAGTTCTGTTGAAAAATTAATCTTGTGGCATATTTTGTATGTCTTTCTATTCGGGCTGTACCAATATCGACACTCATCTCTCTCAATCTGGTCAGTGAGCGGAATTCACATCCCTGAAACTCTTCTCTTGTATGCCAAGACTGAGACTAAACGACTACTCTTCATCCGATTAGACCAAAAAAATATTCGTATCGATGATTGTATTCGCGCTTGAAATATGCGGTTGTGAACGATGGTAATACGAAAATCACGAAAATATTGATTCTGCCATGAACAATGAGCAAGTACTTTTTATGTCCTGCAAACTTCAATTATTTTTTAGATATTTTTGTGTTGTAAAATAGAAAAGAATATACAAGTTATACTTAAATATGTCAGTGAGTCGTGGACAATGAACAGACAGATGGTAAGAACATTAGATGCCACAGAATTGTGGTTTCTCAAAAGAATGTTAAAAGTTCCATGGACAGCTAGAAAGACCAATGAAGAGATCTTGTCGGAGACTGATTCATATCGAAATCTAATAAATTGAATAAGAAGCAAACCGTCAGGGTTTTTCGAACATATAATTAGAAGACTCAGTTTAAAACATTTGGTTATAACAGGCAGAATACAGGGGAAGAGAGATAGAGGGAGAAAAAAGGACAAAATTCCGGACGGCTTGAAATCGTGGTTCGGCAATGGTTCAGTGACGGAGTTGATGGATTGTACTAGAGACAGACAGATGTGGAGAGACATGCTCGCCTACGCCAACCGGCACGGCACTTGATTGATTGATACAATTTATAGAAACAGGAACTTAAGTCTCAATCATTGCTGGGTAGTAAAGCTAGTAGAAGGTGCTCGAGTGGAACCCGCAGGGAAACGAAAAAGAGGACGCCCTAAGCAGACTTGGAGACGAGGAGCTAAAGAGTGCTCAATTGACCTGGGAAACCATAAAAAGAACAGCCAGATAGCGAGAAGAGTGGCGAACAACTGTTGAGGCCCTATGCTCCACGAGGAGTGGAGAGGATTAATGATGATGATGATGAAAGCTAGTACAGTATATAGTGGTTAGTATTTTGAAGGGGTGGTTCAAGTTGTTGCTTTGTTTATTTCATTTGGACGAGGTTGAGGAAGAAACATTGTCATGACATCATCCAGTGCTTGACATCCGAAGAGATGTTGGCCAACAGTTTGTTCATTTTTTTTTATGAAAGATTTCTCATCCTTAGTTTCGTTTGTTTGTTTGTGTTGGAGGAGGGAAACGAAACCCATAATCCAATCTCATCATTGCTATATATCTACAGACTTTGTGTTAGAATCTAATCCAATCTCATCATTGCTATATATCTACAGACTTTGTGTTAGAATCTAATCCAATCTCATAATTGCTATATATCTACAGACTTTGTGTTAGAATCTAATCCAATCTCATCATTGCTATATATCTACAGACTTTGTGTTAGAATCTAATCCAATCTCATCATTGCTATATATCTACAGACTTTGTGTTAGAATCTAATCCAATCTCATAATTGCTATATATCTACAGACTTTGTGTTAGAATCTAATCCAATCTCATCATTGCTATATATCTACAGACTTTGTGTTAGAATCTAATCCAATCTCATCATTGCTATATATCTACAGACTTTGTGTTAGAATCTAATCCAATCTCATCATTGCTATATATCTACAGACTTTGTGTTAGAATCTAATCCAATCTCATCATTGCTATATATCTACAGACTTTGTGTTAGAATCTAATCCAATCTCATCATTGCTATATTTCTACAGACTTTGTGTTAGAATCTAATCCGATCTCATCATTGCTATATATCTACAGACTTTGTGTTAGAATCTAATCCAATCTCATCATTGCTATATATCTACAGACTTTGTGTTAGAATCTAATCCAATCTCATCATTGCTATATATCTACAGACTTTGTGTTAGAATCTAATCCAATCTCACCATTGCTATATATCTACAGACTTTGTGTTAGAATCTAATCCAATCTCATCATTGCTATATATCTACAGACTTTGTGCTAGAATCTAATCCAATCTCATCATTGCTATATATCTACAGACTTTGTGTTAGAATCTAATCCAATCTCATCATTGCTATATATCTACAGACTTTGTGTTAGAATATAATCCAATCTCATCATTGCTATATATCTACAGACTTTGTGTTAGAATCTAATCCAATCTCATCATTGCTATATATCTACAGACTTTGTGTTAGAATCTAATCCAATCTCATCATTGCTATATATCTACAGACTTTGTGCTAGAATCTAATCCAATCTCATCATTGCTATATATCTACAGACTTTGTGTTAGAATATAATCCAATCTCATCATTGCTATATATCTACAGACTTTGTGTTAGAATCTAATCCAATCTCATCATTGCTATATATCTACAGACTTTGTGTTAGAATCTAATCCAATCTCATCATTGCTATATATCTACAGACTTTGTGCTAGAATCTAATCCAATCTCATCATTGCTATATATCTACAGACTTTGTGTTAGAATCATAATTCTTCATTGCTATATATCTACAGACTTGTGTTAGAATCTAATCCAATCCTCATTATTTTCTACAGACTTGTTAAATCTAATCCAATTCATCATTGCTATATATCTACAGAGCGATTAGAATCTAATCCAATCTATCATTGCCTATAACTACAGACTTTGTGTTAGAATCTAATCCAATCTCATCATTGCTATATATCTACAGACTTTGTGCTAGAATCTAATCCAATCTCATCATTGCTATATATCTACAGACTTTGTGTTAGAATCGATATTCTTCTTCTTATTCCTAGAACGCTCCATATCGACCACTTGTTAACCTCTATGTGTGATCTGTATGTGATCTGAGCCTAAGAGCGATTGTACGTTATGCCAGTTATGCGCCTACAAGTAGCATATCCGATTTCTGTGCCTTTTTTAATTTACTAAAGTAATTTCCCTAGGCCCTTACCTCAATCGCCTCTTACGACATGCTTTGTAAGTCGCAGTGGTACTATTCTTTGCTTCCCTTGCAGGCCCCGGCAGCACACGGGCGAGAATCGACATTCAAGTCTTTGTCTTCTCCAACTGACATGCAGCTTCATAGAGGCAACCCATCTCATGATTTAGACGAGCATACGAAACCGAACGCTAAGAAGAAGAAAGAAGAAGTCTTTGTCAAACTTTCTTTGTAAATCTCCACCCACCTCTCTTTATTGTGTCTTTGATTCGTATAAAACAATATGTGATAGTAGTTCTTATTCATTGGCGAAATGGCCAATACGTTTGTGTTGTGTTCTGTATGTCGTGGATTCGAATCCGAACCGTGTCACTAGATTCGCAGAAATATTTTTTGGAGATTCCTATGATTGTATCTGGAAATCGCCCGAGTGGTTACCTGGGTCCAAATTTGGAGTGTAAAGAATAGAACCATTGTTACCTGCCACGCATGTCGTAAGAGGCGACTAAGGAGGTTTGGATGAAATCGGATGCACATGTCCTAAACGTGTAGAAGTCTTTGCGTTTAGGGGCCTACCAAACCAATGTGCAACGTATACACGTTCTTGGCAAAGATCAAACATATCACAAAGAGTGATTAAAATTGGTCGTAAAGAACGAACGCAAAGAAGAAGTATCTGGAAATATGGTGCATGTGTTTTGTGGAATACTCTCGGAGGCTAGTCAACGGAGAGGATCCGTGAAATTTGAGGAAAACCCTGCGCAACGAAGACAATCCTTTGCCTTTAGACATTTGTGGTGTTGATATGTGCTCAAGATAATTCAGGCTGGTTAAGTAAGACAGGAAAGGCTTGACGATTTCAACACATCGCGAATGGCACACCTAACTTTTATTTTGTGCCGGTCACTATGGACGTGCAAGATAATGATCAAGCAGGTCGCATGCCTGCTGCAACTGTGGTCAATGGCTAGTGTATACATCATATTTGTCATTAGAGAAGCATGTTGAATACATGATTTTGATCATATTTGTGCACCCACATCCATGGCCCCAGTGAGGAGATAAGAGTGAAAATTGGAGCTTTCTGCCATGAATACTTTTTAAATGACCCACACTATTTGATTGATTAACATATAAACCCAGCAATTCCAGTAGAGACTAAAAGACATATTTTAAATGCAATCTTCATACCAACACTGTGCTACCAGTGCCAAACATGGGCACTGGCAAAACAAACAATAAAGGAAAATTACCACATGTGAAATGAGATGATTGAGGAAAGCGTTAAATCTTCTTCTTTGCGTTCGTTCTTTACGACCAATTTTAATCACTCTTTGTGATATGTTTGATCTTTGACAAGAACGTGTATACGTTGCACATTGGTTTGGTAGGCCCCTAAATGCATATTCTACTCGTTTAGGACATGTGCATCCGATTTCAGCCAAACCTCCTTGTCGCCTCTTACGACATGTGGCAGGTAACAGTGGTTCTATTCTTTACACCCCAAATTTGGGCCCCGGTGACCACTCGGGCGAAGCGGTAAATAAAACAAGAAGAGACCATATAAGAAATGAGGAAATTAGAAGAACAGTCGGAACAACACCTGATATTAGATGAATTGAAAAACAGAGACTCAAATGGTTTGACCATTTGGTGAGAATGAACCCGAATACACCAGTTGCAAGAGCGTACAGCATGAAAATGAAATCGTCAAGAGGAAGGGGCAGAGGAAGAAAAAGATGGGTTGATGGAGTTACAGGCATCTTAAAACTCCACAATACCACAACATATCAAGCGACCGAGCGTGCATTATCTCAGAAACCGATCATCAGTTAAACCTGCTACACCTAGCGGCAAAAATGCAGAGAAGGAGAAAAGAAAGAAGAAGAACATAGAAAAGGTATGATAAGTCACGTTAAGCTGATAAGGAGGTTAGAGACTTGATCAAATCACATATGTACCCAGGACCGTGCGGTGTGTTTTCTCAGTATGATGCAAGTCTTCGAAATGCCGCCCTAAAATTTTTTTCTTAAAAATAACCTTCAATTGTAATTTTGATTTTGCTGCTTATGCCGCCCTCTTACGGCACCGCCTGATGCGGTCGCCTCTCTGCATCATAGCACGGCGCGGTCCTGTATGTACCTGTCCGGAGTTCTGTGATGATGATTCTTGCTAATCACTTAAATGAGTCATTGACAGCTGAAAATTGAAAAGAGCATGATGTAAAGCAATTACTCCAAGATACAAGACAAGAGGCAATGAATGACATACTCAAAAAGAGAAGATGGAAATGGCTCGGACATGTTATGAGAATGAGACAAGAAATGCCTGCAAGGGTAGCCCTCACTTGGACACCAGAAGGAAAGAGAAAGAAAGGCCGACCACGGACAACATGGAGGCGCATGATGGAAGAGGAACTGGAAACTGCATCTCTGACGTGGGGCTCTGCGCTGAAGGTTGCACGGGACAGGAGAGCATGGAAAGTCCTTTCTGAAGCCCCATGTGTCACTAGGCATGACGGGATTAAGTAAGTAAGTAAGTAAAACTGTTGATAGTGCAAAATGGGATATATTGGTTTTTGGTTACTGAACTCACTTCATACCAGTCCGGGCAAACCCATAGGTGCTCAGTCTCACCCAACAGACTTCAACGAGTATACATACTGGTGGTTTCCGTGACTCACTGGTGAGATACGAAAATGTATACCTAATTCCTACCAAATCGTCTACCACGAAACAACTGCTCTGCAAAAATATAACAAATTAAAGAGTAATTTATACCCCGTTAGTGTCCTGTTAAGTTTTGTAACGTTTAATTCCAAATTCTCTTAAAATCCTGTCAGCATCCAACGTAATTGCTAAGTAACTGCAACAAATACCTCTTATCCATCTCAAATTATTTAATTTCAATGCAGGTGTATTTTCAAGCTTGTTATCACAAATATTTGCATATTCAGAATTGCTATTCAGAATGGTTGATTTATTTAAAATCCAGAAGGTTGGAAACGTTTCATACCGACGACCGCTGTTTTGGACATATTAAATTATGGTTTACCAAAAGACACACACACAAACATACATATACTCATAATATATATATATATATATATATATATATATATATATATATATATATATATATATATATATATATACTCACGAAAACGGACAACTAAAAAGAAACGAAAACGATGTTAGTGTTGTGAATCTCTTTATACTAAGATTCTAACTCTTAGTCAACCTGTCATGCCCAGAATCTGGACAATCATACATCTGCAACACACTGTTGCCAAGCTAACTTATTTAATATGGTGGTGGTTATCATATAAATTGACAAAAAGAAAGAAAAAGGAAGATATTGCTGGATAGGACCCACACTGTGAAAATCCATGGAGAATATAACATGAATGACCATTTCCTGGAAAACGCATAAAAATAAAAAGAGGAAGCTTAAAATACACGGAGAGGAGATTCGAGGCAGAGATTAATTATATACAAAATAGCTAGAAGGAATTGCAAGCAATAACTAAATAAAAGAAGACTTGGCATGAGTTGGTTGTGGCCCTATGCCCCAACCGATGTTTAAACGGCACACGGGAGATTGCGCGCGCGAGAGAGAGAGAGAGAGAGACATAGATATATATAGATAGAAGAGATTACATGTTTTCTTTTGGTGTAAATTTTACTGCCTTCTGTAGCTCACACAGATATCTCTGGTTTTTTTCCCCAATTAACCTAGTTAGAATCTCGAGTTTTGAAGATCGGCTTTAAAAAAAGTAAATACGAATGTTTGATTATATGTGTTATAAATCACCTGCTCTAATCGAGAAAGGATTCCGATTGAGTGTGTTTCTAGACACGGTGAATAAAACATTTGCAGACAAACCGCAATGTGATTTAACAACAGCTTTAGTCCGATGACTGCAACTTTCGGCGTTTTGTTGCTTTCGAGATTGTTTAGTTCCTCTGATGGCGAACCGCATGTATACAGCTATTTAATTGTTAGTTACACAGTACTAAACACATATTTCGATTGGTTTTCCAGCACAGCTGTTGTCATCTTGCTCAAACTATCGTTCGAAGTTTTCAACAAAGTCAGCCTCTTGAAGTTTCGTTCGAAGTTGTCAACCATGTCAGCCTCTAGAACTTTAATCGAAGTTGTAAAAGAAGTCAGCCTCTTGAACTTTCGTTCGAAGTTGTCAAGCAAATCAGCCACTTGAGCTTTTGTTTGAAGTTGTCAATCAAGTCAGCCATCTTCAAACTTGCACAACTTTTACTCATCGACTGTTGTGTTATGTTGTCTACATTCAGTGATGTTTGCATTGTCTAGGTGTTGTTGCTGTCGCTGCCACTGACTGTTGCGACACAGGATGAACGATCATTTTCAAAACTGATAAATATCTACATAAAGTGCTATGACTGAACGATCATGGTAACGTTGTCAATTGAAAAGCAACATTCCAAAAAGCTTGACAATTCGAAAGTGGAAAATATGTTTGCACACCAAAAGATGCGCAAACGAAAGATGTAATATTCTTCGCGTCATGTTGTTATATGTCTTCTACCTGATGTATATCGTATGGACCAGCAATTTGTCCATCTGAAATCTAAGAGGTCTATCGATTGTTTTTTCCTAGGTGGATGATGGGATTGGTTGTCCACTTGTCGTTAAGCGTAGAGGTGGGAGCTTTAATTTGCTTTCCAGGGACAGATGAGTCGCCCTTGTGTTATATCCGTATTTATTTAGTGTGGTCTATATACTGTATATCCATCTTTTTCTTGGTCTTCTCTTGGTTCTAGTATCTGATCTATGTTTATTGTATGCTGTTATTTGTGGTTGGTTGTATTCCATTCTCATTAAATGTCCAAACCACTGCATTTATTGTCTTTCAATGTATTCGATGCATGACGTTATGCCCACACTGAAAAGTAACGTTACAATAAGCTTGACAATTTAAAAGTGGGAAATACGTTTATAGTATTCTACGCTTTATGTAAGCAAAGACATTTGTCTTGTTTCATATGTCAACCTGATGTATGTCGTATGCACCAGCATCTCCCCCTCTTAAATCTAAAAAGTTCATCACCGAAACTCGACTCAATCACCCCCTTAAACTTTGCCATTCTACATCATTGTCATACAACCCTTGAATTCAGATCAAACGCTGTATCCACACTGACGATTTGTTGTAACGAATCTCCAAAATTTACTGAAAAAGGCATCATTATGTATTTCAGACTCTCTGTATATCACACTCCACTGTATCACTTTATCAAACGCATGGGATCTTCCTGCTCGGCTCCGCCATATGAGTCAACCTCGTCTATCATCCCAACAGCCTGAAAATAAGATATAGAATTTTGTTAATAAGTGACAATATAAAAAGTGTGACACGTCTTACAAGTTAATTATGTTCTTTCATTGATTGAATTGTTGATAGAAGCAGTGGCGGCTCGTGATAATTTTTGTTGGTGGGGCCAGACACAAATTTTTCGGAAAAATCATGGTTTCAGGTTGTTATGTTTTAATTTATAAAATAATAAATACACGTTACACATTATTTTTTGTGGCCCGACCCAGTGTCCCTTAATGACGAGCCGCCACTGGATAGAAGGACAAGAACATTATCTCTGTATTTCGATAAACAACCATGTGTGTTCTAATTTATTTCTTACATAAGAAGATCTCGGTGGCAGAACACGAACTCTGTAGCACCGGCGAGGATCACCGATGTAATTTCCAAGACAGGTAAAAATTTTGTGCAAATTATTTTTTTTATGAATTTTGTTTTAGCAGAGGCTGTGCAGCATACTCTTGTCAATTATCAACTGCCAATGGTTCTTTTACATGCTCAACTTGAACATAGGACGTTTACGTTTTATCGTCCGTCTTCGATTGTACTAGGGACTCAATCTCACATACATTGAGATCAGTGGCGGCTCGTCATTAAGGGCCAGAGGGGCCCCACCAAAAATAATGTGTAACGAGTATTTATTATTTAATAAATTAAAATATAACCTAACCCAAAGCCATGATTTTCCGAAAATTTGTGTCTGGCCCCACCAACAAAAACGATCACGAGCCGCCACTGATTGAGATTATGGATCTTTGGAAAAATATCGTGATCGATCCATACGGGGAACGAACCAAGTACCTTTAAAACAAAAGGAGAACATCTTACCTCCACGACACAAAATAATAATAATTTCTCTGCACTGTTATACGTTACATAGGGAATGCAAGCAATTTTTCCATACCGCTCTATCCTGAGCAACACGCTCAATCTCCTCCACGGAACTGAGACCAATATTTATTGCCTTTTCCAGCAAAGTTAAAGCAGTCTAGCCACATAGACCCTACAATTGATCTTTGATTTAGTTTTTTTGATTCTAGTATGTCATGTTAATTAGTTAACAAACACCAGTGTCATTGTACTCCATTCAGCTTCATATGTTCTTAGTGTCTCTCAGCAGAGTGTGAAGGTTATGCATAGTTATAGTTCCCGTTTGGCTGAAATCGGATGCACGTGTCCTAAACATTTAGAAGTCTATACGTTTAGTGGCCTACCAAACCAATGTGCAACGTATACACGTTCTGGCAAAGATCAAATATATCACAAAGAGTGATTAAAATTGGTGGTAAAGAACGAATGCAAAGAAAGATGATAGTTCCCGTAGCACGCTGGTTATAGATACGTCTCATTCGTCCTTAAGCGGATCCATGACAACTAATACCACGTTTGGCTATATAGAAAACTATGTAGCAAAGGCGAAACACATAAAATATAGTTTTAAAAGTTAACATTGATTAAATGATTGATATGACCACCATGACGCGCCTCGTATGAGAATAAAGGCCTTTTGGTCGAAACGTTGATGTGTATCGTTATTGTTTTTGTAAAAATACAGTACTTTGTTTTTACGTGTTTCGCGAATTCTTACAGTATCAAGTTGGTGTCCTTCCACTACGGTAGACATGCAGGGAAGCAAGGGGAAGACAGCGATATAATTGGGAGGGAAACATCAGGGGACACTATTTCCTAGATGACAAGGTAGAGGACGACCAAGACAATGGTGGAAACAGGACATTAAGTAAACCTCGAAGACAATGTCAGAAGAGGCGGTAGATTTGGCTAGAGATCGAGGCGTCTATCAGGCGGGCGACGATGAAAGTGACTTCCGAAAAGACATGAAACACGAAGAGAACATCTATATCTTTTTTTTTTAAAAAGAAAGAAAACACATGTGTTGCCGGGGCTCGCAAGGGAGCAAAGAATAGTAACACTGCGATCTACAAGGCATGCCGTAAGAGGCGACTAAGGTAGGGGCCTAGATAAGCTACCCTAGTAAATAAATAGCGTGGCAGAAATCATATGTACTTGCCTACTTGTAGGGGCATAACTGGCACAACGTACAATCGATCTTAGGCTCAGATCACATACAAATCAGAAAGAGTGGTTTAACAAGTGGTCGATATGGAGCGTTCGAAGAAGAAGAAGAAAAAATACAAAATTACCCAATTGTAAAATGTAGCTGCCCCTGCACTAACGTCTCTGATCTGTTCTTTATTATATGGTTGGATTATTTTCTTAGCGACCTGAGCTCTTTTGATTGGCACGGCCTGGGCATCAAAGTTCAATATTTTTCTCATGAGCGATTCCTTTCCAGTTTTACCAAGCAATACCTGAACTTGTTGCCAGTTCTGAAATAAAACATGTATAAAAGAATTTGAAATATAATTTTTAAAGCATTTTTCTTCTTTTGTCGTCACACTGTTACCGGGCTACTGCCCAGAGTTGTAGTTTTCTGTTTTTGTCTTCCGCTGCTCTAGTGGATAGGGGAATCGTTATTTTTGCTTTTTTTTGACAGGATTCTGCTATACGTTATCCATTTTTTTTCGTTGTCTTTCTCTCGCCTTCTTTTCTGATGTTCTTTTGTAGATGGAGGAAATCAACATCTGAATTTTGCCCTAAAGCTTACAGTTCATCAGTAGATATCTTTAATACAGCCTCTATAACTTTCATTGGATATATTATCAGTCGTTTTAAAGATCAATAATTGAATTACATATTTTTTCATTCACCCGCATTCGATTCAGACACTCTTCATAATAACGACATTCACAATAATCACAATAACGACAGTCTCTGGCTGATTTTTGCGTGAAGGCTTGTTTTCCTTATCTCCAGTGTCCCTTGCCATTCAGGCGAGCCTTACTCTGGCTTCAGAGGTACTTGTAATTTAGAGCCCCAGGTAAAAGATCAGGGTAACTTATAGTACAGCCACGTACCGTGTGTACACCGATAATATTTAGCTAAGATGGCCTCACACCCCGCAATTTCCACTGTACGTGGCTACTAGCGCAGAATGTTATCAGTTTTACTATTATCTCGGAAGTTGGAGAAAGCATGCATATATGGCGAGTGACACTGATAATAAAGAAAGCAGGCATTAACGTAAAAATCAGTCACAAGCGCCATACCAGGCGTCATGACTACGCCTAAATTCATTGCGGGCGACGGCATGAAGAAGGAGAAGAGAAGCTACGATATCGGCGATCCCAAACTTAGAGTTCAGTTTTCGAGAAAGACGTTAAAATGGCCAACGATGGTGGATTTCATTCTAAAACTATGTTGCAAACCCTTGCACATGTACAGAGCTGAATGTGATGCTGACCGGAGATCGGAAGATTTATCGTGATTTTTTACATCAGTGCAGAGGAGAATGATTGGTTGATTAATTTATAGGACAATCATCATTGCAATTCAATAAATAACCCTACATGTTCCGATCTCTTTCTTACATATGAAGATCTCAGCTTCAGTGCACGGACTCCTTAATACCGGCGACGATCCCAGTTAATAGAATGAAGTTTACGATATATGTGCACAAGAATGACGAATTAAAACAAAATGGTAAAATTCTTGAATATAAAATATATACATACTTTGACTTCGCTCAGTTTGTGGCCTAGTAGCAAGAACGTAGCAATCATGCACTGATGTACTCCATCAGGTGGATTCGAGTATGACTTGATTTCAGAAACTGTCTTTGCTTCCATATCTAGGACAGTATGGCGCAGTTTTTCAATTGTGGCCAGGTGGTCTCTAAGTCTTATAGCCAAAGCAATCTGTACATCTAGTTCATGGTTCACGTTGACGCTCCTGGCATGGGCAATTGCTTTTTCTAGTAATGCTTGGTTTCGTTTTTGTGAAGCTTCTATCAAATCTGAAAGTTTAAATTCAATTACAGATCATTAGAGTTTGAACAAAATGTTACATTACCACTTAGAAATATCTTTTAGGGAATGCTAGCCAGAAACAAATGCTTGCAGAAAACGGATACATCAGGCCGTAAGGCGCATAACATGGTGCAACGACCCTCACAATGAGGAATGGGATAACGGATTCTACGGTCGCCAATCTGTCTCAGAGATTTAGCCACGCTGTAAGAATGTCAGACCTAAAATCATGAGGGTGGCCAAAACTTACTGCGGGAAGAGATCGGCACAAACGGGAAGCAGAAATCATAGGAATTATATCCCACAGAACTGCCCCAGTATGCAGACTTCAGAAGAAAGAGGTGGTCCATTTACACCAGCGATCAAGACAAACTGTATGGCGTGGCTGATAATCTGAGACAGACCTTTATTAGAGAATCCGAAACCCCAATCTAGTGAGAACGCAGAAGAAGAAGAAATATCTTTTCCCCCCATTATTTTATTAAACAAAATAAATCGATGCAATTGCACAATAACAAGAATTATACTTCCGATTCACCGGGCATGTCAGGCACAACAATGAGAGATTTAGAGTTGCTATCATAAAAGTGGAGTTCCAACAGCGACAGACTGTGTTGTTGCACCTCTCTGGTGTGTGGGAGATGTCTGTAGAGACCAATCCTGGTACACAATCTTTCAACTCTCTGTACACAGATTTTCTTCATGTTTCACATTAGAACTCCGTCTCATCTTCCCATCCGTTGTTTATAGAAGAGCTCTTGTCTCTAGCCAATACTGCTACTACTGGAATACAACATACATTCCCAATTCAACTCTATCTTCGTTTATTTTAACGATATCTCTAAAGATATGCAAACCAGCATCATAAAACCGTTCTTATGATCAGTAACTCAAATCACAAAAAGTTGAATATGCGTAATTATTCTAAAACGATCGCTCAATAAGAAGACATATGAAAGGAGTGCGCCCTATAGCTGCATCCTGACTGCACAGACGTCACTTCTTTTCTGCTTTAAAAAAAAAGTAATTAAACAAAATTTATGATTGACATTCGTATACCCAGGGCTAAAGGCACATGGATTTAAAAGGACATGGCGGTACCAGGATCAGTGAGCTGACTCTGACAAAGTCCTATCCCATCTCCACGCGGTGGCCCTGGAAACAGACTGAAGTTTGATGAAGCGGTTATAGATGGAGGTGGATGCCATTTACATAATGTGGCGGTAATGTACGGGTTGCTGTGCATAATAAGAGAATTGTCGCACTTTAGACGAACAATATCTCTGAGTGGTAAAATCTTCACGAATCTCTTTGCCGAATTTCTGTAGAAATTGAAGGTTGCCACTACGGATTGACTGTTTGACATGACCAGGATTTGCCTGCATGCTGTCGGGTTCGGTTTGGGGCTGGCTACCCCATATGATAAAAAACTTCAGTGCAAAATTCAGCTAACCATGTGCTAACATGAGTTGATTGAAGGTCTTTGCCACAACTAGGGGATGAAAGGCAAGACAGAGAGAGGCGAGGGAGAGAGAGAAGGGGAGAGAGAGAGATGCTCATACCTGATTTTGCTTTGAGCATTTGAAGCAGCTGTTTAGCCTTTCTTAATAGTGGATCATTCTCATCTGCACCTAACTTTATGAAACGTTTAATGGCTTCATCAAGATTATTTGCATCCTTCAAGTCTATAGCGCTCTGGACATTTCTTCGGGCCTGTCGCATGGCTTCCTCTGTTTAAATAGAAAGAACATTTTCAGTTAGACTAGCATCAGTTATCAGTTATATGAGGATTATCATCATAGCACTCCGAACATGTCCATAGGTGCTCCGATCTCCGTCTCAGCAAATCTAGCAGCGACCAGCGGCCCAACACGCCAGTTCGATAATGATTAATCAATCTCTTTGCATATTTAGTATGTAGTTCTTTTCGGGCTGCACCAACTTGGATACACATCTCTCTCAATCTGATCAGCGAGTGGGATTCATAGCCCTGAAACTCCTGCATTTAGACTAGCATTTTTAACTTGAGTGTACATTTGAAAAACAACCTGTTCAAATTTTTCTTTTGGAGATAAGAAAAAACAACAACAACCGAAAATAGAAAATAGTCAGAGTCTGTTCACTTAATGTGAAATAATAAAAGCTAGGTCCAGTGAAAATAGAAAATAGTCAGAGTCTGTTCACTTAATGTGAAATAATAAAGCTAGGTCAGTGAAAATAGAAAATAGTCAGAGTCTGTTCACTTAATGTGAAATAATAAAAGCTAGGTCCAGTGAAAATAGAAAATAGTCAGAGTCTGTTCACTTAATGTGAAATAATAAAAGCTAGGTCCAGTGAAAATAGAAAATAGTCAGAGTCTGTTCACTTAATGTGAAATAATAAAGCTAGGTCAGTGAAAATAGAAAATAGTCAGAGTCTGTTCACTTAATGTGAAATAATAAAAGCTAGGTCCAGTGAAAATAGAAAATAGTCAGAGTCTGTTCACTTAATGTGAAATAATAAAAGCTAGGTCCAGTGAAAATAGAAAATAGTCAGAGTCTGTTCACTTAATGTGAAATAATAAAAGCTAGGTCCAGTGAAAATAGAAAATAGTCAGAGTCTGTTCACTTAATGTGAAATAATAAAAGCTAGGTCCAGTGAAAATAGAAAATAGTCAGAGTCTGTTCACTTAATGTGAAATAATAAAAGCTAGGTCCAGTGAAAATAGAAAATAGTCAGAGTCTGTTCACTTAATGTGAAATAATAAAAGCTAGGTCCAGTGAAAATAGAAAATAGTCAGAGTCTGTTCACTTAATGTGAAATAATAAAAGCTAGGTCCAGTGAAAATAGAAAATAGTCAGAGTCTGTTCACTTAATGTGAAATAATAAAAGCTAGGTCCAGTGAAAATAGAAAATAGTCAGAGTCTGTTCACTTAATGTGAAATAATAAAAGCTAGGTCCAGTGAAAATAGAAAATAGTCAGAGTCTGTTCACTTAATGTGAAATAATAAAAGCTAGGTCCAGTGAAAATAGAAAATAGTCAGAGTCTGTTCACTTAATGTGAAATAATAAAAGCGAGGTCCAGTGAAAATAGAAAATAGTCAGAGTCTGTTCACTTAATGTGAAATAATAAAAGCGAGGTCCAGTGAAAATAGAAAATAGTCAGAGTCTGTTCACTTAATGTGAAATAATAAAAGCGAGGTCCAGTGAAAATAGAAAATAGTCAGAGTCTGTTCACTTAATGTGAAATAATAAAAGCTAGGTCCAGTGAAAATAGAAAATAGTCAGAGTCTGTTCACTTAATGTGAAATAATAAAAGCTAGGTCCAGTGGCGCTCATGATCATTTTTATTGGTGGGGCCGGTCAAAAATGTTTGGAAAAATCATGGTTTTGGGTTAAGTTATATATTAGCTCCTTGTGGACACAGGAGCCACACTAAGTGGCGTTTGTACTCTATAATGGCTTTTGTCCTAGTCCACTAAGAGTTAGTATTTACATATTAGTTATACATGATTTCAACAGAAACACCCAGTATCACTACCAGAAATCAAGACACATATCAAAAGAAGTACCGCCCGAGTGATTACCGGGGCCCAAATTTGGGTGTAAAGAATAGAACCACTGTTACCTGCCACGCTTGTCGTAGGAGGCGACTAAGGAGGTTTGGCTGAAATCGGATGCATGTGTCCTAAGCGTGTAGAAGTCTATGCGTTTAGGGGCCTACCAAACCAATGTGCAACTATACACGTTCTTGGCAAAGATCAAACATATCACAAAGAGTGATTAAAATTGGTGGTAAAGAACGAACGTAAAGAAGAAGAATAAAAGCGAGGTCCAGTGGCGCTCGTGATCATTTTATTGGTGGGGTCGGTCAAAAATGTTTGGAAAAATCATGGTTTTGGGTTAAGTTATATATTAGTATTTACATATTTGTTATACATGATTTTTGGTGGAGCTCGGCCCCACTGGCCCTTAATGACGAACCGCCACTGGCGAGGTCCTTTCAGCTACTAGAAAGTGTCAAGGTTAGAGGACCTATACAAAAACAAAGAACCTACAACTTTCAGAACGACAGGCAAACGTCTCAACCACTTGGCCATAGAGATCAACTGTAAACATAAGAGTCTCTGGGCGTAGAGGTTAAGTGGTCGTCTCTCGTGCTAAAGGTGCCAAGTTCGCTCCCTCGTTTAGCCATCTGGATATTTTTCAAGAGATCGCTAATCTCAGTGTAGGTGAGATCGAGTTCCTAGTACTATCAGAGACTGACGATAAAACGTAGGTCCCGTTTTCATAGTTAAGCACGTAACAGAACCTTAGCAATTAAAAATCGAGAAGAGCAGGCTGGAAAGCCGCTGCCTGGGCACAATTCATAAGAAAAGATTAAAATTAAAATTCCTACAAAATATCTTCACCATCTTTAAAATTACATCGGAGACCTCGCCGGTGCTACGGGGTTCGTGCACTGCAGCTGAGATCTTCCTGTGTAAGAAAGAGATCGGAGTACACATGGCTACTCACCGAACTGCAATGATGAGATGGTCCTATTATCAATCAATCAATCAATCAATCAATCAATCAATCAATCGATCAATCAGTCAATAAGTCTCTAGCTACTTGTTACCTTTAGACCTGTCTCCTTTGCTCATTGGTGTAGACTGTCTGCTGGGTTTAATGTCTGCCATGATTGAACTGATATTGTTGTGGTAAAGTTCTCCGGGTCTCTTCCTGTTTATTTGGTACTTTGCAATAATCTGAGCCTGATGATTAAAACACATTGCACTGACAACTAAAAGACATAAAAACACATTGCATTGACAAGCAAAAAAGGATATTAACTCACTCCATACCATTAATCACTCTAGCGGCGTTAAATTGTGCGATAACCACACCACCATCTTTTCCCATAGGATACTTTCTTTCTTTCTGAACTAAACCTTCCAAGTTTTTATCATAGCTATACATAGTAAATAAAATGTATATATAATTAGTATATTAGATGATCTATATTAATGGATATATAACTAATATCTGGCAATCTCAAGACCTTAGTATATGCACAAAAGTTAAATTATTTAGATCATGTGTGATTCCTGTACTGACCTACGGTTGTGAAAGTTGAAATCAACAAAGAAAATTGATAAGAAACTGGACAGCTTTGAGAATAAATGTCTCCGAAAATTATTAAAAGTAAAATGGAGTGATTTCGTTTCTAACAACACAAAAGAGATAGAACACACCAACAACCCATATCAAATATTATAAGGAAACGAAGGTGGAAATATTTAGGTCATGTTCTTAGATCAGACGAAAAGAGACTAAATCGACAAGTCCTTATGTGGTCACCAGTTGGGAAAAGAAAACGTGGAAGACCAAAGACCACTCTTCGAAGAACCATCCAACAAGAAAGTAAACTATTGGGATGTAAAACCATACAAGATCTCCAACTGCTAGCAACGAACCGCATCACTTGGAGATCTAAAACCTCTGCCCTATGTGCCGCCTTTGGCATGACAGGAACAAACTAACTAACTATATTAATGGAATCATTATCATCAAATAGCTTGTGCTGAGCAGAACTTTGCCACCCTGACAGTCATTCGGAATTTCTCTCTCTCATCGGCCAGATGTCCCGTCTATGAAGCCGTCGTTCTCAAATCATCAGTTACATCCTGAATCCATCTTCTCCGTGGACTTCATCTTTCCTGTTTACGGGATGCCTTCTTCCATGATGGTCTTCTCCAACTCTTCATGTCTCTTTAAATGTCCAACATACTTGTTAGTGGCGGCTCGTCATTAAGGGCTAGTGGGGCCGGACCCCACCAAAAATAATGTATAACATGTATTTATTATTTTATAAATTAAAATATAGCAACCAAAAACCATGATTTATCTGAGAAAAAAAATGTCTGGCCCCACCAACAAAAATGGTCACGAGCCGCCACTGATACTTGTATTTTCTGCTTCTTATTTGTAGCATTAGCCAGTTTTCTTTGATTTTGAGTTCTTTCTGGATAGATCTATTTGTTCTCTTCTCTGTCTATGATATACTGTGGACTCTTCTGTAACACTTATACTAAAAAGCACATATATGTTTTTCCACTATCTTGTTAAATATCTATGCTTCACATTCCATACAGTTTTTAGTTGTTAAAAGTTTTGTAAGGCCTTATCTGTTCTTTCAATTTCCTTTACCCCATTTCCATCTTTTGCTAACAAAATTAATGGAATATCTACTGCAAACAATTTAAACATAGACTCATTAAGTGATACAAATTCTGGTGTCATAAAATGAGTGTTGTCAGAACTCGGTCAAATTCTTGGTATGGAAAGAGTTAAGAAGTCTTTATTTTCTCCTTAGTTTATCATGACAAGACGCTTTAGTATGTTGTGTCGAAGTTCATATTAAGCATGAGCATATCTGTTCTATTCATCCGTTCTCAACAGGGAATTTTTATATCGGATTTTCCATATCTCTTTATTCTCTAATCCTTAGTTCTGGGGCAGTGATGCAGTGAACAGGCCAATAATTTTAAGATGGTGTAGAATCTTGGCTAGCTTTGGTTTGATGGTAATGGAGTAGAATCTTGGCTAGCTTTGGTTTGATGGTAATGGTAGAATCTCATTTGGTTTGATGGTAATGTTTTATGTCGTCTATTTACCTGCGTTTTATATCCTTATTAAGTAATTTCTTCACCTTTCAACTCCCAACGGAGCATAGGTCTTCAACAAAACTTCGTCCAGCTCTTTCTCTCTCCTGCGATCCCTTCCAATTCTGTCCATCTTTTACCTATCCTTTTAATATCAGCCCCTAGCTCTCTTCTCCAGGTCTGTCTAGGCCTTCCCCTACTCCTTTTCCCTTGTGGGTTGCAAAAGAGTGCATGTCTTGCAATACCTCCTGTTGGTCTTTTCTACGTGTGTCCTATCTATCGCCAGCTTCTCTTCCTTAGCTCTTTTTCCACTGGTATCTGCTTAGTTCTTTCTCTGAGTTCTCGTTCGTAACCTCATCATACCATCCAGTCCCTCTATTCTATGTAAACATCCATTTATGAAGGACTGCAGTTTTCTGGTGGTTTCTTTTTTTGTCCTCCATGTTTCCGAGCCATAGAACAGGACTGACTTCACATTTGATTGAAAGATTTTCAGCATTGTGTTTGTTTTGATACTACGTGACGCAAGACCTATTGTCTCCTGAGACAAAGAGGCCAATGAATAAATGAATGATGAATGAGTGGAACCCGCAAAAGAAAACGAAAATAAAAGTCTAAAACAGACCTGGTGACGAGGTCTTCTTGAGGAACTGAGGGATGCTGAGCTATCTTGGTAAACAATGAAGAAAACAAAGACCGGGAAAAGTGGACACCAACTGTTGAAGCACTGTGCTCTACGGGCAGCAGAGATCGATAATTCAAGTTAACCACTGTAAATTACGGCACAACGTAATCACAATATTTTGCACAAATCACATAGATATCACGAGATGTTATTAGCAAGTGATTGTTAAGTGCAAACTCAAAACAAACAACAACACTGAACATACAAAATAATGAGGATAAAAAGTAAAATAACATCAACAACAAACATATTGATTACCGTATTTCCATTCTCAGCCACTTCGTAAAAGTTAAGCATATATTCCCCATAGTTCCTCAATTTGACGTTAATCACATTAATATCATCGGACGAGAGGAACTTGATCTGACTTGGGTCAGGAGGATCATATCCGTTTCTTCTGTGGATTGCAGCCGCAACATTTGTGCAGTTTCGGGAGATAGGAATAGTTACCTGGTAATAAAACATATATAACAATTGATCAAAGAGATGTTACACAACTTTCAGTGGTAATACTTTCACAGTTCATTTGTCTTATAATTCTTCGTTTCCCATGAACAGGTCGTTTACGTTATGTCCGCCCTTCTCCTTCCGTTCGCTCGCTTTAAATAATAATAACCCTCCATATTAGCCTACCTTATCGTGGTTGGAGGGTTTGTGTGCCTTTAAGATCCTTCAGGCTATGTCCGCGGGAGTCTAACTCCTGGCAGGTCTAACCAAGCCGAACAGACTGAAGGTGAAAGGCCAGACCAAAAGGCAGGGAGCAGGATGGGGCCTCATAAGGTGACAGTGCAGAACCCACCGGCGAGTGGTAAATGCTCTGGCTGCAACCAACCCATCCCCAGCTATGGGACAAATAGCACTTGTCCTCTCTCTCTCTCTTGAGGAGGACATCCTTTTTCTTGTCTTGTCTTCTACTTCTATGACACTTTCCCTTAAGCATAAGGGATTAAACTACAGTGTCCAGGAAGCACACCCTGCATAAAAGCCTGGGTTGGTGAGCCCGGCAACAGAAGGCTGAAGTCATCTAGAGTAGGACGACTCCAGACAAACCCGGAAAGACAGATCTCGTCTGCAGGGGACTGCAACTGTCTAGAGAACAACCTCAAAAAAGATGTCATCAGAAACGGAATGTGTCAGCCATTATTGGCGGGGAGGAATCGACACATACGAACAACTCAAATGGCCATGGCCAAATAATAATAAAAAATACTGTCGTTACTGTCTGTAGTACCGCTTTTTAGGCCGGTGTAGGACAGGTAGGACGAGAGCCTGAGGAATTTAATGGCCGCATGGCTAGTGCATATGCCGCGAAGCTGTTCAGTTTAGAATTTTTCTTTTATGCCCACAGTAGAAAAAATACATTGGCCTTGCCGTGAATTGAACATGGGGGCTTCCGCATGGTAGCCGAGCTCTAATCCATTCAACCAGATGCTCCTCTTCGCTTTAAACATTATATATATATTGAGGGGCGGCTCGTCATTAAGGGCCAGTGGGGCCAGGCCTCATCAAAAATAATGTGTAACTTGCATTTATTATTTAATAAATTAAATATAACCTAATCAAAAACCATGATTTTCCCGAACATTTGTGCCTGGCCCCACCAACAAAAGGATCACGGGCCGCCACTGGATATATTCAATGTTATCTATTTCATGACTTCACTGTCTTTTATAGCTCACTCAGAGGTCCTAACAGTTTTATTTCCAGTATTATTTCACAAGGCCATTGAGTTTGTTTCAGTATATCATGTTCCAGGCAGTCTTGAAATGTGCTATGCGGTCAGGGGTGCTAGTCCCCATGTACACATTACCGACATGTCATTTGTTGATGTTGTTACTGGGTTCTGTAACCTTGATGGCATCCAGTGTATCGAGAAGCAAAGGATGTAGCGTCCATAGTGGATTTGTATCTCTGCTTATTTCTGATAAGTTTTATGTCAACAAGTTGTCTAAGTTCTTCTACCCTTTTTCAGAGCTCATCTCCAGCAGGACCCATGTTGTGTTTGTTGTCGAACCCAAAGGAATTATGGGTTTTCACCCATATGGTATATGCAAATTTTCCCAACACTATACGTCGGCGAGGAGACACATGTGTGCATTCACTCTGGGATTCTGTTCGTATATTTTGCGAACATATCTCATAGCAATCGTGACTGTATTTACTCTAGAACCTATAGCATAGTAGCTCTCCTTCAATCCCAACCCGTTTAGCCAGACTGCAGTGAAGCAGTCTGCTTCCAGTGACACCACGCGGAGGTGAGTAGGTCTTGGTCAGTACCAGCTCACTGACCCTGGCGTGCGTTGTCCTTTTTATTTATTACGCCTGTGGCTTCAACAGAAGCTATCGGTGGCGAGTTACTCTCAATCTTGTGTATCCCTGCCAAGCACCATTTCATACATCTTCATCACGAAGGAAGGAGCGTCTCACAGTTCTTTTGTCAGAAGCTAGTTCTTCCTGTATATGATAAGGAGCGTCCCACAATTCTTTTGTCAGAAGCTAGTTCTTCCTGTATATGATATCTTGAGGATCCGACCATCCTTCATCAGGATCAGATGACACATCTATCTTAAACTACGTTGCCAGAAAAGGGTAACTTTGTTAGGAAGTCCATTATATTTCAAAACCTCGCTATTTATAACTTTGCCACTCCAGGAGATTCCGAATATAAACTTCAAGCAGCGCATATCGAATGTACCTTAGACCTATGAAAACAAATATTTAACTCCCTGGAAATTTAACTCCAAAGTATCAAGCAGCGCATATACAATGTACCTTAACTCTATGACAACAACAATATTTAGACTTTATTGACGTTGCAAAAGTCTAGTTTACTAGTAACAAGTGAGTGTACAGGTAAAAGGTAATATTATAACTTGGAATAATGTTTTAATGTAGAGGTGTGAATTGTAAACGACTGTATAGGCGAGGTTTAAAGTCAAGTTGACTGTTACTTACATCCTCATGCAGTCACATGTTACCAGGAGGTCATGTGTTACTTTATACAAATATGTCTGCCAGTAGCTTGGTGTGAACTAAGAAACCCATGGAAAGGAACTGACATAAGAACAAAACTCAGGTGTTTAACAACCTGTGTATTTTCCTTGGCAACGTATGGTTGTGAGACATGTACCATTGACAAAGCGGCAGAGAAAATCATTAATGTCTTTGATTGCAAATGTTACAGAAGAGTACTTAGAATACCATGTCTTTGAATGTAAATGTTACAGAATAGTACTTAGAATACCATGTCTTTGAATGTAAATGTTACAGAATAGTACTTAGAATACCATGTCTTTGAATGTAAATGTTACAGAATAGTACTTAGAATACCATGTCTTTGAATGTAAATGTTACAGAATAGTACTTAGAATACCATGTCTTTGAATGTAAATGTTACAGAATAGTACTTAGAATACCATGTCTTTGAATGTAAATGTTACAGAATAGTACTTAGAATACCATGTCTTTGAATGTAAATGTTACAGAATAGTACTTAGAATACCATGTCTTTGAATGTAAATGTTACAGAATAGTACTTAGAATACCATGAACATAGAAGAGAACAAATGCTTCTGTTCTGCAATAGTTTGATATTAAAGAGAGTTGGTTATTAAAGAACATAAAAACAATAAAAATTAAATATTTTGGACACATTAAACAACATGAGTAGGATCACAAATGAGGAACTTATGGAGAGAGCAAGACAGAGATTCCAGTGAACGAAAAGGTTAAACAAATACGCTAGCTCTGGATAGGATACACTTTGCGAAAACCGGAGGGGAATATAACAAGAAGGGTCCTTGCCTTGAACCCGCAGGGACAGCGAAAGAAGGGAGGCCGAGAAATACATGGAGACGAGATTTGGAGATGGAGATCAACAATATAAAGAAGAGTTGGAGGGAGCTGCAGGAGATAGCTAGAGATAGGAAGACTTGGCATAAATTGGTTGAGGGCCTATGCCCCAATCCGGGTTAAAAAGGCAAAGAGAGAGAGAGAAACGACATGAGTGCATCGAGGAGATCATTATGGAAGGAAAAGTGTCTGGAAGAAGAACGAGAAGAAGTCCTAGACGACGATAGATGCAGGATGTCACTGACAAGCTGAGAATGAATGCTGCTGACACCGTTCATTTTGCACAGAATATAGAGTTTTTCAGTGCTGCTGTCATGGGGGTCGTAGTAATCTTGTGTGTGCTTGTTCTAATGCACTTTCTTCTTCTTCTTTATCTTTCAACTCCCAACGGAGCACAGGTCTTCAACAAACTTCTTCCAGCTCTTCCTCTCTCTCTTGCCATCCCTTCCAATTCTTCCCATGTTTCACCTATCCTTTTAATATCAGTCTCCAACTCTCTTCTACAGGTGTGTCTATACCTGCCCAAATTCCTCTTTCCTTGCGGATTCCAAAACAGCGCCTGTCTTACAATGCTTCTGGTTGGCCTTCTCAATGTGGGTCCTATCCATCGCCAGCGTCCCTTCCTTAGCTCTTTCTCCATTGGTATCTGCTTAGTTCTTTCTCTGAGTTCCTCGTTCGTAATCTTACCATACCATCTCAGTCCCTCTATTCTACGTAAACTTTCATTTATGAAGGTCTGTAGTTTTCTGGTGGTTTCTATTGTTGTCTTCCATGTTTCCAAGCCATAGAACAGCACTGACTTCACATTTTCAAATACAATCTGTAAGCTGTTATTCATTTTCTTAAGGCTATTCTTGATGACATCGCTCCCTCTTATGCGTAGTCACAAATGATCACTGATTCCTCTATGTTTAGTTTTTACGAATAAAACAAACCTAGAATAAAATATAGTTACAAGAAAAGGCGTCATATTCTCCACTGGGATCAGAATGTTTAGTTGTAATTGGGCGTATCAGGTATTATTTGACAGATAGGTAGAGTAAAGAGCCCATGTGTTATTACTTGTTTCCTATAACAGTGTATTATGAAGCTAAAATGCCAAGTTTAAAATATAGAATGAAACAGACAGAATAATTAAGATTTGAAGAGCAAGTTATTTTGTCAAAAGGGAATTAGTCTTTAAATTAACACTGGAAAGAGAAACATATTATCTTCTAGCTCCGCTCAAACTGTGACGTTATAATTACCTCTATTGTAAATATATCTAATTACTTTACAACAAAAATGAAAGCCACAATAGTATAGTTGTTGCAGGGGCGGCTCGTCATTAGGGACCTGTGGGCCAGCCCCCAAAATCATGTATAACTAATATATAACCTAACCCAACGATTTTTCTGAAACGTTTTGTCCGGCCCCACCAACAAAAATGATCACGAGCCGCCACTGGTTGTTAGTAAACTTGATTCTTAGGCTAGTGGACCCAGCCTTTGGTACCAGGAAAAACACTGTAAAGTAAAGGCGGTCAGCGTGATGTTGACCACATCGTGTGCCGGCAGTCAATGAAAAATACTGACCTAACACCCTATTACTCAATATACCAGAAGGTATAAAAATGGTTTCTTTACCTTTTATATTACAACATGAAGTCACAGAGGAAGTTCATGATATTGTATACATTGGAAGTACAGTATCGCAGGATGCTGATTCGAAAAAGACATCATTGGAAAAATAAATTAAGTCAAACTTTCGCTACACTTAACAAAATGAGGAAAACCAAATAATTAAATCTTGAAAGAAAACTACAAATATACATAAGCAGTGTCATGTGACACTGCTTATCATGTGACGTGGTGGACCTCAGAGATAACAGAGGCGACGAAAGACACTATTTAGAAGCGTACTTAAGGACTCGTTCTAGCAATCTCTTATAATCTGCTGCCTTGCAGGTCGGCTGAGGACAGCCCAAGGCTGACGAAGAGCGAACCTAGTAAACTCCAGGCTTAAACCGGACAAATCGCCGAAGGATAAGTACCAGAGCTCCAAATGGCGTTAAAGATGTGACGAAACACACCCATGCTAAGGCTGTATGAATCAGATTTCTACATGAATAAGAATTTATGGGAAAATCTGGTATATCAGTCTAAGTGGTAATCACGAGAGACAGAGAGAGAAATCTATTCTTATCCTCATGCTGTGAGACAAAACAGGATTTGAGAAAAGAAAGAAAGTTTCATGTGAATGTTATTATACTCTAGTATACTTCAAGACTGCCCCGAATATGATACACTGAGGCAAACTCACTGGCCTAACGAAACAACACTCGACAGAAAACTACACGGACCTCTGTGTGAGCTACACAAGACAGTGAAGTTCATACAAGATACAACATTGAATATATAGACAAATTTCAACCGAACAAAAGGAAGGAAGGATGGTGAAAAATGTGAATGGTGAAAAATGACCCCCAACATCATTACACAAGTTGGGGACATTCCAAAATAATGCTCATGAAGAATCCTGCTAATTTTCTCGTGAAATACGATAGCAAATGAATAACTTTTAAAATGAACAAACTGTGCGTTATTTGAGACAATCATTTAAAGTTGAAGATGGAGGTGGAGTAGGCATTTAAAGAAGTGATGGAGTGGGTAGGCATTTAAAGAAGTGATGGAGGTGGATTAGGCATGTCTGTCGTTTGTCTTTAGGAACATTGGCTAAGACATCTTTATGAAGAACAGATAGTGGGAGAAGGCATAGGCTTCTAAGAGAACCATCGAGAACTGTGGAAAGAGAATTTAAAGATTGTGGCCTGATATGGGAAACAATAAGTAGAAAGGCGACAGAACAGCAACAATTGAATCTTTTGTGGACGCCTTAAGTATCAAATGGGACACAACGTTGATATATATATAAACTGTATTGATTGATTGATTGTAAATATATGTTAACAGCAGCTATATCATGATCTATATTGTAAATCTAAGTAACATATTTGTTCTATATTGTAAATCTAATAAACATATTGTGTTCTATATTGTAAATCTACAAGTAAACATATTGTGTTCTATATTGCAAATCTACAAGTAAACATATTGTGTTCCATTGGCGGCTCGTCATTAAGGGCCTACGGGGCCGGGCCCCACTAAAATTAACGTGTAATGTGTATTTTTAACAATAAATTAAAATATAACCTAACACAAAACCATGATTTTTCCGAAAATGTTTGTCAAGGCCCCACCAACAAAAATGATTACGAGCCGCCACTGTTGTGTTCTATATTGTAAATCTACATCTTCTACTTCGAACGCTCCATATCGACCACTTGTTAACCACTCTTTGTGATTTGTATGTGATCCGAGCCTAAGATCGATTGTGTGTTGTGCCAGTTATGCGCCTACAAGTAGGCCAGCACATCCGATTTCTGCGATGTTTTTATTTACTAGGGTAGCTTCCCTAGGTCCTACATCAGTCGCCTCTTACGGCATGCTTTGTAGATCGCAAGGGTACTATCATTTGCTTCCTATGCGGGCCCCGGCACCACACGGGCGGTAGTAAATCTGAAAGCAACCATATAATCATCTATATTGTAAATCTGCAAGCAACCATATAATGATCTATATTTAAATCGAAAGCAACCATATATTGATATTGTAAATATGCAGACTATTTTTCCTATATTGATTCATATTGAATCAACGAAACAATCATATAATGATCTTTTTGTACATTGGTAATCATCTCAAATGTTTTGTAACAACTAAGTCATCTGCATAGACTTGGTATAGACACAAAGAACACTGGATTTAAAATAAATCAAACGCACTGGGTTTCAAATCCTGGTTAAGTCAACATCCGAGACACTCAATTTTGAAAATGGTGTGCATTTTTTAAGTTAAGCTAACGCCCGCGTGCCCAGCGTGTTCGTAGCGCGTTGGACTACGGGTGACTAGTCCTCTGTAAGTGCGGGTTCAACTCCGCGGACTGGCAGAAAAGCTACAGGTTCCCCAGATTTACGGTGTTCGTGGCACCGAGTCGAAGGGTTACGATGTCCATGACACCGAGCCGAAGAGCTTTCAGCTCAAGTGCTTCTGGATTTGAAAAAAAGTTAAGCTAACAATATAAATCATCGTCGACGCTACTGTGTTAGTGATCTGAGGCTGACATGTTCAGCAAACTGAGATAACTGGAGCGAGCACCGATAGGATGGTAAAAGTTCTGTGAAGTTTATTCTACAAAACGTTCATTTTTTTTGGCAGGGATAATGTTTACTTTACCGTTGTATATGTGAGAATGTTTACTCTGTCATTCTCTCATGTACAACGCCACGATCTTCGGAAAGAAAAGTAAGGACTCAGCCACTTAACCACATATCCCCCTTTTTTACAGTGAGAATCTTTACTTTAAAGTTGTATACGTAATATTATGTTGGGAAGCTGGGCATTTAACAAGGCAGTGGTAAAACATATAAGTGTTTTTGAATATAAGTGTTACAGAAGAGTTCTCCGTATATCATGGACAGAGAACAAATAGATCTATTCAGAAAGAAGTCAAAATCAAAGAAAACTGGTTGAAGCTACAAATAAGAATGAGAAAATTGAAGTATTTTGGACATTTGGAGAGACACGAAGGGTTGGACAAGGCCATCATGGAAGGAGGCAGTGGCGGCTCGTGGTCATTTTCTTTGGTTGGGGCCAGACACAAATATTCGGAAAAATAGTTTTTTTGAGTATTTACTATTATTTGTCTATTCCAGGAAGTTATTCCCTTTCCATTTTTGGGGCCGGCCCCACTGGCCCTTAATGACAAGCGCCCCTGGAAGGAGGCATACCGGAGAAGAAGATGACTACAGAGAAGGTGGATTCAGGATGTAACTGCTGATTTAGCATGACTCTAGAGGCAGGACATTGGCCATGAGAGAGATCAGGACTTTAGTTACACTGCTCAGGCGCTAATTGATGATATTATTGCAAGTACTTAAGTTGTATATGTATTTCAGGTTGAGTTCTTCTTAAACATTTGATACATTGTACACAATAACTAAAACATTGAATCAGGTAGCACTAGGGCTGAACATTCATAGGAAGACAAGATATTGAGATTAACAGAAGACAACTCGTTCCGGGAGCAAATCACTTCAAGAGGTAGAATCATCATATTTGGCAGAACATAGACAAGAGTGAACAGATAGAGATGTTAAAATAAGAATACAAGAAGGCAAGAGAGCTTATCTGACTGGAAACATTTGGAAGTCCAAGAATGAAATCTAGAATAAAATTCGGATATTTAACTCTATGTAAAGTAGTTTACTGTATGGTTCAGAAACATGGAGAAAACTAAAACAATCGCGCATAAATTGCAAACATTCATCAACTGGTGTCTGCGCAGAATAGAGGAATAAGATGGTATGATAGGGTCACAAATGAGGAACTTATGGAGAGAACAAGACAGATTACAGTGAAAGAACAGGTTAAAAAAAGACGCTGGCGCTGGATAGGACACACTTTTCGAAAACCGGAGGAATATAACAAGAAGGGTCCTTGCCTGGAACCGCATTGGCAGCGAAAAAAGGGGAGGCCGAGAAATACACGGAGACGAGATTTGGAGGCGGAGATCAACAATATAAAGAAGAGCTGGAGGAGCTGCAGGAGATAGCTAGAGATAGGAAGACTTGCATGAGTTGGTTGAGGGCCTATGCCCCA
Source organism: Arion vulgaris (assembly GCA_020796225.1). NCBI lineage: Eukaryota > Metazoa > Mollusca > Gastropoda > Stylommatophora > Arionidae > Arion > Arion vulgaris. The sequence continues at coordinate 16,219,971 of CM036763.1, read as the reverse complement.
ACCCGGGGTAAAGGCAAAGAGAGAGAGAGAGATTGTACATAAACTATGGCATGGAGTGTCACTCCAGAATAGACCATCACAGCTACAAGAAACGGTGTGATTTAGCGCAGAACATACTACGTGACGTGACGCAAGACCTATTGTCCCCTGAGACAAAGAGACCAATTATGATGATGATACAGTGGCGGCTCGTGATCATTTTTGTTGGTTGGGGCCAGACAAAACTTTCGAAAATCATGGTTTAGGACTAGGTTATATTTTAATTTATAAATAATAAATACATGTTATACATTACTTTTGTGGGGCCGGCCCCATAGGCCTAAAGACGAGCCGCCCTGTGATGATACATGTAATGTAGTGTTCTACCTTAGTTACAATATTTAATATTCAATTGAAATAAAATGGTCTCACCTCTGGCTCGCTTGTATCAAGTGTTTCTGTTGGTATCGAAGTATCCACCACGTTAGTCTCGTCATTGTCATCATCCTCTCCAGCTTCCTTTCGTCCTTCAGATTTGATGAGATATGAGTGAACATTATATATCTGATCTGAATGTCCTTTCTCATGCGCAAATACATTCAGAGAGTACTCGGCTTGTACAGGCATGTCTAGATCAAGTTTCCACATATTACCACTGTTCGTAACAACTTTTTGCATTTTTTGTGCAGCTTTTCCATCAATTGTATGCATTTCACAGACCAGTTCCACATTGAGATCTGCTCTGAACTCGATGACGATTTTTCCATTCTTGGCGATCAGACGAGCTTGCGGGTGTGACACAGCATCAACGCCGTAACTCTTACTGGTTTTGGGGTTTCGCCCAATCAATCCATTTGATATATTAGGAAATGGTTTCAATTCAGAGTTAGTGTTATTGCAGGTGATAAGGTAATTCAGAATATTTTTGGCAATTCCCTGATCTTTTAGATCTTGGGCGAAGAGTTTCAAAGCGTATTCACCTTTCTGAGGCAGTCTTAGATACACTATAGCCTCATCTGTTTTCAACTCAGCCACTGAGTATTTACTTAACGTTGCGTCGTCAAGAAGGGAATGTTTAAGAAGCTGGTAGAAAGCGATAACACGATTTTTGGCGAGTCTAATTTCCAGGAAACCGTCTGTTGAAACGATTTCAGCTTGTTTGTGTGTTACAGGTATCAATCCGGATGCTTCTATCTCGCAGTCAGGACCCCAACCCAGTGGTGGACAATCAGGCAAAGGAAGGCAGTTATGTTTAGCTCGAGGGCAATTAATGATGTAGGTGCAGCAAAGATCAAACACATCGCCATCTTGCACATCCAGTCCATAAATGTCAAATTTGAAGCTTCCCTTAATAGGAAATCTTAAAGCGAATCTCAAAAAGTCTTTCTGTTTTTCAAATAGAACAAATCTGTCAAAGAAAACATCTATTTTGCTGTCACTGGTGCCAGACCGAGATCTGTACATCATGTACTTAAATCGGTAGTTGATACTTCTATCAAGTGGTAACCCGAAGCAGAGCTCAATCTCACCATCTTTGGTTTCTTGGACACAGTTAATTTTGGTTCTTGGTACAGTGATTAGTCCTGGAGACAAAAAAGAAATTCAAATGTTTTTCGTATATTTTTTTTCCAGATAAAAAAACTTTAGGGACTAATAAATGAGAAATCTACAAAGAAAATAACAGTCTACAAAGAAAATAACAGTCTACAAAGAAAATAACAGTCTACAAAGAAAATAACAGTCTACAAAGAAAATAACAAATCTACAAAGAAATAACAGTCTACAAAGAAAAAATAAACAGTCTACAAAGAAAATAACAGTCTACAAAGAAAATAACAGTCTACAAAGAAAATAACAGTCTACAAAGAAAATAACAGTCTACAAAGAAAATAACAGTCTACAAAGAAAATAACAGTCTACAAAGAAAATAACAGTCTACAAAGAAAATAACAGTCTACAAAGAAAATAACAGTCTACAAAGAAAATAACAGTCTACAAAGAAAATAACAGTCTACAAAGAAAATAACAGTCTACAAAGAAAATAACAGTCTACAAAGAAAATAACAGTCTACAAAGAAAATAACAGTCTACAAAGAAAATAACAGTCTACAAAGAAAATAACAGTCTACAAAGAAAATAAGTCTACAAAGAAAATAACAGTCTACAAAGAAAATAACAGTCTACAAAGAAAATAACAGTCTACAAAGAAAATAACAGTCTACAAAGAAAATAACAGTCTACAAAGAAAATAACAGTCTACAAAGAAAATAACAGTCTACAAAGAAAATAACAGTCTACAAAGAAAATAACAGTCTACAAAGAAAATAACAGTCTACAAAGAAAATAACAGTCTACAAAGAAAATAACAGTCTACAAAGAAAATAACAGTCTACAAAGAAAATAACAGTCTACAAAGAAAATAACAGTCTACAAAGAAAATAACAGTCTACAAAGAAAATAACAGTCTACAAAGAAAATAACAGTCTACAAAGTACATTTCGATACAGATGATGCGCGCGCACACACACACAAGCACGCACGCAGCCAACCAGCCAACCAACCAACCAACCAACCAACCGACCGACCGACCAACACAACCAACCGACAACCAACCGACCGACCAACCGACCGACCAACCAACCGACCGACCAACCAACCAACCATCCAACCAACCAACCAACCAACCAACCAACCAACCACCGACCAACCACGACCGACCGACCGACCGACCGACCGACCGACCGACCAACCAACCAACCAACCAACCAACCAACCAACCAAACAAAGAATCACAAACATACAATACATACCCATGACATGGTAACGTTCCCTGATATAAAAATGATTCTCAAAGTCATTGAGTGTGACTGGTTTCTGTAACAATTGCCATTGGTTTTGGTTTGGTATGTGTGTCCATATAAGCTGGTCAGGTTCAGGAAAAAAATAAAACTCGTTGATTCTGTGCTGAGTCGTGCCCTCGTTTGTGTCACTCTCTTCTGAAACCTCACTGTCAGCGTCCACCAGTGCCCACTCACCTGACAAATAAATAAGGAACATAAAAGTTCTACTAACTATTTCGTTTCAGTGGGGATAAAACGAGAGATGTTTTTTAAAATAGTTGTTACAATACTATCAAATTAGGTTTCAAAGCAATATACCAAGAAGTGACGATTGGATTGCAGTCGAAAATGTAAACTTCGACCAGTCGTAGAAAACCTCATTTTCAGACAAAACAGAGAAGAAGAAGATTAATTGATTGAGTGAAGATATGTGCTCCGATCTCTTTCTTAAACAGGAAGATCTCAGCGGCAATCCACGAACTCCGTAGCACCGGCGAGGGTTTCTAATGTAATTTTCAAGATGGTGAATATTTTTTTAAGGAATGTTATTTTTAATCTTTTCTAATGAATTGCTGTCCGGGCAGCAACTTTCCAGCTTGCACTTCTCGATTTTCAACTGTCAAATCGCCCGAGTGGTTACCGGGCCCAAATTTGGGGTGTAAAGAATAGAACCACTGTTACCTGCCCGCATGTCGTAAGAGGCGACTAAGGAGGTTTGGCTGAAATCGGATGCATGTGTCCTAAGCGTGTAGAAGTCTATGCGTTTAGGGGCCTATCAAACCAATGTGCAACGTATACACGTTCTTGGCAAAGATCAAACATATCACAAAGAGTGATTAAAATTGGTCATAAAGAACGAACGCAAAGAAGAAGAACAGTCAATGGTTTTTTTACGTGCTAAAATTGAATACGGGACCTTCGTTTTATCGTCCGTCTCCTATAGGAATAGGAACTCGATATCACTTACACTGAGATCACGTGTCTAGGGAAAAATATCCCGATGGTTCAACGAGGAAGCGAACCGAGTACCTTTGTAAGGAGAGGCGAGCACATAACCTCTACGCCACAGGGACGCCCAAGAAAAAGAAGAACTATCACAAACATAGAAAGTAACGTTGATTTACTGAACTATAACTTACCAGTTTTCTTCCCAACAAGGCAAGAACAGGCCCAGAATGCATCAATAAATCTCAGTTTCCTCCACATAAACCGCGTTCCACTGGGCACTCATATTAGTTTTGTCCAACTGTTTTCCTATCTCATAGGCGGCACTTTTGTTCATGCCACTCACAATCACGCAGGGGATTTCTGCAAGTCTGAGAACATAACATATATAATAATAATAATAATTCCTCTCGTACCGTTATACGTTACATAGGGTCTGCAAGTAATTTCTCCATACCGCTCTATCCTGGGCAACTCGCTCAATTCATGCATGGAACTGAGATCGATATTTCTTGCATCTCTCAGCAAAGTTCGTTTCAGGGTCTCCTTAGGTCGTCCTCTCTTCTTGAACCCTTTGCATCCCACTTCAATGCCTGCTTTGATATTCATTGATCATTTCTCCTGAACGTGTGTCCAACATATCTCCATCTTCTGTTTCTTATAACAGTTGTCACTAGTAGTTGACCAGACATTTCTCTGATTTCATCACTTCTCTTGAATTCGTTCCATTTATATTCATTATTTTTCGCAGACATCTATTTTCAAATGCATTCAACTTGCTTTCATATATCTTTAGTCATTTTTCAACTCTCGCTGGCATATGTTAGGATTGATACAACATTTGAATTGAAAATTCGTAATTTAGTTTGAATACTATCCTGCAAAGAGAGCAACGTCCTATAAAGGATACGCACCTTGATGATGACTATATAACTTGCATATACATAAACACCATATACATATATACCAGAACATATAATATACCAACATCAATAATGATGCATATTCTAAAGGTAAAGTAACTCAGAACGTGATGATTCTTTTTTTTGGAACATTTTAACACACGTCTAGAGGATAGTAAAACTCGGCATGACCAGCTTGCATTTTAGGGACGGGGAATGAGCAAAGTGAACCCTACTTTACCTTCTGCATCATTAGACAACACATCGAGTCCTCTAGTACTAGGACAGTCTATTCCTGACTTCTGTCCAGGTCTGATAGATAACCTACTGACACTGAAGCTCTTCAATGTTATATGCGATATAAACACTATATACAGGGTGGTCAACTTAAAAGCAGCCCCAGTGATAAATAGAAATTTGCCAGGTACGCATTGCATCTCGTCTATTTACTATTTAAACCGGTTCTGACTAGCTTGTCCTACGTCACATTTGTTCATCGCCCTTCCTGCACTACAATTACACACCATTACACAACCTTGACCTATACTACGTCATAACTGAACCTTCTCATTTCCATACATATATGCCAGATTAGCTCCATTCACAGGCTGCTTTTAAGTTGAACACCCTGTAGAATTGGGTCAAAGGACAAGAGTTGATGCGTCAGTCGATAAAACAGAGACATCTTTGAGAGATTTCACCAGGTCATCCATCAAACAGCTTGTCCTGAGCAGAACTTTGCAACCTTAACAGTTCTTTCGAATGCCTCTCTCTCATAGGCCAGATGTCTCGTCTCTGCAGCCGTCATGTTAAATCATCAGTTACATACTGAATCCATCTTCTCCGTGGTCTTCTTCTCCTCCTCCTTATCGGGATGCATCTTTCCATAATCTTCTTCCTAACCCTTCGTGTCTCTTTATATGTCTAAAATACCCACATTGTCTCTTTCTTATTTGTAGCATGAGCCAGTTTTCTTTTATTTTGAGTTCTTTCTAGATGGATTTATTTGTTCTCTTTTATGTCAATGACATACGGAGGACTCTTCTGTGACACTTATATTCAAAAGCACATATATGTTTTTCCACTGTTCTGTTAACTGTCCATCAGTGGTCATCGTAAGCAAAACTGTTTTATATATACATATATATTATGCATTATATATTATCATCATCAAGGTGCGTATCCTTTATAGGACGTTGCTCTCTTTGCAGCACATCTGAAATTCCTCTGTCTCTAGCCAGTTCACTCACTTCATCGATGGTCATATTCATGGTTTCTTTAATATCTTGTAGCATCTTCTTCTTGGTCTGCCTCTGCGTCCTGGGACCCTGCACTCTAGTATTGTTCTTTCCAGCCATCGTGAGCTTGATGTGACCAAAGTATGTAATTTTTCTGTATAGTATGTTGTTTATCAGCCAATTCTCTTTAACATTTAGTTCTTTCAGGACATCAGTGTTCTTTCTTTTTCAGTCCATGGTATCCGTAGGATCTTTCTGTAGCATTTAGTTTCGAAGGACTAGATTTATTATACATTATATATATATATATATGTAAAACTAACGGTACAGTAAGATATTCCCCTGTCAGGTAAAATGGCGGGTAAAATAACGTCTAAAGGTATTTAAAATGAAGTCTATCATATAATCCTATTCATATTTTTTTCAGTGATACCGTCATTCAATCCATCAACCCATACATCTTATCTTTCAATCTTTCAAATAAATATTCCGGTAGTTTATCATAACTCAATCAATCGATCTCTACATATGTCAATGAATCAGCTAGTCAGCCAATTACTCATCAAAATACTGATTTAATCAATGAGTTAATCAATCAATCATGCAATCATAACACAAATCAATAAGTTAGTATACATTAATCAATATATACTCGTAATTCAGATCATCATCAAGTCAAGAGATCAATATGTTTATAAACTTTAACTATTGCAATTTATTGCAAGATATGCTCAGTTCACAAAGTAAGATAGTGTTGGGACATAAAAGTGGGCTGGATTGTCGCCTGCCCAGCGTGTTCGTAGCGCTTTGGACTGCGGGTGACAAGCCCTCTATGAGTACGGGTTCAATTCCGTGGGCTGGCAGAAAAACCCACAGGTTCTCCAGATTTACGGTGTTCGTGGCACCGAACCGAAGGTTACGATGTCCATGGCACCGAACCGAAGGCTCAAGTGCTTCTGGATCGAAAAAAAAAATGGGCTGTAACTGATTGCTCAGTATTGACTAGTAAACGTATTCAGATCTGATCCTTAATTTATCAGTATTCCATCTCTCTCTCTGGCATGTGACGCCCCTGATGCTTAGGACATCAACAAATGCACACCATTCGTCTCTATTCTTAGCCGACGAGTGTATTGTGTTTCAGCTGTGATTCATTTCTTTCAGTTCTTGTTCTACTGTTCTCCTTCAGGTCGTTTTGGGTCTTACATGTTTTCGTTTACCCTCAGGTGTTTATCTCAGTGCAGTTTTCGCAACGGAGTTAGTCTCCATGCGTATCACATATCCGATCAATGTCCATAGTCTTTTTAGAATGGTGGTGCTCATATTTTGTTGTTGACACTTTTCAACCAGTTCTTGGTTAACGGTAGTATTTGGCAAGAACATGACAAATTTGATCTTTCGCAGGTAAAATGTATGAAGGTGGAGATTTGGACATATCTTTTCTTTCATTTTCCAGCATTCTGATCTATATAGTACAGTTGATATACAGTTGACGCACACAGCTGCGTTAAATATTAATCTTGCTTCTGGTGCTGTATTGGGCTGATTAAACAGGTTTAAAAGCCGAAGGATAGACTTCATTGCACCGGGTTTTACCCATCGGCTCGGTTCCTCTCCGCAGAAATGGCAAGCCACCTGCCGAGAATATTGTACAAAGCACGAACTCCGTAGCTCCAGCAACAATCCATGGGGTCTCTGGAAGAAACTGCACTCGTGAACAGAATGGCGCGGTCCGGACTCAAACCCACGACCTTGACCACTTAGCCACAGAGAACCCCAATTGGGCTGATTTCCAGACTATATGAACTATCATGAATGTACAAATCATAAATTACAAGTAACTCATAAGGCTCGATATTTTGGTGAAGGGAGGGCACTGATGAGGAACGCAAACTTCACACAAAAATCAGTCAGAAGTTTTATATTATTCGTACTGACTATACGTGAATTCATAGCTAGCGAATGAAAAACAATCTAATTTGACTGGTGGCCATGTTCAAAGTCATTACATCTGTTTTCTTCTAATTGATTTTCAGCCCAACTATCTTCCTCTCCTAGTTAAGACGGCAATCCTCTCCTGGATATCCTTATGTATTATCAGTATTAAATAGTGAACTTATTCAGATCTCATCCTTGTTCTATTACTATTCCCTAGCAAACGTAAACAATATAATAGATTGGATTAACCCGTTTAACTATGTTTTCTTCTCTCATTAAATTCAGAAAACATAACAAACACTTATAATAGCGAGCCTTTCATTTTCACTTTCTGCTCAGTAGTATCAATTTTACGCCATCGGTACTCTTGATAGATCGATAGCAATTTTTATCGATTTTATCACGGTGTAACTGAATAATGATAGAAAAGTCAATCTTGATTAAGGCGTTTTATGTTTGCCATCCTTATTCGTATTTCGACTCGAACTACTCTTACTGTCATTCTGTTTTCATTTCATCATTTATCAATATTATTATTTCGATCGTCTCCTTTCATCTGTCACTTCGTCCGTGTTGCCAGGGTCAACAAGGGAAACCAAGAATAGTAACTGCGACCTAAAGGCATGTCGTAAGAGGCGACTGAGGTAAAGGTATAGGGAAGCTACCCTAGTAAATAAAAAGCATCGCATAAATTGGATTTGCTGACCTACTTGTAGCGCATAATTGCACAACGTACAATCGCTCTTATGCTCAGATCACATACAAATCACGAAGAGTGGTTTAACAAGTGGTCGATATGGAGCGTTCGAAGAAGAAGATCTGTCACTTTACAACTTATTACTTATTTGAAAAACAATTCCTCATTTACTCTTCTCAGTAATAGTTATTCTTCTTCTTTAGCTTCTTCGTCTGTTCTCTCCTTCTTGTTTTCTTTCTTTCTTCTGTCTTCACTCGAGAATAACCACTCGCCCGAGTGGTTACCGGGCCAAATTTGGGGTGTAAAGAATAGAACCACTGTTACCTGCACGCATGTCGTAAGAGGCGACTAAGGAGGTTAGGCTGAAATCGGATGCATGTGTCCTAAGCGTGTAGAAGTCTATGCGTTTAGGGCCTACCAAGCCAATGTGCAACGTATACACGTTCTTGGCAAAGATCAAACATATCACAAGAGTGATTAAAATTGGTCGTAAGAACGAACGCAAAGAAGAAGAAGAAGAATAACCACTATTATAACATTCTTCCGAGGTCACCGACAGCAAAGTTGAAATTCAACAAACCTTTTTATTTCGATGTGTACATGGTACGCGGTTGCACTATAGGAGACCCTTGATCTTTTACTTGGGGATCTAAATGAAAGATTCTGAGGTTGAAGTATAAGGCCCTGAATGGTGAGAGACACTGATAATAAGGAAAGCAAGCCTTCACGCTAAAATTGGTCAGAGGTATTATGAGCACAAGGAGTTTTTTGCAAGAACCCCAGAGGAAGCAACGAAGTAACGAATATGGTCAACAAATAAACAGTGTACAGGTATTAAGAGCTTCTGAAAAAGAAATAGACAAACACGGGACTCGAACCACTTACCTATTACTTAGAGCACCCATCGCCTAGTCTGCAATACGAGCGTCCTTACGGTTGTGTTCGTAAGCTCTTAATACCTGTACACTGTTTATTTGCTGATCAGAGGTATTAATAATGGATCTACGATTATCACAATTTGCTAATGTTTTTAATGTTTTCATTGTTGATGACAATTTTAATCGATATTTTACTTCACAGCTTAGTTGCAATATTTGCATATTTCAGTCCAGTGTTTACGTTTTCGGCATGTTTTTTTTCGCATTCGTTTTTCTTACACTTGAAGTCTGAAGACTACCTGCACGGTGGTACCTGTGTTTCTTCTTCACAGGTGTGATGTGCTGCATCGTCCCGAGGCACCAGTTGTCTCTGGAAAAATATTCAGTAAGGATCACCATGAGAGCAAGTTGAAACACAGGCCCTTGTGTCTGATGTATTCTTTGGAAACTCAAGGATCCACTAATACCTCCAGACGCTGAATATATACTAGGTCAGCGTTTCCCAAAGTGGGCAGTACCGCCCCAGTGAACGCTGAAGCGTTCTAGGGAGGGGCGATAGTGGTTCAGAAAAATTGGGGGTGTTCATGCGATTAGGGGTCGGTGGCTCCTTAAGAAAAAATAAATAATAAATATTTTAACGTAAATTATTTTTGTGATTTTGCGATTGAATAATCATTTAAAATTTGAATTCTGCATTTTAATTCATCTTATGCCCTCTTACACGATCCATTTTTTCATCAATTTTCTATTTCATGTATATAATCATTTGAAAATTGACCATGCATGACAGAAATATATATCAATTTTCTATGTCAAAGAGAAAATAGAGCACGTATTTATATAGGAGGGCTTTGGCAAACTGTTATAATGTGGAGGGCGTTACAAAATGTATGTTGCGCAAAGTGGGCGGTGGGCAGAAAAAGATTTGGGAATCTATGTTCTAGATAAACAGTTATGTCAACTTAACTCCCGGTGCACAAAAAATCAGCTGAAAATAGTATTCCGGGATATAATAAATTGAGGAAATTCAAAATCGTCACCTGAATTACTTTTCAAGTCTAAGCAGCTGACACTTTCCGATAGTTTTAAGTTAGCAGAACAAGACTGCGTGTCTAGCTGTGAATCCTTTGTGCTGAGCTATCGAGCCTAACCAGCACGTTTCGTTTCTATTATCTCTCTATCTTCTCTACCGCTCTTGTTCCCCTTGATACTTTTTAAAAATCTCTCAGGTTATATATCCATTTATCAATGAGCGACGTCGCTCTGTATAATTATTGACGTGATGTACGAAAATCGACAAGTCTGAGGTGGTCAGACCGGATCAGATCAGATCTGGAGAAAACCGTGGGAGGCTTCGATAATATTGAGTAAATGGGCGATTGAATAAAGACATGTATTTATTTGTTATCTTGATAAAGGCATATGCTCGAAACGTCGAGTGCTGTTTATTTTCATATTTAACCGTTAATTGTTCAGTCATTAACGTCAGTCGTACTGAGTAACTGTAACTGGTTTACTTACTGACACATCAGCTAGAAAGATGGGCGTGGTTGCCATGTTGTTTGTATTCTCAGAAAATATTCCATTGGAGAGCTCTTTGGAAGCTGACGTTTCACCTGCAGAACAAAATATTGTGAGAAATTAAAATTTTAGAAAGCAATAATATCTATTTACCATTTCTTTTTTCTCTAAGTTCGCCCGATATTCTTCTTCTTTTTCTTCTTCTTCTTTTTCTTTTCTTCTTCTTCTTCTTCTTTTCTTCTTCTTCTTCTTCTTCTTCTTCTTCTTTTTCTTCTCTTTTCTTTTCTTTTCTTCTTTTTCTTCTTTTCTTCTTCTTCTTCTTCTTCTTCTTCTTCTTTCTTCTTCTTCTTCTTTCTTCTTCTTCTTCTTCTTCTTCTTCTTCTTCTTCTTTCTTCTTCTTCTTTTTCTTCTTCTTCTTCTTCTTCTTCTTTTTTCTTTTCTTCTTTCTTCTTCTTCTTTTCTTCTTTCTTCTTTTCTTCTTCTTCTTTTTTCTTCTTTCTTTCTTCTTTTTCTTCTTTTCTTTCTTTTTTCTTCTTCTTCTTCTTTCTTCTTCTTCTTCTTCTTTTTTTTTTCTTCTTCTTCTTCTTCTTCTTCTTCTTCTTCTTCTTCTTTTTCTTCTTCTTCTTCTTCTTTCTTCTTCTTCTTCTTCTTCTTTCTTCTTCTTCTTTCTTCTTCTTCTTCTTCTTCTTCTTCTTCTTTTTCTTCTTCTTCTTCTTCTTCTTCTTCTTCTTCTTCTTCTTTTCTTCTTCTTCTTCTTCTTCTTCTTCTTTTCTTCTTCTTCTTCTTCTTCTTCTTTTCTTCTTCTTCTTCTTCTTCTTCTTCTTCTTCTTTTTCTTCTTCTTCTTCTTCTTTCTTCTTCTTCTTCTTCTTTTCTTCTTCTTCTTCTTCTTTTCTTCTTCTTCTTCTTCTTCTTCTTCTTCTTCTTCTTCTTTTTCTTCTTCTTCTTCTTTCTTCTTCTTCTTTTTTCTTCTTCTTTTCTTCTTCTTTTCTTCTTCTTCTTTTCTTCTTCTTCTTCTTTTTCTTCTTCTTCTTCTTCTTTCTTTTTCTTCTTCTTCTTTTTCTTCTTCTTCTTCTTTTCTTTTTCTTCTTCTTCTTCTTCTTCTTCTTTTTCTTCTTCTTTTCTTCTTCTTCTTCTTCTTTTTCTTCTTCTTCTTCTTCTTCTTTTCTTTTCTTCTTCTTCTTTTCTTTTTCTTCTTCTTCTTCTTCTTCTTCTTCTTCTCTTCTTCTTCTTCTTCTTCTTCTTTTTTCTTCTTTCTTCGAACGCTATCGACCACTTGTTAAACCACTCGTTGTGATCTGTATGTGATCTTAGCCTAAGAGCAATTGTTCGTTGTGCATGTTATTGCTAGCACTTCGATTTCTGCGACACTTTTATTTACTAGGTAGAATTCACTAGGCTCCTACCTCTGTCAACTCTTACGCATGCCTTGTAGGTCGCAGAGGACTACTCTTGCTCCCTCTATGGTCCCGACAACACACCGGCGGTTCTCCGCTATGAATTTAGGAGTAGTTATGGCGCCTAATATATGACTTTCTACTGATTTTTGCGTGAAGGCTTGCTTTTCATATCACCAGTGTCCCCCGTTATTCACAGAGCCTACTTCAGAGGTATTCACTAATATAAATTCAGACTATGAATGGGTGATTTCACAACTAACGAATAAGTAAATACATTTCACAGAATATAATAATATTGTCAATAATGTCAACACTATCACGCTCTTGGGTCCCGTAATTCAAATACATAGGTACCCTTAAAGAAAGTAGCAACCTGCTGCTTTGCAGGTAGGCTGGGTACAGCCATAGGCTGACGAGACGAACCAGTAAACACTGGATGAAACCGGACACGTCGCCGAAGGATAAGCACCAGAGCTCAAAATGGCGCTGAATGATGTGACGTAAAATACGCTTAAAATAAGAATGATCAAAATGCAAAAAACCAGAGAGAGAGAGAGAGAGAGAGAGAGAAAAAGAGAGAAATACATGAGAATAGAAGACAAAAGACTTGCAAATGAAGTTGAAACAAAATGCTAAGAATAAAATGTGACATATTTAATGCTTCATTACATTAATATAATTGGCAATATAACTGCTACACATTATCTGGCTGTTACCAGAGACTGCAATTTAGAAGGTAAATAACAAAGTAAAAATGTATTACACAACTCTTCATGCTGAGAGCAGAGTAATTAGACTGTTGTAATACAAAATATTAATGTGGTGGCGTATGTGGCTTAGGGGATAGTGACTCGGTCTATTAACCCCGACGTTCCGAGTTCGAATCACGCAAGATTTCCCCGTTCTTGGTCTTCTCTTGGCTCTAGTACCTGATCTCTTTTTATCGCCCGAGTGGTTACCGGGGTCCAAATTTGGGGTGTAAAGAATAGAACCACTGTTACCTGCCATGCATGTCGTAAGAGGCGACTAAGGAGGTTTGGTGAAATCGGATGCATGTGTCCTAAGCGCGTAGAAGTCTATGCGTTTAGGGGCCTACCAAACCAATGTGCAACGTATACACGTTCTTGGCAAAGATCAAACATATCACAAAGAGTGATTAAAATTGGTCGTAAAGAACGAACGCAAAGAAGAAGAAGAAGAGATCTCTTTTTATTGTATGCTGTTATTGGTGGTTGGTTGTATTCAATTCTCATGTCCAAACCTCTGCATTTGTTGTCTTTTAATGTATTCAGCGCATGAAGTTTTGCGCACACTGCTTCTGATGTCCTCATTTTGTATTCTATCTTTCCTGGTGACCCCCCACTGCCTACCTCATTCTAAACATATTATATAACGATTTACCTCTAAAGTTGGAGAAGGTTCACCTGAATGGCGAGGGACAAAGATGTTAAGTAAAGCAAACATTCACGCAAAAATCAGTACAAAGGGCCATACTAAACGCATTGACTACGTCTAAACTCATATTGGATGAACGAGAAGTAGCAGCAGGAAATTTGTTTCTCAGAATGACTAAACATCGTAATAAATGGTCAAACACTGGAGTAAGTTAAACATTTTACATATTTGGGTTGTAAAATGTCAAACAACGGAGACACGATGAAAGAAATAAACTCTCATAATGCTATAGCTGCTAGTGCCGTCACTAAATTAACGAATATCTGGCAATCTCAAGACCTTAGTATATGCACAAAAGTTAAATTATTTAGGTCATGTGTGATTCCTGTACTGACCTACGGTTGTGAAAGTTGAAATCAACAAAGAAAATTGATAAGAAACTGGACAGCTTTGAGAATAAATGTCTCCGAAAATTATTAAAAGTAAAATGGAGTGATTTCGTTTCTAACAACACAGTGAGAGATAGAACACACCAACAACCCGTATCAAATATTATAAGGAAACGAAGGTGGAAATATTTAGGTCATGTTCTTAGATCAGACGAAAAGAGACTAAATCGACAAGTCCTTATGTGGTCACCAGTTGGGAAAAGAAAACGTGGAAGACCAAAGACCACTCTTCGAAGAACCATCCAACAAGAAAGTAAACTATTGGGATGTAAAACTATTCAAGATCTCCAACTGCTAGCAACGAATCGCATCACATGGAGATCTAAAACCTCTGCCCTATGTGCCGCCTTTGGCACGAAAGGAACAAACTATACATGTTATGGGAGGGGTTGGTACCACCAGTTGTTCCCGATATCAATAAGATTTAAACATTTTATTCATTCTCTCTGTAGATTATTTTCACATTTTATTCATTCACTATGTAGATTATTTTAACATTTTGTTTATTCTCTCTGTAGATTATTTTCACATTCACTTGAAAGTTTTAAGATTCCCACGTGAAAGCGATATCTGATATATGGGACCAAAGTATATGGTCTACTTTATCAATAATAACCTAAATTCCACTCAAGGAGTTTTTTTAATCTCTCATGTTTGTATTGCCAACACGATCTGATGTAACCAAAACAAGATTTGTTCTTCAATTGAAAGTGTGTGATTCAGTTTTAAAATGTGTAATTTTTCTATAAAACAAATAAACAAGCAATGCCAGCGTGGGTATTTGTGGTGTAGATGTTAGCTGCTAGCTGCTCGTTTCTCGTGTCGAAGGTACCAGGTTCGCTCCCTCTAGAGCCGTCTGGATATTTTTCCAGAGATCCCTGATTTCAGTGTAGGTGAGATCGAGTTCCAAGTCCTATTGGGAACGCAGGTTCCATGTTCAATTTGAGCACGTAAAAGAACCTTTGGCAGTTCAAAATGAGAAGAGCGGGCTGGAAAGCCGCTGCCTGGTCAAAAATTTATTAGAAAAAATAAAAAGTTCCTACCAAAATATCTTCACCATCTTTAAAATTACATCGTTACCTTTACCGGTGCTACGGAGTTCGTGCACTGCAGCTGAGATTTTCATGCGTAACAATGAGATCGGAGAACATATGGTTACTCACCGAAGTGCAATGATGATGTTCCTATCAAATCAATCAATGCCAGCTTTATTACGTTAAGCTTTCAGTACAAAAAACCCCGAACACAAAAAATGCAAATTTAGCCTGTACAAAATGTTATAGCTACTATTAGAAACGCATCAAATGCCAAGCCCTGATCTGGTACAGAAAAGGTCACAAGTAAAAGAATGGAAGAGAAGAAATCAGAACACTATGGCCCGATATAATGAAAGCAGTAAATGAACAGATGGGAGTCAGTTGCGATAAGGGCAAGAATGACATATAGAGAATTCGAGAGAACTGTTCGAGAATTTAGGTAAATCTGCCTGGTCGTCTGAGGTGATCAGTTAGATTTGAAGTTAAAAGTAGAATGACAAGTTGAATGACATATGAGAAATAATCTTCATATTATCAGACTTAATGACTTGTTTTATACTAAGCTATAGTAAGTCTGACGGCGTCTGTGGCTTAGTGGACTCAATTACAACCCAAGAGTCTATTTCTGTTCTCTAATCCTGTTTGCCTTTCAGGGTCAGGTCGAAAAAGTAGACACCTGGAGCGAGCCTCTCTATGCACCTTGTCTTTCTTTCTCTTCTCCAATCCTGGTTTGTCTCACAGCTTCAGGGTAAGAAGAGTTTTCTAGCACAATATTTTGTGTGTGCTTCATAAATAGTGTCTTTCGTCACCTCTGTTAACTCTGAGGTCCACCTTTTGCTTGGCCGGTCTTTTGATTTGTATCCACTGTATCGGAACAACATTGCTCTCTGTGGTATACTGCCTGTTGGTAATCTGCTTATGTGGCCGAACAATTTAATTTGTTGCTTCTTGATGAAGTTCAGTACTGATGTTGTACCCACTTTTTTCCTGATGTCTTCATTTCTAAGCCGGTCTCTTCTTATTACTCCCAGCATTCTTTGTAGACACTTCATCTCTGTTGTGACTAGTTTTCTTCTGTCATTTAATGTCAGTGTCCAGGTTTGGCACTGATAGCATAATATAGGGAGAAATATTGTGTTGAACCGTGCTCTTTTTGTGTTCATTAGAGTACCTGGTTCAAATCCGAGGTGGACAGTTTGGAAGCAAATTTGTTCCCATGGATTTTTACAAACGGTAAAAATAGAACTCACAGTTCAGAAAGCAATGGCAAAATACTGAGCGTATAAGTGGTGCCTAGAAAATCGACGACTCATTTACTGTGGTACTGTAAAGGATATGCCATGATTTTCATTTTCATTTCATAATCTGGTTTGCACATGAGAAAAAAAGAAACAGAGAAACGAATATTTGAATGTTTCGTGAAGAGTGTTTCAACATGAAGAATGTATTCACATAACTCAGTTCACACCATGAACAATTATAATGACATTCAAACGTGCTTCTTTCAAGCAAATAGCCCGACAGTGACTCTGTGGGGGAAAAGGTAATTGGAGAAAGAAAGAAAACAGAAAGAAGCTACAAAAGTGGTTTTTCCCTCTCACAAAGGACACATTCTTTCATCATCAAGGTGCGTATCCTTTATAGGACGTTGCTCTCTTTGCAGCACATCTGAAATCCACTCTGTCTCTAGCCAGTTCACCCACTTCGTCGATGGTCATGTTCATGGTTTTTTAATATCTTGTAGCCATCTTCTTCTTGGTCTGCCTCTGCGTTCTGGAACCCTGCCCTCTAATATTGTTCTCTCAAGGTCATCGTGACGCTTGATGTGACCAAAGTATCTATTTTTCTGTATACAATCTTTCACTGTTTACTTATTACTAAACCTTTACAGTTCTAATCAGAATACTAAGAGCATGCATATTCCCAGTGGCAACGTATGGATGTGAATGATGGACATTTAACAAGGCAGTGAAAAAGCATGTTACAAAAGAGGCTTCCGTATATCATGAACAAAGGAGAGAACAAATAGATATATTCAGGAAGAACTGGAAAATCAAAGAAAACTAGCTGATGCTACAGATAAGAAAGAGAAAATTGAAGCATTTTGGAGATATAATGAGACACGAGGGGTTGGAGAAGACCATTTTGGAAGGTGGCATCACGACAAAAAGGAGAAGAGGAAGACCATGGAGAAGATGGATTCAGGACGCAACTGATAATTTGATCATGACGGCTGCAGAGGTGGGACATCTGGGATATGAGATAAAGAAATTCCAAAGGACTGTTAAGATGGCAAAGTTCTGATCAGAACAAAAGCTATTTCATGATGATTACAGTTCGGATCACATATATAAATATGTAAAATAAAAATATATAAATAATAAATTGAGTGATATATGTATAAATTAATGTGATACTTACTATAACCAATGTGTACAAAAACTTTGTGTGGTACAAATTATGGTATCCCAAAGCAATTGTTGTACAGAATTCATAACATAAAAAGTATGGAAAGAGTTAACTTCTTGTTCTTCTTCTTCTGCGATCGCCCGCTGCCAATTCAGGCGTTAGTCATGACATTTGATATTGCGCTTCTGACTGATTTTTGCGTGAGGCCTGCTTACCATTCGACTGGTGTCCCTCGCCATACCAAACCTTCGCCGACTTCAGAGGTACTTGAAGATTAGATCCTTCAGGTGTGATTGTTACAGGAAACCTGTAGTCCGAATCACTTGTCATGAGTCCTCGAGCCCTCGGAACTTTTACAGCCAGTGACGATTAGTGAAGTGCCACTTCTCTATCGGATTTCCAGCCTTTTTCTGCATGTGGTGAGGTCGTTCCGTACGCATCGTATGATAAACACTTTTTAATGCCATATATTTGGGCTTGGATCTACGCCAAGGAGTATTTACTACTTTGCAACCTTTCTGACTGGGTGAGATCGTTCAGGTTTAGGAGCATTCTCAACCCTTCTAGAGCTAGTCATTGGAATGGTCACTTTTCGGCTGCTTCTTGTATTCATTGCTCTTTAATAATAATTTTTCTCCGTACTTTATGATCTTCGTCTAAGAATATGTCTACGATATGTGCACTTTCTGACTGTGTGAGGTTGTTCCGGATTAGGAACATTCTCAGCCATTAGGACACATGTGCATGTCACTTCGGATAAGAGACATCCACTTCACAGGAACACTAATGATGTTAAGGGCACGAGAATCAAGCGTGGCATGTCGTGGATGGCCCAGGCTGAGAGAACGATTGGCCAGGTGACTACGGTTGCGACTCTACCAAAAGGGAAGAATGGATCCCAACAGATGGAAGCATGATGAACTATCTCAACGTTATCATTACTCTTGGAAGAGAATGTAGAGATTGGGGCAACATGAAGGCTGATCTCGCAGTTAAGCAGCTGATAGAAGATAATGCAAGGGATGATGATGTTGTTGTATATACCGATGGGTCGGTTCAACGTGGTGAGAAATCCGGCTGGGGTTTCTTGGCTAATGCGCATGGTAGGGTTGTTGCAGAGCGAAGTGGGGCATACAGGACAACTACTTCTAGTATGAGGATGGAGGTTGAGGCCGTTACTGCTGCCCTCCATTGGATTTCTGGGACTTCATTTACTGGGGCAGTTGTTGTATCTGACTCTCAGTCGATGCTTCACAAGATCCAGAAAGGCAGGTTTCGGTATGAGTGGATGTCGTCTATAGAAGTTTCTAACCTCCAGCGGCTTACGTGGATATACTGTCCTGGGCATGCGGGTGTTTACGGTAATGAGAGGCGGACAGGCTTGCATCAACAGCATCGATTGTTGGGGAGTTGAAGATGGATAAGGGGATATTCTTCGGTCTCTTCGAGACTCTCTGTTGGATGAGGACACTAAAATCGATGTTGAATCGATCAAGCGATTTAAGCAGTTTGGAATTACCCTTTGTTCAAGTCGAACTGGATGCCTGAGAGGCAGAGTGAGAGTGTGTTTAATCAGCGAGCCACAGGAACCATCAGTATGCATACTCTTCGATATCTGTTGGGGAGACTGAGCACCTATGGGTTTGCCGGAGTGCAATGACGTCAGTTTAGTAACCAATAACCAATAACCAATAACCAATAGTGCATGTCACACTAACGATCAGTTTTAGGCTGTTTAATTGGCATTTATGTAATCTGAGCCATGGTTTTTGGACGTCATTTTACTCGTATAGGACAGGACGATTGCGTTCGAAAAGTGTTGGACTTCGCCAATGTTTGGGTTTGTACCAGTCAAATCTCTACATTATCGGCCTTACTTTTCTAGCTATGGTGAGTTTATTCCGGAAGGAACATTCTCAGCCTTGTCGGCACTTGACAATTTGTAATTTCTACTCTGCATTTTCCCTGTCCCCGGGAAACACTGGACTGGGGCTTCACACAAATAATCCAGAGGGTCGTTTCATTCGGCGCTATCAACGCAACTTAAGTATTGCGCTCACCATCATTACCAACCCAAGTTCTTCCGGGGATGTTTGTTTTTTCCTGGCACATGAACGCAACTTTACATTATGCACTCGTACAACAGTACCGTGCCCGGTTGTTCCGGGAGAGCAGTTTCGTTAGGCACAAGGGCTCAACCTTATGTTTCGTGCTTTTATCTGAGAATGTTGCAATCTTATATCTTACCTGAGAATGTTGCAATCTTATATCTTATCTGAGAATGTTGCAATCTTATATCTTACCTAAGAATGTTACAATCTTATATCTTACCTGAGAATGTTACAATCTTATATCTTACCTGAGAATGTTACAATCTTATATCTTACCTGAGAATGTTGCAATCTTATATCTTATCTGATAATGTTGCAATCTTATATCTTACCTGAGAATGTTGCAATCTTATATCTTACCTGAGAATGTTGCAATCTTATATCTTACCTGAGAATGTTACAATCTTATATCTTACCTAAGAATGTTGTAATATTGTGTTTCCATCTTGTATTTCCATGATAATAATTATATCTTCAATATTTACCTGTACCACTCGATGTCTAAATAATTTCGATATAAAACGTTTTTTTTCATACTGAATTCTGTTATAGCACACACACTTTGTTCTATAATGAGAGCAGACATTTACCTTTAAGCTGAACACATCCACAGATGTAACCCAAGTAAAAATAGCTCGAATTTTATCTATATCGTTCCACCTGTCTGGAAGTGTTAAGTATGCCACCAGATCCTTGAACGTTCCGTAATTCATGCGAGCTGGCATCTGAAACAAGTGTTCAATATTATATATATATTTTAGAATTACTTTCATGTTCTGCTATTTCAGTCTTTTTATAACTAATAATATCAGACTTTGAGAAGCTACTGTTCTGGAAGCAATAAGTAAAGAGATGCTCCTTCCTTCCTTTCGTTCGCTTGAAATATTGTCTATATATTCAATACTGTCTCTTGTATCCTTCCTTCCTTTCGTTCGGTTGAAATATTGTCTATATATTCAATACTGTCTCTTGTATCCTTCCTTCCTTTCGTTCGCTTGAAATATTGTCTATATATTCAATACTGTCTCTTGTATTCTTCCTTCCTTTCGTTCGGTTGAAATATTGTCTATATATTCAATACTGTCTCTTGTATGAACTTCACTGTCTTTTGTAGCTCACACAGAGGTCCGTGTAGTTTTCTGTAGAGTGTTGTTTCGTTAGGTCAGTGAGTTTGCCTCAGTGTATCATATTCGGGCAGTCTATAAAGAGATGCAAAATGTACGATCGCGATGGATTGGACATGTCCTCAGGGATAGAGAAGAAAATCGTTCAAGTCTTGCTATGCAGTTACGTCATGACATCTCAAGATCACAAAGAGTGCTTAACATGGTTGATGAGACCGAAAGCAAATAATAAAACAAGAAAAAGATTTCAAATGATGTAGTGTCTAACTCAAACTTTCGAACAAATGATTGATTGATTGAGTTGTATGTGATCCAATTTTACCTTTTATGATGTACTAAGTGTTCTATATGCTTGTTTCATATTCTCTATGCCTTCTAAAAGCATGTTTTACCTGGCTTCTGTTTGGAGTTCTGGAGTCTGTCATTATTTTTAGAAACATGCAGAAACAATAGTGCACTTATACCATAACTTTCAAATGTTATGTTATGTCTTACACACTCAAAACTGGCAAGACGCTTCTTAGGGCAGTTTCTGCCAATATCTGTCTGATATATGTCATCTCTCTCCTCCTCACATAGCCACTAGTTTCAATAGCAAGACATTGTGACAGTTCGTGATATCCAAGTCACAGCCATCCTATTGTTTTCTTTAATGATTGAAGTCAATCTGCCCCCATTGAATATCGTTTTATATTTATATATAGTACCTTGCGGTCGCTTGGGTTCAAAATTATATATTGCTATGTTTACGGACAGTCTTTTCCCATGCTCCCAACTATATATATATATAGTTAGAAAGTATGTAAACCCAGTTTTAATATTATGAGGTATGTTAAGGAATAAGGTGTTTGGCCCGTATTGGCTTGCTCAAGGACATACGATGTGCGAGATCAACATCACGCCAGCAGTTTTTACTTCCTGGTGTGTGTAGCACACATACAAACATGTATATATATATATATGCAGTGACAGCTCGTGATCATTTTATTTGTGGGGTCAGACAGACGTTTTTTGAAAAATCATGGTTTTGGGTTGTTATATTTTAATTTATAAAATACTAAATACACGTTACACATTATTTTGGTGGGGCCGCCCACTGATCCTTAATGACGAGCCGCCACTGTATATATGACATTTTACGCTTGTACAGACGAGCATTTGACAAGTGTTTAACTGTGACGACTTCTGAGTTTGCGCATGTGTCTCTTCCCTTCAAGCTCATCCCAAAGTTTCTCTTCAATAGACTGCACATTCGCGTAATGGTTTTTTCTGTTATATAGCTCGGTTATCAGCTGGTTTCCTTCATTTGTTTGTACCGATACAAACGTCCTTTATTGAGGTTCTGCAGCTATCTTTATATTCAAGCAGTGGTCTACCTTGAAGCCTCTTCCTTTCCTAAAGTTCATAGAAAGGCATCTGTTGAGGTCTATTAACAATTCGTCTCATATATCCCAGCCATCTTACTCATATAAATGTATGTTAAATTAATATTAATTAGCTTGAGCAGTAACATATATATTGCAACCACTAACTTTGTCATTATGTGTATCTTTCTTTAAAAAATAATAATCGTTTTGTATCATGTTTTCTTGTGTATCCTGTTATTTATAACGATTTTGTGGCCGTGATTTCGTTTTAGCTTAGTTTTAAGTTAATCATCAGCATCAAGTAGCTTGTCCTGAGCAGAACTTTGCCACCCCAACAGTCCTCCAGAATTTCTCTCTCTCATAGGCCAGATGTCCTGCCTCTGCATCTGTCATATTCAAACCATCAGTTACATCCTGAATCCATCTTCTCCGTGGTCTTCCTCTTCTTCTCTTTGCCGGTATGCCTCCTTCCATGATGGTCTTCCCCAGCCCTTCATGTCTTTTTATATGTCCAAAATATCTCAATTTTCTCTTTCTTATTTTTAAGTTAATACAGAGTTTATTTTAAGAACACAATGGCAAGCATTGGAGCCAATGAGTATGGTAAATATAGAGACAAATAAACAAGTATTAAGGGCCTTCGGAACTAAGATAATGATATTTAACTCAAATGTCAAGTCTATCCTTTTGTATGGAGCAGAGACATGGAGAACAACTAAAGGGAACACCAAAAAGTTGCAGACATTCATCAATAGATGCCTACGCAAGATACTACATCTGAGGTGGTACGATAGGACCACAAACAGAGAACTGTGGGATAGGACAGGACAATGGCAGGTGGAACAAGAGATAATGAGCAGAAGGTGGAGATGGATAGGACACACACTGAGAAACCCCCTGACAGCATCGTGAGACAGGCTCTCCGATGGAACCCCAGGGCAATAGAAGTAAGGGAAGACCCAGAAACACCTGGAGACGGGAGTTAGAGATGGAATGCAAGAGGACGGGGAGAGAGTGGCGAGATCTGGAAAGGATGGCCTTGGATAGGCGGGCTTGGAAGGCCTTGGTTGCGGACCTATGCTTCCCTAGGGGCGAAGGGTGAAGAAGAAGAAGGGCCTTCGGAAAAAACAATTTACCAAACACAGGATTCGAACCACAACCTTACTTCTTAGGCATCCATTGTCTAGCTTGGTTTTGTGCTTTCTAAATCTACCTTACTTTGTATTTTGATATTTTACCTGTAATACACAATTTGGTTGCAATTTTATTCTCGATGATTGATAGAATAAAAATATGCTTACCTTATTGACATACTCGTCTACGTGTTTGTAGTCCGCTTCTTTGAAAAATGTATGCTTTCTTGTTCGGGGAGGGAATGGCGGTGGGAGTTTTTGATCTCGATGATTTGTTTGCATAGAAGCCTGTAGACAAGTGAGTAAATATTTGCTATTTTAATGGGCACTAATGATTCAAATTACGATTATGATAACCATATATTTCTCAAATGGAAACAATTGTTTTGTTGTTATCGGCTGTGTTCTGATTTCGAGAAACATAATCGACACACACGTAATACGAATAGACAGTAGACTATATTATTAATCATATCACACATCAGACAAACACTGGATATAATTATGGAAAAGACTCCATCAAAGACCTCAGTAGAACAGACCAGGTCATTATGTTTCGTCTACGTACCGGATACTGCTGACTCAACAGACACTTACATAGACTAGGAATAAGTCAAAGAGTATTATGTCAGTGTCAGCAGGCGGAGCAGACACCGGATCATGTTCTGCAAGACTGTACTCTTCCCGATGAGCTGAAAAGCAACATGTGACCAAACCCAGTCGTTTGGCCATATTTCTGTTTCCCATACCTTTCTAAATATTCATAATATATTTTTATGCTTTGTTCTCCTCCAGTTTTGATAAACTTTGCTGAAATATTATCACATCTTGGTGATTTTTGTGTCTTCAAGTTTTTCTTTCTTAGTAACATACACAGCAATTAGTTCTATGCAACATACATATATATTAGTTTTATGGAACATACACATAATTAGTTCTATGGAACATATACATATATTAGTTCTATGGAACATATAAGAAGATATTAGTTCTATGGAACATATACAGATATTAGTTCTATGGAACATATACAGATATTAGTTCTATGGAACATATACAGATATTAGTTCTATGGAACATACAAGGATATTAGTTCCAGGTGTGTTAGCAGCAATGTTAGGTGCAGCACTAGATCATATTAGTGAACAATAACTGGAAGTTATGTCTAGCATAAAGCATGCAGAACATCAACAAAATAAATGGAATGTAATCTGATATAATAACTACAGTTCAAGCATTGTTACAAAGTGTTGAACTTTTGCCCGTTTTGTACAGGTACCGAACAGTGTCGAAGTTTCGACTAACATGTCTTTAACAGGGACGGAACCCCCCAAAAAAATGGCGCAGAAGAATGAGGATCACGACTTTATATAAATAATGTATTGTACACACTAATAAGAGATACGGGCAGAAGGTGACGATGGATAGGACACACGCTGAGGAGACCTTCTGACAGCATCACGAAACAGCCCTCTGTTTGAACTCATATGGTATTTCTCACAGACTCACTGTCAGCTATACAGGCCCTGGAGGCTAAATCCGCTGACAGCACAGTACAAGACCTAAAAAGAGAATTTGCTCAGCTTTCAGAAAAGGCAGAAATTCACTTGCAGTGGATTCCATCTCACTGTGGCATTGCAGGCAATGAGAGTGCCGATGTCTTAGCTAAGGAGGGCAGTGCCAAAGAGCAAATTTACCAACCCTTGTCTTTTCAAGAGGTTAAAACCCTCATACAGAGAAAATCTGCAGTAGCCTGGAAGACAAACACTGGATATGATTATGCAAAAGACTCCCTCAAAGACCTAAACAGAACAGACCAGGTCATTATATTTCGACTACGCACAGGACACTGCAGACTCAACAAACACTTATATAGACTAGGAATAAGTCAAACAGCTCTCTGCCAGTGTCAGCAGGCGGAACAGACACCAGAGCATATCCTGCAAGACTGTCCTCTTCTGTGTAAGCTGAGAAGCAACATGTGGCCACACCCAGTCGACCTGAAAACTAAGCTTTGGGAAACCTGACAGACCTGAAGCTAACTGCCCAGTTTGTGGTCCACAGTAAATTAAGCGCATGACCAGAGATCGCTGAAGAAGAAGAACTAATATGGTAACAGAGGTTAGTGAAGAACCAGGAACACATGGAAGTAGGAGTTGGAAACGGATTGCCAGAAAATAGGGAGAGAGCTCAGAGATCTTGAAAAGATGACATTGGATAGGAGGGCTTGAAATACCTTGGTTGCTGACCTATGCCTCCCAGGGGCGAAGGGTGAAGAAGAAGATGTATACACATTTTAGTTATTGGTTACTAAACTGACGTCATTGCACTCCGGGCAGACCCATAGGTGCTCAGTCTCCCCAACA
Source organism: Arion vulgaris (assembly GCA_020796225.1). Taxonomy (NCBI): domain Eukaryota; kingdom Metazoa; phylum Mollusca; class Gastropoda; order Stylommatophora; family Arionidae; genus Arion; species Arion vulgaris. The sequence goes on along the minus strand of CM036763.1, from coordinate 16,194,244 downwards.
GATATCGAAGAGTATGCATACTGATGGTTCCTGTGGCTCGCTGATTAAACACACCTCTCACTCTGCCTCTCAGGCATCCAGTTCGACTTGAACAACGGGTAACTCCAAACTGCTTAAATCGCTTGATCGATTCAACATCGATTTTAGTGTCCTCATCCAACAGAGTCTCGACCGAAGAATATCCCCCTTTTCCATCTTCAACTCCCCAACAATCATTGCTGCTGATGCAAGCCTGTCCGCTCTCTCATTACCGTAAACACCCGCATGCCCAGGACAGTATACACATTTAAGAAATATAAATTGAATTATAACGAAATTATAGAAATAAAATCTGAGATAGTAAAGATCTTAGAAGAAAAGTTGTATACTGACCCTGTTTGTTGGATGTCCATTGTGTGTGCTGTAGTATGTACTATCAAGACGCTCTTGATTATGGGTTCTGTTGGAGAAGGACGCTGCAGAGCCCATTTTGGTACCTGAAACCAACCAAATCAGCTGAATGCAAAGATTTGAAAAGTTGAGACATATTTTTGGAAGAACAACTATTTTGAGAGCAGCAAACCTTACATGTTTCATAAACTATTAGGAACAGGAGGGTGTTAGTCAGCTCTGACGGTCTACTCTATGTTCAGTCAGATCTAGAACCACGTTGACGATGCTCGCCCATCATTGGGGATGATGACCACCATTTTCATCCAAAGAGAATATAGTTGCATTATGTTTGTCTGTGTGTGTGTAGATGACTAGTGAGGCCGATGCGGGCTTGACTTGTTCTTTCACAATGTGGGCAAGGAATACTTGCACCTGTGGGGAGTTTACTGTCTTTCTAGCTTGTCGTTTCTGTTCCATCAGGGAAGGTCGAAGAGTCGTGTCGAAGAAGTGTGATCTGTCTTGAGCAGCATTCTCCCAGTTGTCGACATCTATGCCGAAGGATTTCATCGAGTTCTTGAGTGTGTCTTTGAATCGCTCTTTTTTGGACCTTCCTGTGAGTGTTTACAGCTACGCAGCTCACCATACAAGAGTCAAGAATCATGCTACCGTATAGCTCATTAGATGGGGTACTATAAGTGGGGTTTTAGTTTTTTCACAATCTGACCAGAAATTCATCTATGCAAATCTACGTCCTATTTAACACTATTCTTGCACCCTCTGTGGAGGAAAAGAAATCAGAATAATACTGACTAGATCTTCTTCTTCTCAGAGATCTTTGGTCTTGTGCTTAGTTTAATGGGCACCACAACCCGGACAGTCAGCTTCAGGACTGTCAGATTTCTCCAAAGCTTAGTTTTTAGGTGGATTGGGCTACAAAAAACGATAAAGTTTATACAAGAAACAACGTTGAATATATAGACAATATTTCAAACGAACGAAAGGAAGGAAGGGCGACTGAGTTTCGCCACATGTTGCTTCTCAGCTCACCTAGGAGAAGACATTCTTGCATGACATGCCCCGATGTCTGTTCTGCCTGCTCACACTGGTAGAGAGCAGCTTGATTTATTCCTAGTCTATGTAAGTGTCAGTTGAGTCTTCAGTGTCCGGTGTGTACGCGAAATATAATGACTTGTTCTGTTCTGCTTAGGTCTTTGAGAAAGTCTTTTCCATAATCATATCCAGTGTTTGTCTTCCAGTCTACTGCAAATTTGAAGATATGGAACCAATATGTGCAACTTTCTGATGACTGACACAAATCATAAAGGCGCAGTGACTCAGGAGGAGATGATCTTCTTGCCTTATACATTTTCAAACTTGTCTATAGTATAGTAATCCTCAGCATGACCAGCAGGGAATCAGGTATTGGTGGAGTGAGTACAGCGAACTCTACCTTGTCTACCATATTACTGTGCAGCACTAGAAACCCTATCGTACTCTAGTTCTAGAACAGTCCAATTCCGAATATTGGTAGACAATTCAAAGAAACATCATTTATTCAATATAAGCTAGATTCCCGGAGGCAAGAGGGATAGTGAGACCTAGAGAGACATGGAGACGAATTGTTGATAGAGAAAGAGAAGTGGCCGGACAAACCTGGAATAAACTAAACTAGCTAGCTCAAGACATATCTGGTTGGAGGAAATGCGCTAATGCATTTATACTTCGAAATGTATTACGAGAAGAAGAAGAAGATATATAATATGAATACGACATAGAATCGGGACGAAGGGAATGAGTTCAAGCTGTGCTGCATCAGGGGGAAGAAGAAAATAAAGATGAAAAGAAGAATAGCACACAAAGTAATAAATAACAGGTATAAAGTGGGTAAAATAAGTAACATATCTGTATGAAAGTACCAGCGTACGTCAGATGCATGTTCTTAATATATATATATATATATATATATATATATATATATATATATATATATATATATATATATATATATATAGAACTTACAGTTCTGCTTAGCAATGTGTTAGCATTCTGTAGGATTAAATAGACAAAACTACCTGCCCTGATAATCAAAAACATATTTGTTACTTCCGTCCTGTTGAAGATATTTTGTTTTTCATGTATTATTTTTACACCTGCAAATTGGCAACACGCTTGATTGCACGCAGACGTCACTTGGCGTTCCATGTAATATGTTCAGAAACGAAAATTTAGAACGCAAGTGAAATTCGTTCAAGTAGCTTGCCTAATGGCATAGTTTAAGTTCGTCGCACTGTGCAAACAAGAAGGAAATACTTCCCTTCAAAGGCATGAAATACGTTCTTTATAAACCTTTTACAAGTTGTCAATGGTTGGAAGTGTAATTCACTGCAACTTTACCTCGGTTAAAGATAGAAGTTTGTTTCTGAGAATGAATCGCTGTGTACACAATTTGTAAAGACTTTGTACAACAGATTTATTAAACAGTGTTGAAAGTGTACACAAAGGTTCAAGCCTACTAGAGAAACGGATGTTGTTTTACTACTTGAAAAGGGCGGTGTTGGTTCAGTTATTTATCCACAAATTTAATATCCCGGCCAAATACACGATATTCTATATAGTAGCAAAGATTATCTATTTATAGACTCTTGGCTAGATCTGTGTTTGTTTGTGTGTATGTTGTGACTGGTTTATAATATACACTGAAACTTTATTATAACTAAATAAACTACAAGCAATGTTTAATACAATCTTTCTCCCCACAGTATGATATCAGTGCCAAACTTGGACGCTGACATCAAGTAATAGAAGAAAACTAGTCACAACAGAGATGAAGTGTCTGCAAAGAATGCTGGGGTAACAAAAGAGAGCGGTTGAGAAATGAAGACATCAGGAAAAAGTGGGTACAACATAAGTACTGACCTTCATCAAGGAACAACAAATTAAATGGTTCGGCCACATAAGCAGATTACCAACAGACAGTGTACCTCAAAGGGCAATGTTGCTCCGATACAATGGATACAAATCAAAAGGCCGGCTACGCAAAAGGTGGACTTCAGATATAACAGAGGCGACGAAAAATACTATTTATGAAGCGCATACAAGGGCTCGTTCTAGAAATCTCTTCTTATTCTGACGCTGTGAGGCAAAACAAAAGAACTACTAGCATAGTGTCCTGTTGACAAAATATCAATAATATAGAGCAAGAAGAAGACCACGCAAAAGATGAAGTGACAGCATTAAGAACACTTTTATAAGAATGAAACATTGGTGTCTTTGTCTCAGGGGACAATATATTTTGGGTCCCATAATTTATTCTTTGCTGAATCATATCGTCTGTTGTGGCTGTAGCTACCTATTCTGCTGTGTCCATCCTTCCCACAGTTGCTGCAGGTGAAACTGAAGACGAGTTGATACATAGGATGACCTCTCTGCGCTCTCTTTTGCCTCCATATAGGATTGTGTTTTTAAATTTTCTTTTGAGCCGTCTCTCACTGCCGCTTGCCATACTTGCCTGTCTTTGACCAACCGGTTCCAATTTTCTTTGTATATTCTGCATGAAGTTAGATCACGCTTGCAGGTGTTAATGAAGCGTAGTAATGGACTCCCATACTGTCTAGCACCAGTTGTGAGTTGATCATATTGAATGTCCTTTGCGATTCAACCATCGAGCATACGGCCCACGTATACCAGCCATATCAGAAATCGCTTACTCAGCAAAGTGTACATGCTTAGAATAATAAATACCAACACCAACCTACAAAATGTATTAGACAAGTCTCACAGTAGATTCTCACATCTACCCTCAACACCAAACTTAGGTATAATTGAGGAAGAGAAGAAGAAGAAGATTAACATTGAATTAGTTATATCGCCATTTAGATTGAAAAAGAAACACAGACTCCAGAGCACATCATGCAATAATGTCCATCATACATACACCAACGAAACGAGACATGGCCTCATGAACAAAGCTTACAAAGCAAGCTTTTTTAATAAAGCAAGCTATGGGGAACTCTCGAGGAACTCCAGCTGACATGCAGCTTCATAGAGGCAGCCCATTTCATGGTTTAGACTAGCATAGAAAACCGAAGGCAAAGAAGAAGAAGATTGAAAACATGTGGTACCACTAAAAGAAGAAGATTGAAAACATGTGGTACCACTAAAAGAACATTTATATCGGTCAATATTTTCAACTTTGCACATCGGTAGCGCACTTGCTTACTTAGACGGATGGTCTCTGTTCGATCTGAAGTTGGAGTAAATTTTTCCGACCGCTAAACGACTCTCATGTTGACCCAGTCTAAGTTGGGTACCAGAGAAACACTGGAAAGTAAAGGTGGCCTGAGAAATGTTGACCACATCACTTATCGTGAATTATCTGCCAAAGAAAATAGGATACCAACAATACACTGTTCAATGTACTGCATGGTATGAAAGTGGAACTTTCATTTCATGAAATAATAAAAAACAATATGAAATAACATACTTTAGGAGGAAATATATGAAATATATACTGTGAGTGAATTAACTACAAACGACCCCGTGGAAAAAGAATACTCCAGTGCTATATTGAACCAATACTTATGTATGGCAGCGAATCATGGACAATGAGCAAACAATCAATACGATCACTTGATTGTTTGTTTGCTATGTCGGATATTAAAGCCTTTTTAGGCCGAGGCACGGCACTTTCAACCCACGAAAGCGCTTTTTGGGTTCTACCAGAGCGTGTAGGCCAACAAACACGAAAAATAAGAATTAACTACTTGCGAAGAATCCACGATAGTATTTTTAAAATTCTACAAATCCCACGCACAACAAAGAAAACAAATGATGAGGTTTTAAATGAGGTATATATATATATATATATACAAAGAGACATGCTCAAAATAATAAGAATTCGGCAACCAATGTTGTTTGGCCGTAAAATGCGAAGAGGAGGTCTGGAACATTAGATAACAACAGGTAAAATTCAGGGAAGGAGAGATCGTGGAAGGCAGAGGGTGAAGTTGTTGAATGGTCTGAGACCATGTTTCGACAAGAGATCGACGTCAGAACTGATTAACTGCATAAAGGAGAGAGATAGAGAGATATAGAGAGATAGATAGATAGAGAGTTGTGGAGAGACATGATCGCCTACACCGACAGTCGTGACACTTGATTGATTGATTGACTAGCAAGTGGAGGTTAAACGGTACCTTGACAAAAGGCAAACTATAGGTACCATAGCAACATAACAACATGCAATATTCAGGAAGACAAGAGGCGTGCTTAGCGTATCCTATCGGTTAAATGACACACCCTTTTAGACGAATAGAATGATATGGCCAATCGTTAAGTAGGATGACGTACCCATTTTGATATACAGTATCACCACAGCATGCTGGTCTATTCTCTCAGTACATCAGAATTGTATTTAATATCGTTATAGTAGTTGTTCGGTTGCTTGGCAACCCCTGTTGATGAGGACACCCAAATTGATTTTGAATCTATTAATGGCGAAACACGTAAAAACATAGCACATGTACTGTAGTATTACAAAGTACAAAAACAATAACAATACACAGCAACGTTCTGACCAAAAGGCCTTTATCAAGCAAAGGATACATCAGAAGTGAAGAAATACACTTCTTATATGGCATACACAACATATAGAATCAGAAAATGAATCCCTAACGGCCCTAAAAAAGGCCGTTATCTTATATCGATAATACTATTGAATTTATCCAGCGATTTAAGAAGTTTGGAATTACACATTGTAGAACTGGATGCATGAAGGGCAGAGTAAGGAGTGTGTTTAACCAGGGAGCCACTGGAACCTTTCGAAATATGCTTGGGAAGTCTGAGCACTTATGGGTCTGCCAGGAGGGCTATGATGTCAGTTCAGTAATCGATAACCAATAACAGTAGAATGACATGTTTAACAACATTATAACAACTGAATGACACATGTTGGTTATCTTTGTTGCCAGGGCCCGCAAGTGGGGCAAAGAATAGTAACACTGCGACCTACAAAGCATGTTGTAAGAGATGACTCAGATACTGGCCCAGTGAAGCAACCATAGTAAATAAAAAGCGATGCAGAAGTCGGATGTGCTGGCCTGCTTGTAGGCGCATAACTGGCACAACAAACACTATCAGGCTCAGATCATATACAAATCACAAAGAGTGGTTTAACAAGTGATCGATATGAGCGTTTGAAGTAAAAGAAGGAGAAGAAGTTATCTTTGTTGAGTTTTCATCGCATGTATTTTCTACTGAGTCTAAACAAAAGATTCTAACTCCGAAGAATTACATCATTGCACCAGATTTCTACCGCATATAGCTCAGCCCCTCTCCACAAAAGTGACACACCATCTGTCGAGAGTATTTGTACAAAGCAGGAACTCCGTAGCTCCGGCAACAATCCTAGGGGTCTTTGAAAAAAAAAACCTGAACTTGTGGACAAAACTTGTGGACAAAACGGTGCAGCTCGTTCGAACCACTCACGTTCAGAACGCAAGGAAAGGGTTTAACTACTTAGCCACAGATACACCCCCCCCTTCCATTAATACTGAGTAAGGTGGTCCACGTCCCATTTAATTATACGTATTCGCAGGTTATGACACGTTTGATAGGTTACAGCAGTGACGGCTAGTGATCATTTTTGCTGGTGGGGCCAGACATAAATTTTTGGAAAAATCATGGTTTCGGTTAGAATATATTTGAATGTATAAAATTATAAATACATGTTACACCTTATTTATGGTGGGACCCGGCCACACTGGCCCTTAATGACGAGTCGCCCCTAGGTTACGGTGTTACTATTCTAGGTTTCTTTCTCAGGCTCTGACTACACATATCTTATATAACATTTCATCAACTAGACGTTATCTAGGAATAATAATTCTTTAAAAGGTTAGCAGCGGGACCACCGGTTACATATATGTCTGCACAGAGCTGTGGCAAACAATATGTCGGTTTCTGCTTCAGTGACAGCAAGAAACGACATCAATCTTTGTGGTTTATTTTTAAAGTGTTTAAAGCTTCTTTAAGCTCACGCAAGTACGTATAAGCATTCCAATAAGTCTATTTGGTTATATCAGGGCGTGTAGGCTCTCAGTTAAAAACAATAAAATTAACGCTTTACGAAAAATTCAAGGTATATCGAATTCAGAATATTTATTTTCCTGGATTCCTCGCAGCTTTTGTAGCTTTCTGAACTGATAAAATATAGTCAGTGATATTATACCAGAACAATTAATAGCACAAGGGAGGGGAGGGGAGGGAGGGATACTAGAAAAATTAATAGATCATGTGAGGAGGGTATCATCATCAAATAGCTTGTCCTGAGCAGAGCTTTGCCACCCCAACAGTCCTCTGGAATTTCTCTCTTTCATAGGCCAGATGTCCTGCCTCTGCAGCCGTCATGTTCAAACCATCAGTTACATCCTGAATTCATCTTCTCCGTGGTCTTCCTCTTCTTCTCTTTGCTGGTATGCCTCCTTCCATGATGGTCTTCTCCAGTCCTTCATATCTTTTTATATGTCCAAAATATCTCAATTTTCTCTTTCGTATTTGTATCGTCAGCCAGTTTTCTTTGATTTTGAGTTCCTTTCTGGATAAATCTACTTGTTCTCTTCTCTGTCCAAGATATACGGAGAACTCTTCTGTAACACTTATATTCGAAAGCACATATATGTTTTCCACTGCTTTACTTAATGTACATGCTTCACACCCATACGTTGCCACTGGGAATATGCATGCTCTTAGTATTCTGATCTTTGTTTTCTTATCAGTTCCGTTCCATACTGTTTTGAGTTGTTTAATTTTTGTAAAGCCATGTTTGTTCTCTTCTTTTAATTTCCTTCATCCCATTTCCATCTGTTGTTATGCAATCAAAATTAATAGATCATGTGAGGGTATACTAGCAAAATTAATAGATCATGTGAGGGTATACTAGCAAAATTAATAGATCATGTGAGGGTATACTACCAAAATTAATAGATCATGTGAGGGTATACTAGCAAAATTAATAGATCATGTGAGGGTATACTAGCAAAATTAATAGATCATGTGAGGGTATACTAGCAAAATTAATAGATTATGTGAGGTATTCTAGCAAATTAATAGATCAGTGAGGGTAAACTAGCAAAATTAAACCAATTTGAGTGGGAATTTGTAGTGTCTGTCTCCTGTGCTATTGGAGCGACGAAGGCTGATGACGAGGCAAGGTCTCATACTAAATTTTATCGATTTCAAAAAAGGGTTTGAATAGCTTACACATAATTTTCCTGTGGAATATTTTGGGATGTTATGGAATACTGACAAAACTTAGACACGTTATCAAAAGCTTATATAATGGGTCACAGTATGTAGCTCGCACCTCGTACTGATGATGGTTAACACGTTTGGTTTATTTTGATTTCACAGATGAGATTGCCTTGTTCAGTAAAAACAATCATGATTTTCTAAGAAAGAAAGGCAACTTATCGTCCATACGGCTAAAAGTTGAATTACAGATAAGCTATGGAAAGAGAAACATAATGAAGACACATGCGATAAGTAATACATATATCTCACTGGAATTTAAAATGATAAAAATAACAGAGCAGGTCACCTATTTGGGTATAACATGAATTCTCCGAAAGGAGTAAATTTTTTTTTCATGTTTGCTGGTCTACACGCTCTGATATAACCAATACAAGCTCGCCCTTAGGTTGAAAGGAACGTGCCTAGGCTTAACGAGGCTTTAATTCACTGAATAACAAATAAACAAAACTATCTTTCTAGCAAATTTAACTGTATAACAGATACACAAAACAAAGAAAGAAATTATGCTACAAATCGTCAAAACAACATGAGGTTTTAAAAGGGAAAATAAAATATTGAACTCAATATGAAATAAGCTATATAGTTTTAGACTTAAATTACGAGTTTTCAATTCAAATGTTGTATCAATTTCAACATCTGGCAGCGACAATTGGAAAATAACTAACTTGAAAATAGATGTCTGCGAAAAATAATGAACATAGAATGGGACGAAATCAAGAAAGGTGATGAAATCAGAGAAATATCTGGTGAAAGATTAGTAACAGCTGCTATAACAAATGAGATTGAGATATGTTGGTTATACTCTGATAATGAATTATTTTTAAAAATCACAAAGCTGGTGCTAACGTGGAGGACAAATGGTTCAAGAAAGAAAGAAAGAAAGCACTAGGTAAACCCTGAAAAGAGCTTTGCTGAGAGAGGCGAGAAATATCTGACTTAATTTCATAGAAAAGATTAAAGGAGTGCATAGGATATAGCGGTTTGGATAAATCGCTTGCATACCATATGAAATATAAATCGGTACAAGAGGAATACAATACACAACATTATGATTCAACAATGTGTGGTTTCCGGGGTAGAGAAGAACACAGACAATGTCTTCTCTTGCTTGTCGTAAAAGGTGACTAACACAAGAGGAACTCGCATAGCTGAAGAGAATCATCGTGACGTTAAGGCACGGAGAAAACGAGCTGCGCGAAAAGACAGAGCACACCAACACCCCCATGTCTAACTTTGATCATGTCTGCCCCACCTGTGGTAGGAGATTGTGTTCTAGGACTGGACTCTACAGTCACCTCCGTGCACACACCAGAGAGGTGCAGCAGCACACGTCTGAGGCTGTTGTCATCATCGATTGCGATGGACAGTTATTATTATTAAAAGACGACTAAGAGGCATAGATCGTGGCGCCTACGACTAAACACTGCAACAAAGCAAGCATATATAGAGACAGAAAAGTTCAAAATGCTCATTTCATAGTAAATGTTGTTGTCTGTGACTAATGTGCCCTTAGTCGCGACTATGCCCGAAGATATGCGACCTTAGCGTAGTCATAGCAATAACAAAACAAACCTTATTCTATGGAGAACAAACAAAGATTATATTTGTTCAAGTATCTGAAACAATTTTATCACTGATTTATGGCTTGTAAACATACAAATCACCAGTTCATACATTCTCTGCGACATTTAACAAACTCATACACATCTTTTAGTTGTGTAATGCCATTTGTAGCTTCGTCAGTGGCGTAGCTAAATATTTGTCAACCGTTCTCTTTTATCATAACTAAATACAGTACAATTTGGTTGCAGACGGCATGATAGTATATTCAAGATCTTTCTTAGGTATCATTTTCTCTAAAACATGACTAGAATACTGCAGGGAAGCACGTTTATATTATAAATTGTATGAGCTGTATATGATATCGCTCACAAATCAAACTATGACCAACTTGCAAATAGTCTGCATCAGCGAATCGTAGAAGTTAGTGCTCGTTTCTCGTTCCAAAGGTACACTCTTCTCTCCCTCGTCGAGCCATCGGGATATTTTAACAGAGATCACTGTTCTCAGTGTAGGTGAGATCAACCAAACAACGCTAGAGATGCGATTAAAGTACCAACGGGAAATTCTGTCACAACTATGATGCAGAAATTCAGGCAATCAAGGTGGCAACTGAAAAACTGTTGAATACCAGACCCGATCCTCAACCTGTTGTATTTTTGACTGATGTAAAATCGCAGCACTCCAAGCAGTTCAGTCCAGAAAATTGCCAGGTCTACAGACCCTACTGTCTAAATTGTCCAAGCATCGCAGGGTCGTCTTGCAGTGGATACCCTCTCAATGTGGAATACCAGGAAATGAAATAGCAGACCGATTGGCCAAGGAAGGTGCTGCAGGAGAGCAGCCGGATGTGCCAGTTACCTACCACCAAAAGAAAAAGATGATTAAATCAATGAGAAAGCCACAAATACCAACACAAGACGATTACTATAATATGAGCAGATTGGAACAAGTTGTTATTCTGCGCCTTAGAACAGGACACAATCGGCTCCGCAGCCACATGTATACAAAATTCAAGATTGGCAATTCAGCCATGTGTACATGTGGACAGGCAAACCAGACTGCAGAGCACATACTTCAAGACTGCCCTGAATATGATACACTGAGGCAAACTCACTGGCCTAACGAAACAACACTCGACAGAAAACTACACGGACCTCTGTGTGAGCTACAAAAGACAGTGAAGTTCATACAAGAGACAACATTGAATATATAGACATATTTCAAGCGAACGAAAGGAAGGAAGAAGGTGAGATCGAGCTCCGAGTCCTATCGGAGATGGACGATAAAACGTAGGTCCCGTGTTCAAGAAAGAACAATGGCAGTTAAACATCGAGAAGAGAAGGATGGAAAGCCCCTGCCCGTGCAAAGTTCATGAGAAATATTGAGGAAAAAAAATTCCTACAAAATATTTTCAACATTTTCTAAATTATATCGGGGACTCTCGTCGGTGCTAGGTAGTTCGTGCTCGTGATAGGATCCCAACTGGGTACTCACTGAAGTACAATGATGATGGTCCTGTCAATCAACCAACCAACCAATCAATCAATCAATCATCACCTCATGTATCTTGATTCTAAAACTGATTGTCTGTTTATGTGTCTCAGGACAAACATCAGAACATCAAGCATTGATACTACGAGAATTTGACAGCTTATTTCTGCATAAAATTGTACGTCAACGCTATCCTTTTCAACTCTTTACGTGTCTTTTTTTTAACGCAGTTATAAGTTAGTTAAGTTGGTTTTAAAATGTATACATTGGTTAACGTGTTTTTTCAGACATTACACTAGGTCACTGAACATGCCCAGCAGTAAACGTGAAATAACGTAGTTGCACTATTTATGAAATGATGAACTAAAGAATCGGATTAATATTTTCTTATCACAACACAAGAGACACATTTTGTGTCACTTTTTTGGCCTATCATGCAATCATCAATTTCTTTAAGACATTTGTCAGTAAAACATAATGGAAAAGACAATTTAAAAGTAAAAAAAAAAAGTAAAGGAACCTGTTTTTCTATAGTGAGATATACTGAAAGTAAGGGAACCCATTTTCCTACCATAATATATACTGGAGAATATATTGCTAGACCCATATTGTTCTTTGATCTACGGCACAAGGTGTGTGATGTGGTCAACATTACGCCTGTATAATTACTTCTATTTCTTCGATACCCACATGAGACTGGATCGATATTAGAGCCGTTGTGGTCAGAAACAGACTCACAGATCCCATGTCAAGGTGGACAGTAAAGCTAGATTAATATAAGTAAACTATACCAGGCCCTATTGCGAAATACGCCACTGCTTTAAAAACGATATTGGGTATTTGTAACGACTTCATCATTTGTTAGCGTGAAATGAAGTTATATAGTGAACGATCAAACATAAATATACTTATGTAGACATGAATACATTCATGAAAGATAAGACGGCAGGATTGATGTATATATATATATATAAAAGTTAAGAAGCCATATAATCCACGCACTTAGAACTATAACTGTTGGCGTTGTGTGTTTTTTCCCTGCTTGATTTGATTTACGAACAACTTTTGCAGTATTTCTTGTACAGAAACCATCAAAGAACTAAAAATCAAAGAAAACTTATTGAAGCTACAAATTTATGTATTTATTTCGTTAGTCGTTTTTAGTCACATTTAATCGTTTTAATATCTTTGTCAAAGTCTATATGTAGTGTTCTGTGACATTCGCCACTTTTGTTGTATCGTTTGCTTGATAAAGGCCTTTTTGGTTGAAACGTTGCTGTGTATTGTCATTGTTTTTGTAGTTTGTAAAACTACAGTACTTTGTTATTACATGTTTCGCCAAATTACAGTGAGAAAATTGAAATATTTTTGAACATACTGAAAAGTAATGCCTCCAAGTCCATAACTGTGTTAATATACATAATTTACAAATGAAACATACATTTTCAGAATGCTTGAGATGTCCACTACACAATAGAGTCATTATTTTTCGACATAGTCACCTCCACGTTCCACACACACACGCCAACGTCGAACTAGTTGTTGCATCCCGTCGAAGAAAAATCTGATGACATCAGGCGTGTCAGGAACACCTGATGCGATATGAACGAGAAGGCGATGACTTTATCTGCGAAATTGTCACTGGCGATGAGTCATCATTACGACCCTGAAAACAAGCTCCAGTCTATGGAATACAGGCACACAAACTCACCCACCCCAAAAAAATTCAAAACTGTCGCGTCAGCGGAAAAGTTTGATGACCATTTTGGGACTGCCAGAGCGTAATCCACACAGAATTTTGGAACGCGGCAATACTGTCAATTCTGATCGGTATGTGGAAACGATGAAGAAACTACGGGCAAGACTGCTACGTGTTCGTCCTGGAAAACACGCAGTCCTTCAATATGACAATGCTCGTCCACACACCAGTAGACAAACAGCGGCAGCATTAGAGCGTCTCAATTTTGACGACATTTTAGCGCACCCACCATATAGCCCCGATTTGGCACCTTGTGACTTTTCCTGTTCCCAAAGCTCAAGGAACATCTCAAGGGAAACAGATATGCTTCTGAAGAGGATGTGGCAGCAGATGTGCGTACCTGGCTTCGTGAAAAATCATCAGATTTTTTCTTCGACGGGATGCAACAACTAGTTCGACGTTGGCGTGTGTGTGTGGAACGTGGAGGTGACTATGTCGAAAAATAATGACTCTATTGTGTAGTGGACATCTCAAGCTGTCTGAAAATGTATGTTTCATTTGTAAATTATGTATATTAACAAAGTTATGGACTTGGAGGCATTACTTTTCAATGCGCCCTCGTATAAAGAAACACGTAGTGTTTGAGAAGACCCTTATGGAAGGAGGCATCCCGGGAAAGAACATTAGAGGAAGATCACGGAGATGGTGGATTCAGGATGTAACATGATTTGAGCATGACAGATCCAGAGACCTGATCTATAAGAGAGAGAAATTTCGAAGGACTGTTAGGGTGGCAACGTTCTGCTCATGACAAGCTATTTGATGATGATTAGAGGAAATCTATATCATTCATGATGTACTTTAGAGTAATGAATCATTGAATCAAGGATAAGAGTATAATCATCAATGATGTACATCAAGGTGTTTCCTTGTTAGGCTCCCTTTTTTACTTCTTTTCTTTCGTGGAGCGACCGAGATATGTTTCCAGAGATCAGTGATCTTAATGTATACGGGTACCTCTGAAGTCGGAATAAGGCTCACCTAAATGGCAAAGGACACGTATAGTAAGGAAATCAAGCATTCACGCATAAATCAGTCAGAAGCACCATATTAGGTGCCCAAATATTCACAAAACAGATGAGACTGCAGTAAAACTATTTGATTGGCAAATCACGTAATCACAAAGTACTGTAGTTTTACAAATTACAAAAACAATAACAAAAAACAGCAACGTTTCGACCAACAAGGCCTTTATCAACCTTATTAGGTACCCCGAGTACACATGAACTCATAGCTGGCGAAAAAGCAAAAAGATGGTGATAAAGAAAACAAACCGTCACGCACACATCAGTTAGAGTTGAGAATATAAAGTGCATGAAAATAAAGTACCACTGAATTCACAGCGGGCTAACCACAAAAATCAATGTAATATCGAATTTCTGGTCTTAACAGAGATATACGATAACACGTAGGTTCCGTGCTCAAGGCGAGCACATACAAATTAAAAATTGATAATAGTGAGCTTCAAAGTCACTGTCCTTGCAAAATTCATTACAAAGTTTATTTTAAAATTTTACAAGAATTTCATTTTTTTTTCAAAATTGCAATATATATCACATGAGTGTTTCGTAATTTTTTTTTTTAGTTACCACCAGTGGCGGTTGGTCATTAAGGGTCTGTAGGGCCGGGCCCCACCAAAAATAATGTGTAGCGTGTATCTATTATTTTATAAATTAAAATATAACCTAATCCAAAACCATGATTTCCCCGACAATGTGTGTCTGACCCCACCAACAAAAATGATCACGAGTCGCCACTGGTTACCATAGCTCCTTATTAAGTTCTTTTTGATCCATCCCTCATTCGATTCCCCTTTGAGACCCATAGCAGGACATGAACAATCCAGTTCCGGCGTTTGTTTGCTATTGTTGTATGCTTGTCATCGTTGGAAACCTTCCTTCCTTTCGTTCGCTTGAAATATTGTCTATATATTCAGTGTTGTCTCTTGTATCCTTCCTTCCTTTCGTTCGCTTGAAATATTGTCTATATATTCAATGTTGTATCTTGTATCCTTCCTTCCTTTCGTTCGCTTGAAATATTGTCTATATATTCAATGTTGTCTCTTGTATCCTTCCTTCCTTTCGTTCGCTTGAAATATTGTCTATATATTCAATGTTATCTCTTGTATCCTTCCTTCCTTTCGTTTGCTTGAAATATTGTCTATATATTCAATGTTGTCTCTTGTATCCTTCCTTCCTTTCGTTTGCTTGAAATATTGTCTATATATTCAATGTTGTATCTTGTATCCTTCCTTCCTTTCGTTTGCTTGAAATTTGTCAATATATTCAATGTTATCTCTTGTATCCTTCCTTTCTTTCGTTCGCTTGAAATATTGTCTATATATTCAATGTTGTCTCTTGTATAAACTTCATTGTTTTTGTGGCTCACACAGAGGTCCGTGTAGTTTTGTGTCGAGTGTTGTTTCGTTAGACCAGTGAGTTTGCCTCAGTGTGTCATATTCAGGGCAGTCTTGAAGTATGTGCTCTGCAGTCTGGTGTGACTGTCCACATGTACACATGACTGAATTGCTAATATCTTGGCAGCTGAATCTAAAGAGGAATGATATACTTCCAGCTCGACTTCCTCCTGATTCGAACTCATGGCTTTCAGAATGCAAGGTTAACTAATTAACCACCTCGTCATATTGAACCTCCAATCCCACCGTTAAAGGTATAAAGGACGAAGGATAGACTTCGTTACACGGGTGCCCCACCCTCCATGGTTCGGTCCGTTTCCCAGAAATAAAACGCCACTTTTCGATAGCATAGCTCAAAGCCCTTACTCCGTAGCTCCAGCAAAAATCCTAGGAATTTATAGAAAAATGAACTTTTGAAACGAACGACGTAATCTGGATGGAATCTTCAGTACTCAAGTCAAACGGCTCAATCCCTTCGGTACATAGACCCCTGGCGACTGTGTACATAGACCACTGGCGACTGTGTACATAGACCCCTGGCGAATGTGTACATAGACCCCTGGCGACTGTGTACATAGATCACTGGCGACTGTGTACATAGACCCCTGGCGACTGTGTACATAGACCCCTGGCGACTGTGTACATAGACCCCTGGCGACTGTGTACATAGACCCCTGGCGACTGTGTACATAGACCCCAGGCGACTGTGTACATAGACCCCTGGCGACTGTGTACATAGACCCCTGGCGACTGTGTACATAGACCCCTGGCGACTGGGAATAAACGTTGTCTTTTCTTTTGAACGCTCCATATCGACCACTTGTTAACCACTCTGTGTGATCTGTATGTAATCTGAGCCTAAGAGCAATTGCGCGTTGTGTCAGTTATGCGTCTAAGTGTAGACCAGTACATTCGATTTCTGCGACGCTTTTTATTTACTAGAGTAGCTTCCTAGGCCCCTACTTTTTCGCCTCTTACGACATGCCTTGTAGGTAGCAGTGCTACTATTCTTTGCTCTATTTGCGAGCCCAGTCAACACACGAGAGATTATTATTATATAATATGTAAAATAAATAAAAAAACGAGACTGTGGAAATGATCTCCTAGCGAAGTGGATAAGACACTATTCTGAACTTTTTATGTTATGGAGTTTTGGTTCCAGTCCAGATCTTATCGTTCGTGTCGCGAACATATTTTTCTGTAGATTCCTAAGGATTGTTGCTAGAACTCTAAAGCTTTATATATTCATCTCACGAAATGTGATCTTTCTTGTATTTGCTCCTTAAATATAATCTACTTCCAACATTGGTGCCAGTGAGTTTAATGCAGTAGCCGCTCGTGATTTTTTTCTTGGTGGGGCCAGGCACACATTTTCGGAAAAATCATGGTTTTTGAGTATTTACTATTATTTGTCTATTCTGGAAGTTTTGCCCCACTGGCCCTTAATCACGAGCCGCCCTGGTTTTATGAATATGCTAGTGTTTATCCACATTTTGATTTGCATGCTAATATTCTGTTGTTTTAGAAAGGATGTCATTTGGTATGTCACTGCGTTGGCCTTCTAGCCTCTTTTTTCGAATTCTCTATCAAATCTGGCATCGTATGAAAAAATGTTTCCAAAGTATGTGAAGTCTGCAACCTGAATAATTCAACGCTAAGCGGGTTTGGTAACATGATGGTCCTAATATTTTTCTGTTTTGAATGTTTTATCTTCATATTGTATCCTTCATATGATAAGTTTAATGAGTGAATATAACATTATGCTACGAATTGTCTAGATTTGTGGAGATCTATGATCGCCTAAGCCAGCCGGCACAGTCACAGAGGTTGATGACCGAATATTATAAAACATGCACACACACACACACACATAATGCATACATACATACACACACATAAATATGAATGGAAATATTAACACGCCTATTCCACATTGTCTATTGAATGTCAACAATTAGATAAAAGTGACTTTTCCAGCGTGTTTGAACTTTGTTTCTAATAACTAACTAACCTACCAACAAACTAGCAAAAAGAACTATATATATATATATACACACATATAAATGCAGTTCACAAATGAGGAACTTATGGAGAGAACAAGACAGATTCCAGTGAACGAACAGGTTAAAAAAGACGCTGGCGCTGGATAGGATACACTTTGCGAAAACCGGAGGGAATATAACAAGAAGGGTCCTTGCCTGGAACCCGCAGGGACAGCGAAAGAAGGGAGGCCGAGAAATACATGGAGACGAGATTTGGAGGCGGAGATCAACAATATAAAGAAGAGCTGGAGGGGGCTGCAGGAGATAGCTAGAGATAGGAAGACTTGGCATGAGTTGGTTGAGGGCCTATGCCCCAACCCGGGTAAAAAGGAGAAAAGAGAGAGAGAGAGATAAATGCAGTAGTGAACTCGATCAAAACCCACGCGTACTTGGTTCAAACACAGCGGTGGGCAATTTGCAAGTAAATTTGTTTCCATGGATTTTACGGAAGATAAAAATAAACCTGACGGTTGAGGAAGCAATGGCAAACTACTGAATGTATAAGTGGTGCCTAGAAAATCAACGACTCGTTTACTGCGGTTGATCGCCCGAGTGGTTACCGGGGCCCAAATTTGGGTGTAAAGAATAGAACCACTGTTACCTGCCACGCATGTCGTAAGAGGCGACTAAGGAGGTTTGGCTGAAATCGGATGCATGTGTCTTAAACGTGTAGAAGTCTATGCGTTTAGGGGCCTACAAACCAATGTACAACGTATACAGTTCTTGGCAAAGATCAAACATATCACAAAGAGTGATTAAAATTGGTCGTAAAGAACGAACGCAAAAGAAGAAGAAGAAGGCTGCGTTGATGGCTAACTCCTGTAAAGTTATGCCACGATTTGTATTTTAATATACAGTATATATGTGTGTTTGTGTGATTTGGGGTTTGTATGCTACAAAGAGTGAAGGGATCTATTATTATGTATTTCCCAACTAAAATGCTCATTTATATTTTCAATGAACAAAACACAATTCTATAGAAAATATTACTGCATAAATATTACATAACTAAAGATAAATTTATATAAAAATTAATAAATTAAAAACAGTTATCGATATAAATATAGAAGATGTAAATACAATTACCAGTTTGAAAACAACGTTGATCAGTCAAAATTAACAAATAAATAATATACCACTTCACACGTTTCTCACTAACGTAAACCACAACATGTCCCCGTTTATGAAATCTTTGTTAGAAACGGAACTCCAAAATGAATTTTGTACATGAAACTTAAACAGAAACATTCGTCAGGTCGGTTGCGTGAACTAAGTCTCGCTTCAGTTCAAGAGTTCCACCTTTTCAATGTCTATAGAGAAGAAAATATCGATTGCAGAACGCGAACCAAGGATCACGTGATGAAACTAAGTCACATTATCGCACTCAGCGTTTCTATTTAGTGTTCATTCTATTGGAGACAGTCTCGTACAAAATATATTTCGTTTTAAAGGATTTCAATGATAATGATAGAGTTAGGAATTATGTTTTTCTTTATGTATTTCTTGTTATGCCTAGTTACCACTAACACTACCACAACCAGAACCACCACCACAGCCACCACCACAACCGTCACTACAACCACCACACGCAGAAACCTCTCAACAACAGCCAACACTATCGGAACCACCACTACAAACACCACTATCACAATCACAATCACAACCACTTCCGCAACCACCACCACAACCCCACAACCACCACCCCAACCCCACAACCACTACCACCACCCTACAACCACTACCACCACTACCACCACTACCACCACCACAACCACCAAAACATTGTCTCTATAGTATCAACATCATTCTACAGGGTGTTCAACTTAAAAGCAGCCCGTGAATGGAGCTAATCTGGCTTATATGTATGGAAATGGGAAGGTTCAGTTATGACGTAGTATAGGTCAAGGTTGTGTGACGGTGTGTAATTGAAGTGCGGGAAGGGACGATGAACAAATGTGACATAGGACGAGCTAGTCAGAACCGGTTTAAATAGTAAATAAACACAACTCAATATGTACCTGCCAACTTTCGAATTGTCAATGGGGCTGCTTTTAACCCTTAACCATTGGGATAATGGGATTTCGATCATTTATGATCGATGCAACATGCCTATTTAAGTGGCCATAATTTTGTATCTATTTTGCATTTAAGTTGGTAAAATTTATGTCATCTAATGCAGAACATATGATAATCTAATAAAAATTATTAAAAAATTAATTATATATTTTTAGATGTCTAATCTCGTTGACTGGAGCACACCACATTTCCCACTTGCCATTTTGTAGAAAGGTCCAAATTGCTCCAGCCAAAAAGCCCCAAATATATGTTAAAATGGATTCTAATAACTCAGATTACTGTCCTGATGAAGACACCAGTGATTCTTGAAATATCTATGCTTGGGTCAGAGGAACATTCTATGCCTGTGTCACTTTGAGTCTGTTTGCAAGATGCCCGATAACTTTTTACCTGATTATTTTGTCTATCAAATATCATTGCGTAATCATATTTTTGTTCAATAATATCTTTTACTTGCAAGGTTTAGGAATTATATACCTATTTAATGTTTATGTATGCTACTATAAGTGTTAGTTCTTTATGGGCTGCTTACTAGACCAATTCGGCATCATTTTCTCTTGAAGGCCATATTTATTGACTTTTTTCTTTACAATATAAAAATATTGAATATTATAAATTTCGTGATTACAGCCTTTCATATTTTCCAAGCATGTTTAAATTCATATATGTTTTGCAAATATGAAGACTTTAAAAGATTGTAATAAAAGATTCCATTATATTCGTCATACTTCTTTGAGACTGTAAAAAAATTTGTCATTTGTAGAATAATCTATTTTTAGACTTTTCATAAGTAGGTCACGGATATCATAAATTATATCACACTTATGTTAAAACCACATATCCTGATAGCCCATCCAATTAGCTTTCCAACCATATATAACATTCCTATTTTCAATGCAAAGAACTTGTATGGTTGCTAAATATAGAGCAGGGCATAAAAATATAGAAAAACCTTAAAACCTGCCAATGGTTAAGAGTTAAGTTGAACACCCTGTATATATATATATATATATATATATATATATATATATATTGCCAGCAAGAGTTAGAATTGGAAAATGACTAAAGATATAGATAGCAAGTTGAATGCATTTGAGAATAGATGTCTGCGAAAAATAATGAACATAAAATGGAACGAATTCAGGAGAAGTGATTAAATCAGAGAAATCTCTGGTCAACCACTAGTGATTATCTTGAACACCCTGTATAATCAGGATCATCATCTTCATCAAAACTGCTTTCAAAGTTCACATCCTTTTAACCATTTTAAAAAATCTTCATCTTTCTCAATTTTATTTCGTTTGTCTGAACTTTTTCTGCATATAACAGTATTGTTTGTTCCATTGTTTTGTTGTTATCTGCATTTTTAGTTGTCGGATCTACTTTGATTCAATAACTTTATTTTTGTAACACATTCTTGGTAATGGACATTGAGCAAAGCGCAGTCACAAAAAATAACTACATTTGAAATGTATTGTCTGCGAAAAGTTACCAACAACATAAGAAAAGACAGAATCACTAACATCAGCATAAGAAAGAAATTTGGCACAAAACCGTGCTTGAATTACATAGAGAAACAAAGAATGAAGTGGTTTGGCCACTTAATAAGAATGCATCCAAACTCCACAGTATACAGAGTCTTCTACAACAGAACATCGGGAAAGAAGGCAAGAGGAAGACCACGGAAAAGATGGTTAGATGTCGTAGCAGAATCCTGTGAAAGAGCAAAGATAACAATCACACAAGCCACCAGAACAGCGCAAGACAAAAACAGAAAACCACGACACTGGGCAACAACCCGGTAACAGTGTGACAACAAAAGAAGAAGAAGAAGTGTGAGACAGCTAAACAATAACACACACTACGCTAGAACACTGACACACATTAGAACACTGTTAGACATGTATTAGAACACTGACACACACTGTATTAGAACACTGTTACACATTAAAACACTGACACACATTAACCCTTTCGTCCTTCTGAACCTATACACTGACTCGCAGTTTCTCTTTAAACGACGCAAATCTGTTATACGATTAATACAGTATTCATTACAAAATAAATGCGTCCGGATGTTAAAAACATTACGGACTGAAAATTTAAAACACTGACACACATTAAAACACTGACACACATTAGATTAGAACACTGACACACACTAAAACACTGACACACATTAGATTAAAACACTGACACACATTAAAACACTGACACACATTAGATTAGAACACTGACACACATTAAAACACTGACACACATTAGATTAGAACACTGACACACACTAAAACACTGACACACATTAAAACACTGACACACATTCGATTAAAACACTGACACACACTAAAACACTGACACACATTAGATTAGAACACTGACACACATTAGATTAGAACACTGACACACACTAAAACACTGACACACATTAAAACACTGACTCACACTAAAACACTGACACACATTAAAACACTGACACACATTAAAATATTACCACACACTGGAATAGAGAACGGACAAATACTACAACACTCCAGATATAAAAGAAAGAAACATATAATTAAATAATATTTATTGATGCATGAATTCAATGTGATAAGAGACTTATACATCTGAACTTACTAAACCGTAGCATTCGGAAGGTGAGATGTGGAGTTCATTTTTTTCATCTCACCCGTTCATCCATGGATTCACCCGTTTGTTACGTTGTGTTGAATCTTACAGCAAGATTGAGATATCTACACCTTACGGGACGATATATCTTTTTTTACACTGTATTTTTGTGACATCACATAGCTAGACTGTGTGTTTTTAGTGTTACCACTTGAAGATGAAGTATAATCTTTGCCAGCTATGGTTCACTGACTCTGACGTCTGTTGTCATCTGGTTCACTGCTTCTGGGGCACAAAATAAATCGGAGACGATTGTAGAACACTGACTTCGAAAGCGTCTTTAATGATGGTTTTGGATGAGATAAGTGTGGTGGTGGTGGGATATGTTACTTCTTTTCTTCTTCTTTGTCCTCGAAAACCCCATGTTAACCACTCTTTGTGATTTGTATATAATCCGAGACTAAGAGCGATTGTACTTTATGCCAGTTATGCGCCTACAGGTAGGCCAGCACATCCGATTTCTGCGACGCTTTTTATTTACTAGGGTAGCTTCCTAGGCTCCTACCTCAGTCGCCTCTTACGACATGCCTTGTAGGTCGCAGTATCACTATTCTCTGCTCTCCTTGCCGGCCCCGGCAACACACTGGAGTTTTCTTCTCTTAACTCCACTGAAGCATAAGAAATCAAACATTTTTCTCTAACCAGACCTGTCTTGGGGAAGGTAATTTGGATCACTAGGTCATTCACTTCTCTTCTCTGTCTCCAGTTCCTGTCCACATCCCTTTAGGCATTCTTCTACCAGTCATGCTTCTTGAATTTCATTTCAGAGCTATATGTTGATGTTTAGTACTTTGCCTTCTCAATGTATTTTGCAGTATATAACCATTTTGATTTCTTCTTTTCCCCCTTCTATTGTAGTGTTGATGTCTGTGCATAGGGTACTCTCAGTATTATATATTCTTTAATCCCAACGTAATCTGGGAGTTCTTTTGTTGGATGATGACAGTAAAATTACACACCAACTGTCCGTTGTATGATGACAGTAAAGTTACACACCAACTGTCCGTTGTATGATGACAGTAAAATTATACACCAACTGTCCGATGTATGATGACAGTAAAATTATACACCAACTGTCCGTTGTATGATGACAGTAAAGTTACACACCAACTGTCCGTTGTATGATGACAGTAAAATTATACACCAACTGTCCGATGTATGATGACAGTAAAATTATATACCAACTGTCCGATGTATACAAAAGTAAGGAACCCTTCATACTGTATAGCAATGTTAGGCCGTATTTTCATTGACGCGACACGCTGGTGATGGCACACACTCGCGCCTTTACTTTCCCAGATCATGCTGGTACCCGTTGAGTATCGATCTGAGACCGTCGTCGAAAATTCACGCGCATTGCGGCTGAACGACCACAGCCTTGCTAGGAGTTCATAACAACAACTAGTCGATGTATGGACAGAAATGATGTCAGACCTTATGGCAAGCATACAAATTTCCGCCTAAGTTTATGCACTTTATCGAACATAATTTCTTTACTTTGGAGAATCTAAATTACAAATACCTCAGTAATCGGTGTAAGAATCACCTGAATGACGAGAATACTGGTGATAAGGAAAGCTAGCGTTCACGCAAAACTCAGCCATGTTAAGTGTAATGACTACGCTTGATTTTATAGCGGGGAATGATTAAAAACAAACAAATAACAAACCAGAGTATAGCAAGTTTCTGAATTCAAATATTTAGGTAGCATTTTCACAGAGGACGGAAAACTAGATAGAGAAATGGAGACAAGGTGTCAAAAAGCAAATGCAGTGACCTACCAGCTGGCACAATTACTACAACACCCAAAGATCAAGATGGAAGTGAAAAGACATGATAAAAGTATTTTCCTACCAACACTTTGTTACCAGTGCCAAACTTGGTCTCTTACAGCAACACACCACAGAAAGCTCCCACTGTGAAATGAAATGCTTGAGGAAGGCAGTGGAAATCATCAGGAAAGATAGACTACGAAATGAGGACATCAGAAGCAGAGATGGCATAACTTTATGCACGAATACATCTAAAGATAACAAATGCAGTGATTTGGACATTTAATGAGAATGAAATACAACCAACCACCAATAATAGCATGCAATAAAAGAGATCAGGTACTAAAGCCAATGGAATTCCAAGAAAAATATGGATAGACAATATCAATACCACACTACATAAACAACGATATAACACAAGGGCGACTCATCTGGCCCTGGAATGCAAATTAAAGCTTATTACCCACGCTTAACAGCAAAAGTGGACAACCAATTCCATCATTCACCTGGGGAAAGACAATAAAAGTAAATAGATGATTAAAAAACCAAAAGCAGGACACACACCTGTACAGACAGGTAACTGTAAAATTTTACAAAATGAAAACTCCTCACTTTAAAATACTAGATCTGGCGTTATAATATAGCTTAGGTATCAGTCTGATTGTTCATGGGAGGCCATTAAAACTTACTAATGCTAACCAATACAATCAAAGTTTCATCACTGTAAGCGATAAATTATCAATGTTGTAATTCTAGTATAAAAGAAACCAAAAGCTGAAACATGAGCACAACAAACAACATAAACTACTTGACGGAATATTGACAAAACTTACCGACAAGAAGAAATCATTGGCATAAACCTTTCCGATATACTTTCGTAGACGGAGCTGAAATAGCTTACTTTTTTCTAGGTCACAAACGTGAATGTACGCCTGTACAGTGACAGTAGAAATGTATAACGTTTAACGTGTCTTTAGCCAAAGAGGAGAGATAATAACTGACGGTTTGAGTCTTTAACAGCGAATGGAAAAATATATATACGTCTTAGAGCTAAATGGTTAAGAGTGATATTGATTAAATATTAACTCATTGCATCCCACTTCTAGTCTAACCCTTTCACTCCGTAATTGTGTTTTTACCTTCCGACACATTTTCTTTGCAATGTATGCTAAATTAGCTTATATTATACTTTACGTAATATTAACAAATACTGTGAACCAGTATATTGGCTCAGAAACGTGAAAGGGTTAAGAATCACATTAACTTGATTTTTTTTTTTCGAGATCAATTCGATTTATGTTTGATAAAATATGAAGTGTGGTACTTAACTTTGTTTGTTTGTTATGTAGGAGATGAAAGCCTCTTTAGCGAGGTACGCCCCTTCAACCTAAGGACGAACCATGTTTTGGTTATATCAGAGCATGTAGGCTAGCAAACATGAAAAATAAGAATTAACTTCGTTATAGAATCCAACTGGTACATAATTTATTGAAGGAAGTAAAATATAACATTAAAAATTGTGTTCTCTTTTAATTTAATGTTAAATCTATGTTATACTTTTTCAGAACTTCACTTGCTATTATGATTTAGAAGAGGAAAGGCGTTTTTAATTATTTGAGACGTTCGGGCATGATCCAAAAGAGGTTGATAATCACTGCTATACTCAAAATATAATGAACTGCAACACATATGCTATGCTTTCAAAGTTTCAGGAAATAATGAAATCATAGCAAAACATGTTCGAAATGATATTTCCAATTGTTTCCCTTTATTTTGAAGATTTAATTAAGTTCATGCACAAATTTTATTATTTTAAACTCAAATGAGCTCAGAAAGACGCTGGATGGATAGGCATACATTGAGAAGACGACCGAAAGCATGTAAGACAGGCACTGTTTTGGAACACCAGGAAAGAGGAGTATGGAAGGCTTAGAAGACCTGAGAAGAGTGCTGGATCTGATATTAATATGGTTATCATGGAAAGAATTGAAGGAAGGCTTAAGAAGGAAGGCCTAGACAGACCTGGAGAGAGCTGAGGCTGAATTAAAAGATGTAGCACATGGAAAGAATTGAAGGATGCAAGAAAGAGGAAGAGCTGAAGAAGTTTATTAAGACCTGTGCTCCGTTGGGAGTTGAAAGTGAAACTCAAGAAGACACAAATGACATATTCATTCATATTATTTAAATATGTCATCATTGGTTTCTTTATCTCAGGAGACAATGGTTTTACGTCGTAGTTTCTTCTGATGTGATCCATCGTCTAGTGGCAGTAATGCATATCTGATTGATTCTCTGCAGTTTGCAGGTTAAAATTGACTGGAGCTGAAACAGAAGACTTTAATTATGATATGATGTATATATTAGTAAATTATGTCATATGTTGTTTATACATGTATGTATGATGCTATATAGAGCAACTTTACCAAGAAGCATAGACTCATCAGTTAAATAAAACCTTAAAATAGTGAGATTTGTACATCACTTTATCTCTTTTCTTTATATCATTTACTTTTACACATTTACTTCTTATATATTTACTTCTTATAGCATTTACTTTATAGAAGTGTTGGGGGAAGGATCTTGTGTGTGTTGTTTTAAAGCACGTTGTAAGATATTCATTTTCTAGCTGTTCGATGCGTCGTTCCATCTTTTCGTGTCTTCCTCTTGCTTTGTCCTCATTATACTTTTTTCGTGTGATGCTTTGTAGAGATACTTGTCAGTGTCCAATTTTGTATTGTACATACTAAATTTGTTAAACAAACACATTAAAGTTCTCTAAAAGAAAGGTCCTTGTCTCAAGTGATCAAGATCTTATTTTGTTTTCTGATAGTTTGGCTAGAAGTAGGACTTCGATAGCCTCTGCAATTTGGTCCGTTGTATCCTGGAATAGTAGACAATTAAGCATCTTGATACAGGGACTTTAACTGACAGATTTTCGATGACTTGATCCTAATTATTTAGCTATAACAGATTTGTAAATGTTGTCGCTTCCTTTCAGGAAAGTTAAAAAAGAAATTGCAGTGATAAATCTTCAATCATGCTTATACTTCAAGACTAGGTAACTTTTCAAGACTCAGTAATATTCAAGACTGTTTATGACTTGCTGTTCTGGTAGTTTTCTGATTGCTCTTTCACAGGATTCTCTAGCCATCTAACCAT
The DNA here is from genome assembly GCA_020796225.1 of Arion vulgaris. Taxonomy (NCBI): domain Eukaryota; kingdom Metazoa; phylum Mollusca; class Gastropoda; order Stylommatophora; family Arionidae; genus Arion; species Arion vulgaris. Next base: position 16,166,614 of record CM036763.1, on the reverse strand, counting down.
CTTTCCTGTCTTCCTCTTGCCTTCTTTCCGATGTTCTGTTGTAGAAGACTCTGTATACTGTGGAGTTTGATCATTCTTATCTAAGTGGCCAAACCACTTATCTTGTTTATCATGTAATTCAAGCACGGTTTGTGCCAACTTTCTTTCTTATGCTGATGTTAGTGATTCTGTCTTTCTGTTATGTAACTTTGCAGGCAACGCATTTACAGTAGTTAATGACACAATAATACAAAACGATGGTCTTATATACAATATTTAATTTGATGAAACAAAAACAACAGTTTCTGAACACTGAACAAAATATTGCAATAACAATATAACGTTTCTTGAAGGAAATATAAATTATAGCTGCAAGACACATTTTGTACGCTCACTGACCACAGTTGGACTGTTTAAAATTGAATAGGCGATTGAACAAGACAGTATATACAGTATTACATAATTCATACAAATTATGATTAAAATGAAAAAAACAGCGAAATCTGGTCTGACCACTTCGATTTGTGATCTGTACATCGCCTAAAACTGAATAACATGTTCTGTTACTATTACATTTGATTCACTTTCACTTTTAGAGATTTGTCTATTACTATGTTTTCCCAACTGAAACCTAGTTGACTTTTTAAAATGACTATTACACCTCAATAGTTTCCTTTGAGCAGGTCATTATTATAAGTAAAAGTTAATTGCATATCCTTTACAGGACTTTGCGAATCAACCCCAGCTTTTAAACGCTGTTTGTGATTTTCTAGGCATTACGTTCAGTAGTTTGCCATTGTTTTCTGAATAAGTGGTGCCATCGTCCTTTGTAAAAATCCACACGGAACAATTTGCAACCAAACTGTCTGCAGCGTGATTCGAACTCAGAACGTCGGGGTTAATAGACCGAGTCACTATCCCTTAGGCCATATAAGTAAACCTAGTTTAAAAAAATCATACTTGTAAACTTTCTTTCTTTCTTTGTTATTAGTATCATATTCGTTTAAAATTCAATTAGCCTAAATATTTTGTACTTTACCTTGTTTTTTTATTGCTCGATTTGTTTGTTTTATATGTAGACGCACAAACACACACACACACACACACACACACACACACACACAGAAGCCCACACCTCCATAAATACACAGGCACACACAGATAGAAAGAGAGAGAGAGAATATGGGAAAACCCGGTGAAATGAAGTAAATCCTTCGCTTTTATACCCTTTTTAGAGAGAGAGGGATTGATAGATAGAGAGACACAGAGAGAGAGAGTGATATATATATCGATGGAGATATATATAGATAGGGTTAGGACATAGAAAAACATGACCCTTCAATGAAACATGTCTTGAAATTATTCTGATTTGTACTGCTTCAGTTATATAGACATACATATAAACAATAATTGAGACAGAAATAACTCATTTTATATAAATCGCACTCTATTCTAGTATTAATATATAAATGTAGTTTTTTGGGTTTGTCTAACTTTGCAAACATAGAATAAGCATCATTCAACATCGAACTGGTACGGTCAGCTGCTGGACTCGGTTGGAGATATTGCGAAGGAGATCAGAGCACTTATGAATATGTCCGGAGTGCAATGAAAATATTTCAAACTGAAACTGAGACAGAAGCATCATTTCTTAATATAACAACTAACGTTTTCATATTAAACATTTTAATTGTATCAGTCATACAATACATCCTTAAATAAGGCTATCAACTGGTACACCAGGTGTTCCTTCTTCAACCAATCTACCAGCAAAGTCCTTAATATAACAACTGACGTTTGCAAATTAAACATTTTAATTGTATCAGTCATACAATACTTCCTTAAATAAGGCTATCAACTGGTACACCAGGTGTTCCTTCTTCAACCAATCTACCAGCAAAGTTCTTTACTGTTGCTAAGCACGATTTCTTGGGAAATTTAAACCAGAAACAGCACATATTAACAGGTTCTGGGATTTGCGAGCTACTATAACGTCACTCTTCGACTGACCAATCAAAGTATCGTTATCCACAGGAAAACAGCTGAACTTTGACTCCATAAGAAGAGGAGTAAACATCGTTTGAAATTGTGACTAACGATTTCCAGATACTAATCGCTTCACTGGATGTAATAGTGACACCATCAGTTCCGGCAATTTTTTCACCATTTGAGTCAAAGATGGCAGCCATCTTTAAGTCTCCCTCCAACTTGAAGTTTTCAATGATTTCACTCCACGTCATTAGTTGAAGCATGCTGGGAAAGAGATTAGTTCACATTAGATATATCACTGAATACAAAATCATAAATAAGTATAAACAGTGGCGGCTCGTGATCATTTTTGTTGGTGGGGCCAGACAAAAATTATCTGAAAAATCATGGCTTTGGATAGTTGTGTTTTAATTTATAAAATAATAAATAAATGTTACACATTATTTTTGGTGGGGCCCGGCCCCAGTGACCCTTAATAACGAGCCGCCACTGAGTATAAAGAATATTGTGCAGATAATATTGAATTGTTCAGTAACAACAACTAAGATATGCATAGAATAACAGACAACTTGTCATCTATAAGATCATCATCATCTTCTTCTTCCAACGTTCCATATCGAAGACTTGTTAACCAATCTTTATGATTTGTATGATTCCTAAAGTCGAATCAGGTATGGTGAGACACAACTGGGTGGAGGTACTGGTACAGACAATGATCAGAGAAATCACCTTCATTTTTGTCCTTGGGCACGCAGGAGTTAGGGGTAATGAACGAGCTGATATATTGGCTGGCTTGGCTACAATATCAGAGGAAGCTGCCATGGATCGAAGTGATATTCTTCACGCATTGAGAGAGTCTTTCCGAACAGAGGAGTTTCAGGGCTGTGAATCCACTCGCTGATCGATTAGAAGAGATGGGTTCAATATTGGTGCAGCCGAAAAGAACGACATACTAAATTTGCAAAGAGATTGATTAATCAATATAGAACTTGCGTGTTGGGTCGCTGGACGCTGCTGGATTTGATGAGGCGGAGATCGGAGCACCTATGGACATGTCCGGAGTGCTATGATGATAGTCCTCATATAACTGATAACTGATAACTGATATGATTTATATGTGATCTGAATAGAACGATTGCACGGTATGCCAGTTATGCGCCTACAAGTAGGTTAACACATTTGATTTCTGCGACGCTTTTTATTTACTAGGGTAGCTTCCTAGACCCCTACCTCAGTTGTCTCTTACGAGATGCCTTGTAGGTCGCAGTGTAACTATTCTTTGCTTTCCCTTGAGAGTCCCAACAACACACAGGGTATGGCAACAAAGTTGGACTGCAGATAAGCTATGGAAAGACAAATACAATGAAGGCAAGTAGTCCAGATATCACCATGGAATGCAAAATGACAAAAATAAGGCGCACCTTTCTGGTGTGAGTAGAGGTGACTATAGAACACAATCTTCTACGACAGATGGGGCATACATGATCAAGGTTAGACATGTGAGTGTTGTATGTTTTGGCCTTTCGCGCAGCTCGTTTTCTTTGCGCTTCAACGGCACGACGATTCTCAGCTATGGAAGTTAGTCTTTGTTACAGCGCTACATTTGGCGATCTTGGGGAAAGGGATTCGCAGCACGTGGTGTCTTATCGAAGCATTTTAGAGACACTTTAGCCCGCCCGCCCAGCGTGCTCGTATCGCGTCGGACGACGGGTCACAAGCCCCCTTTGAGTGCGGTTTAATTCCGCGGGCTGGCAGTCTAGCCACAAATTCTCCAGATTTACGGTGTTCGTGGTACCGAACCGAAGGTTTCGATGACCATGGCATCGAGCCGAAGAGTTGAAAGCTCAAGTGCTTCTGGGTCAGAAAAAAAGACACTAAATGTGTATTTAAAGTGTTTTTTTCTGTCCACCAACTGATCGTCTGCTCCCTTCAAGCTCGCATCAAGCCATACATCAACTATTTTGGGATGCGTTTATCGTGCATCCAAGCAACGTGATTGGCGCATCTCACTTTGGCCTTCTGCATCAGGATGCTGACGCTTGGGATCTTTGCTCTTATGAGAACTTCAGTATCTGGAATTTTGTCCTGTCAGTTTCTTTTTAGTATTCTACGGAAACAGCTTCTGTGGAAGTGGTTTAATTTTCTTGCGTGTCTCCTATACACTGTCCATGTCTCTCTTGTGTACAGCAGCGTGGCTAGCACTATGGCCCGGTAAACTTTCAGCTTTGTGGCTACGCTTATCCTCTTTCGCTCCCACACAGTAACACATAGCCTTCCGAATGGAACACTGACTTTGGATATCCTATTGTTGACCTCAGAGTCTATGCTAGCCGATCTGGACAGGATGCTGCCAAGATAGGCAAAGTTGTGCGCTGGCAGGAGACGCTGGTGTTTAATATTGGCGACTGGATCATGGTACTGCTCTCTAGGGTAGTACCGAAATAACAGTAGTTAGAACCCAGTAACATTATTGTTATGGGAAGAGTTTAAATCTAGACAAGAAACAAAATCCATTAGTAACCCTACCTGCAAATTTTCACTGCTCACGCTGTGTAATAAAACACTGTCACATGCATAAACATACATTTACATACATATAGCCTTGTAGCCATATAAGCCTTAACACATAGATCAATATGTATGCAGAAATATAAATACAGATTTACATTCCCATAGTAATATATAAATACATATGTTTCAGCAAGTAATGAAAGGCGTAACCTTTCCTACTATCAGTGGCGTATAAAAAAAGTACTAAAACTACGATAGCATCTTTCAATACGCAGGTTGTCTGTAATGAATCTCTACTATTTTCCATTTATGGCTTGTTCATGTGGATGAGTTTAACACAATTAATGTTCAATTTCATGATGTTTCTATTTCACTTGTAGCGATGTTTCTATTTCACTTGTAGCGATGTTTCTATTTCACTTGTAGCGATGTTTCTATTTCACTTGTAGCGATGTTTCTATTTCACTTGTAGCGATGTTTCTATTTCACTTGTAGCGATGTTTCTAATTCACTTGTAGCGATGTTTCTATTTCACTTGTAGCGATGTTTCTATTTCACTTGTAGCGATGTTTTACTATTGATCTCTATCTTCTCTTCCAATATAAATGAAACCATATTCTTTTCCATTCTAATGCAATTTTTGCCCCGTTGTCCTTCCCTGTTGTTCTTCCCAGTGCAATTTTTGCCCCGTTGTCCTTCCCTGTTGTTCTTCCCAGTGCAATCTTTGCCCCGTTGTCCTTCCCTGTTGTTCTTCCCAGTGCAATTTTTCTGCACATTATCTTTCCTTCTTGTATAATATTTAACACATTCTTTTTTCATTCCAGTGTGTTTTTAGCACATTCTTTTTCATTTCAATGTGCTTTTAGCACATTATCTTTCAACAAAATAACCCCAACAATTTGGCAGAATGCGTACAGTGTCAATGAGAGCAGCGGTAGCGTAGTTGTTAGTGAACTCGCTTCTCAAGGCTGGTGGTCTGGGTTCAACTCCGCAGTGCGTGTGGAATTTTTCCCGACCGCGAGGGCTCTCAGGTCGACCCAGCCTCAACTGGGTACCAGACATGCTCTGGAAAAGTAAAGGCGGCCGGCGTGATGCTGACCACATCACCCATCGTGTGCCGACGGTCAATGAAAAATACAGGCCTAACACTGTATTGACCTATATACCACGAGGTATGAAAGGGTTCCTTTACTTTTATACAGTGTCAATGAACAAGATATGTTAAAGATTTCTTGAAGTCAATCCACAATATGGTTATGATATTAATATAATCAATCAATAAAGTTAAGATGTTGGAAAGCTTGCCTCATAACAGAGACAAATTGAATTCTGTTCCAGGCTCAAGCACACTTCCGAGGAGTCGGCTGACAAACCTAGACTGACTCGCTTAGAGGGTGATTGGGTATTGACAATGGAGGTGCGAGCGGTTACAGAGGCGGTGAAATGGTTGGCATCTCATAACTACTCTCGTGTTTTCATACTCAGTGATTCCATGAGTAGGATTCGTAAAGTGGAATCAAGAATGGTGAGACGAAACTGGATGGAGGTACTGGTACAGACAGTGATCAGAGAAATCACCTTCATTTTTGTCCCTGGGCACGCAGGAGTTAGTGGTAATGAACGAGCTGATAGATTGTGGCTGGCTTGGCTACAATATCAGAAGAAGCTGCCATGTACCTAAATGACATTCTTCACGCATTGAGAGAGTCTATCCGAACAGAGGAGTTTGATGAATCCCACTCGCTGACCAGAATGAAAGAGATGTGTGTCGATATTGGTACATCCCGAAAAGAACGAAATACCAAATATGCAACGAGATTGATTAATCAACAAGGAACTGACGTGTTAGACCGCTGGACTCTGTTGGATTTGTTGAGGTGGAGATTGGAGCAACTATGAACATGTTTGGAGTCTATGATATTAGTCCTCATATAATTGATAACTGGGTATTGGACCAACTTCAAAACAATCGGTGCATACCCATATTTGAGCACTATTTCCAAGAAATTGTGAGATAGTGTACACGCTGATGGTTCCTGTGCCACTCTGGTGAAATACAGTCTTTATTATTCCATTATTTCTGTGCCCAGTCCTTCATCCGCAGCGTCAGTTGTCAAATTACCTCAATAACAGTATAGATTTGTCTTGAATTAACTTAGCTATCGTCGCTTGATATAGTTCTAAATAAGTAAAGAACCCGTTTACATACCATGAGGTATATTGGAAAACACGGTGTTAGTCCGGTATGTATTTTTGACCAACTACACAAGATAACAAGAAGGGTTCTTTCCTGGAACCCGCAGAGACAGCGAAAGAAGGGAAGGCCGAGAAATACACGGAGACGGGATTTGGAAGCAGAGATCAATAATATAAAGAAGAGCTGGAGGGAGCTGCAGGAGATAGCTAGAGATAGGAAGACTTGGCATGAGTTGGTTGAGGGCCTATGTCCCAATACGGTTAAAAGGTAGAGAGAGAAAGAGAGAGAGAGACAACTACACGCGATGAGTGATGGGGTCAGCAGCATGCAGATCGACTTTACTTTTACATGTTTTTCTGTGCATAGATTGAAACACAGACCTGCAACAAAGCAAATCAAATGATAGGACAAATGGCTCCAATTTTAAAATACAAACATGTCACCATGAACATAAAAAGAGCAATGTTCAACACAATCTTTCTCCCACATTATGTTACCAGTGCCAAACCTGGACACTGACAACAAATGATAGAAGAAAACTGGTCACGACAGAGATGAAGTGTCTACACAGAATGCTGGGTGTAACAAGAAGAGAACGGTTGAGAAATGAAGACATCAGGAAAAAAGTGGATATAACATCGGTACAACACCTTCTCCGGGTATAGGCGCTTGCGGAAGAAATCAAGCATCTCACGAGCTCAAGAAAATCATCGTCCTTGCTACAAAGGCGACGAGGGCGCAAGATCTGTGAGAATGGCAAAGAATCACGACAAGACTGGGAATGGAAAGTAGTATAAATCTGAAAACTATCCGCATCAGTAGGTTTATAATATACTGATGTAGTGATGTTTGGTCGAAACCTTGCTGTGTATTGTTATTGTTTTTGTATTTTGTAAAACTACAATACTTTGTTTTTACGTGTTTCGTCGACTAGAAGACAACAATTTAGGATTAATAAAATGAAATGAAAATCGTGACATATCCTTTACAGGACGGCACCATCAACCACAGTAAACGAGCTGTTGATATTCTAGGCACCACTTACACGTTCAGTAGTTTGCCATTGCTTTCTGAACGGTGCGGTCTATTTTTACCTTCTGTAAAAATCCCACGGGAACAAATTTGCTTCAAAATTGCCCGTCTAAGCCACAGACGCCCACTGATGATTATTACAAAATATAAAAAGGGAAGAAAAAATAAACAGGACATCTCCGCTTCCGTTGCTAATGACTAATAGTGTTGAATCCCTAACACTGGCAGAAGTAGGTAATTATTTGTGATAAAATATAAATATGGAAGAAAACTAAACAGGACATCTCCGCTTCCGTGGCTAATGACTAATATTGTTGAAATCCTAACACTGGCAGATGTAGGTAATTATTTGCTGTGGGTGTTACCTGTATGTTGACCTTACAATCAAATGCTTTCCCTAGATTTGACTAGTCAGACTTGTTAAACAGGTGATGAAGGTAAAAGAATGAAAACTTCCTGTTATAACACCTGCAGTCTTTTAGCTTAAGAATAAACTTGTAAAAAAACGCATCTGGTCACACTATTCGATAAGTTTATAATCTGAATAAATTCAATTTCATCCTAATCAAGTAGATTGTCCCTTCTGGAACGGGGCTCCCATGACAGCAGCCCTGAAAAACTCTTTGTTCTGTGCAAGTTGACCTGCGTCAGAAGCAGTCATTCTCAGATCATCTATCACTTGATGTTTCCCTCTTACTTGTGCCTCGTTCTTTCTCTTGCTCGTCTTTATTAAACTTTCCCCTCTCATAAGGTTTTAATCAATGTTTAATATATCTTTATGTGTCGGAAATATTTTATTTGTTTGATTATTTTTCTTGTAATAATTTTTTCTTCCGTACTAGTTTTTTAACAACTTCTTTATTTGTCTGTTTTGATATTTACCTAAACTACGAGCTGTTATTCTATGTACTCACATATCAAAGACATTAATTCTATATTTCAAATGAGCAGTCATTGTCCATGTTTCTGAACTATACAAAAATACTGAGTAAATAAGTATGTCTCTATTGTCTTTCCCCAGATCGATGATGGAATTGGTTGTCAACTCTTGTCGTTAAGAGTAGGGGTGGGAACTTTAATTTACGTTCCAGGGCCAGATGATTCGCCCTTGTTGTTTTATATCCGTGCTTATTTAGTGTGGTCTTGATATTGTCTATCCATCTTTTTGGGATCTTCCTTAGCTCTAGTACTTGATTTCTTTTTATTGTATGCTGTTATTGGGCGGTTGGTTGTATTCCATTCTCATTAAATGTTCGAACCACTGCATTTGTTGTCTTTCGATGTATTCGGTGCATGAAGTTATGCCCACTCTGCTTCTGATGGTCTTATTTCGTAGTCTATCGTTCCTGGTGACCCCCACTGTCTTGTAACAAATAAGTAAAACAATTTAAATGTCGAGGTGCCCTGATAACAGATGGAAGATGTTGATGACAGTTCATGAATAAGATATGCCGGAGCAAAACCACGTAGAAATGAAATAAAGAATAAACTATGCAACAACTGCTTGTCTATTAAGACACGGAAAATAAGAAGTTCTTCAATATTACAAAGATTCAATACTGACATATGGAAGTGAACCATACTGACATATGGAAGTGAACCATACTGACATATGGAAGTGAACCATACTGACATATGGAAGTGAACCATACTGACATATGGAAGTGAACCATACTGACATATGGAAGTGAACCATACTGACATATGGAAGTGAACCATACTGACATATGGAAGTGAACCATACTGACATATGGAAGTGAACCATACTGACATATGGAAGTGAATCTTAGATAATAAACAAACAGGTAAAAGATAATTTCTCACAGAAGAATATTAACAATCTCAAGGGCTACTAAAAATACGAATGTAGGTGTATGTAGAGAGATCAATAAAAAAATAAGCCACAGTTTCCCCAGATTTACGGTGTTCGTGGCACCGAACCGAAGGGTTACGATGTCCTTGGTACCGAGGCAAAGAGCTGAAAGCTCAAGTGCTTCTGGATCGAAAAAAATGTAAACACAGCGGTTAGAATAAACTGTGACGACGGGAACAAGTTGGTTGGAAGAGACATATAGGATCAGAGAAAGAGAGAGAGAGAGAGAGAGAGAGAGAAAGAAGAGAGAGAGAAGAGAGAGAGAGAGAGAGAGAGAAAGAAAGAGAAAGACACAGAGAGAGAGAGAGACAATGAGAGAGAGAGAGAGAGAGAGAGAGAGAGAGAGAAAAGAGACAGACAAAGAGAGAGAGAGAGAGAGAGAGAGAGAGAGAAAGAGAGAGAGAGAGAAGAGAGAAAGAGAGAGAATATGATACTGAACAGCTTAACATCATGTTCATGACGTGGACGCTCTAGGGGTTACTGGGGCCCACATTTGGGGTGTAAAGAATAAAACCACTGTTACCTGCTACGTATGTCGTAAGAGGTGACTAAGGAGGTTTTGCTGAAATCGGATGCACGTGTCCTATACGTGTTTCTACATTTATACGTCTATGCATTTAGCTAGGGGCCTACCAAACCAATGTGCAACGTATACACGTTCTTGGCAAAGATCAAACATATCACAAAGAGTGATTAAAATTGGTCGTAAAGAACGAACGCAAAGAAGAAGGAGAAGATGGCATGGACAAGTTACTGAGAAGAGATGTATATGACCTTAGAGAGAGAGAGAGAGAGAGAGAGAGAGAGAGGGAGAGAGAGAGAGAAATAGAGAGAGAGAGAGAGATGATACTGAATAAATTAACATCCTAGCATGGAAAATGGTCTACAGTTGAATTGGCCGCCAACGTTAGGGACAGAGAGTTGGGGAGATCAACAATCGCAAACTTCATCTGTCACCGAATGATAATCTATTCTCTAATCCTGTTTTGTCTTTCGGAATCAGATCACAAAACGGAGACCACTGGAGTGAGCCTCCCTATGCGTCTTATCTTTCTTTTCTTTCTCCAATTCTTATTTACCTCACAGCTTCAGGATAAGAAGATATTTATAGAACAGGCTTTTGTGTGCACTTCATAAACAGTGTCTTTCGTCGCCTCTGTTCTCTCTGAGGTCTACCTTTTGTGTGACCGACCTTTTGCTTTGTATCCACTGTATCGGAGTAACATTGCTTTCCAAGACACACTGTCTGCCGGTAATCTACTTATGTGGCCGAACCATTTAATTTGTTTTTTCTTCTTCTTCCACGTTCCCACGCTATGAATTCAGGTATAATCAGGGTGTCCAGTATGACTGATTTTTTGCGAGAATGCTTGCTTTCCTTTTCACCAGTGTCCCTCGCCATTCAAGTGAGCCTTCTCCGACTTCAGATGTAATTTGTTGTTTAATAATGATGACGTTAAAATAGATGTTTAAAAGGGGTCAAAGGCTCATGAGGTCATGGTGGTAACATGAGCCAGGGTTAGCGAGGGCGCGCTAACAAGACCCTGCCCTAACCTCCACGCGGTGACCCTGGAAACAGACTATGGTTCCGGTCTGGCTAAGAGGGGCAGGGATCGGAGAGAACTACTGGTAGTGGTAGCAGTGCAAGTACGGAAACACGATAAAGATACATACAAACAAAATGCACTAATCTCCTGACCGATGTCCAACAAGATATTGCCCAAGTCCCTGAACGCAAAGAAACAGCAACGAAACGTCTCAGACATGGATGAGAGGTGCATCCAGTGACCAAACGTATGCCCACGTAGGGCGAAGCTCGAAGCCCTGAGGAGGGGCAAACATTGCCAGCCCGTCGGCAAGAATAAATAAGACAGGACCGTAACGAATAAAAGTCTACCCTCGTGTTGGTGCGAGAGAAGATTGCAGCTGACCTAGCATTGGTAGCCTGGTGCAGACACATGTACTGGGCAAGGTTTGCCGAGCGCAAAAGAACAAGTTGCGTTTAGTGCATAACGAAACTACCCGCCCTGGGAAAACCGTGCAAGGTACTGTGCGACTAAAAATTAACATCCCCGGAAGAACTGAGGTTGGTGATTCCTAACGGGACTGCCAGCCATGGGGCAACCGGGCAATGTTCGATTGCAGTCGTAACTAACATCCCCGGAATAACTGGGGCGGGTGATGGCGGCGAGCGCAAAATCCTCAGTTACGCTGATAGCGCCGACTGAAACGACCCTCTACATTGTTTGTACTCGGCCCCATGCCAGTGCTTTCGACGTTAATTGCAAATTGCCACGTACCAATGCGCGTCTAGAAAAGGCTGAGAATGTTCCTTCTCCGGATCAGACTCAAAAATGTACGGTAAAGCAAGACCGACAATGTACGGACCTGACAGGAAGTCCGGGTCTGAACATTGGCGAAGGCCGATACTTTACACGGTGTCTTATACGAGTAAGACGCCGTCCGAGGATAAGCTTACAAGCCCCGAGAAATATTTCTCAGTCAGAACGGGCATGAACAGCGTAACTCACTGTCCCGGCGTAGATCACAAAGCCCAAAAATACGGCAAAGCTGATCGTACCCTAGGTAAAGCTCACCCTAGTAAATCAAAAGCTGGCTGAAAACGAACACCCCACCGAAGGATAAGCAACTGGGCTCCAATAGGTGCTGAAGGCTGGTGCACGTACATTACGTTCGGACGTTTGGCTGTTTATATATCACAATGAGAATGATTAAAACAGGCCTAGAACGATCGAAGAAGAAGAAGAAGAAGATGTTTAAAAAATGAAGAAAATCAATATTAACTAAATAAATAGTTTACTACGATGATAGTTTAAAATCTCCATTCTTACCTTATAATCGTTGATACACAAATTATTTTCAGTCAATTTTTAAAATCTGTCTTCTGAACCAACCAATCTAAACTAAAACGATAATTAAATAATCGGTTACAGTACTTCACAATTACGTACAGAGCAGCTAAGGTAAGTGAGAACAGTACACTGGAATCCTACATTCAATTTGCTACTATTTTTACACAGTGCTCTTCATAGCTGAGCAAACACAGCAACATACAAACACGTTTCGTTTTCCACCTACATATATGAAAGCAGACCTACCTGTAAGCCTATTCACCTGTGCTGGTATGTCTGAGCTTGTATATGTGTGTGTGCAGGAAGATGAACGGATATTTCTGCACAACTCGACGAGGTATATATAATACATTAATATGGCTGACTGTTGTCCGCTGGGTACTCGGTGGTTCTCAACCATTTTTTTCTGAGAACAACAGAATTCTCAAATATGTCATAGATATTTTGTAATAATTACTAATTTTGGTTTACGATGTGCGGAAGCCTGCACATCTAGTCTGGTCCGAGCGGATCTAATCAGACCGGGAGGAAACCGAATGAGGCTGCGGTGATACGTAATAAATTGACGTTTTTTTTTTTTTTTCGATCCAGAAGCACTTGAGCTTTTCAGCTCTTCGGCTCGGTGCCATGGACATCGTAACCCTTCGGTTCGGTGCCACGAACACCGTGAATCTGGGGAATCTGTGGCTTTTTCTGCCTGCCCACGGAATTGAACCCGTACACACAGAGGGCTAGTCACCCACAGTCCAACGCGCTACGAACACGCTGGGCACGCGGGCAAATTGACGTTTAAAGACAAAGACACGTATGTATGGTATCACATAAGCAAGCACAAATTAATAGCAAAATGATAAAACTAACAAAAAACCAACGTTTCGGTCGTAGACCTTTATCAAGGAAGACAAACACAGACAAGGAATACTAAATAAACTAAAGCATAGATCTAAATGAGAAGGATGACTAGCTAATTTTGGTTTAAGGACTGTCTGCTCTATAAATTCTTCAAGAGTAACGGAATGGCTACAACTGGAAGGATCCTCACGCTATAAGGTTTGAGAAGCATCGGAATAATGTACACGCGACTGGCCTCTTATATGATCAATAGAAAAATATGGTCCGTCTTTTAAACACATACATTTTATTAGCAAAGAGAAAGCTAAAAGATTTGAAGAGGTTCTTCTTCTTTTGTTTTCTTTCTATTCTCTAATCCTGTTTTGCTTCACATCGTCAGGATAAGATTTCGAGAACGGTCTTTTGTGTGCGCTTCATAAAACGTTTTTTCCCGTCGCCTCTGTTATCTCTGTCCACCATTTGCGTGGATGGTTTACAATTGAAGAGGTTATGAATCGAATATTTGCAACATGAGAATGTATTCAAAAATAAATAATAACGATGACTTTCGTTTTGCTTTTCATCTATTTTTTTTTTTTCCCCCGATCCAGAAGCACTTGAGCTTTTCAGCTCTTCGGCTCGGTGCCATGGACATCGTAACCCTTCGGTTCGGTGCCACGAACACCGTAAATCTGGGCAATCTGTGGCTTTTTCTGCCATCCCGCGGAAATGAACCCGCACACACAGAGGGATAGTCACCCGTAGTCCAACGCGCTACGAACACGCTGGGCAGACGGGCTTTCATCTTTTTAAATATGTGTGATTCCTTAACCTTTACTGAATGTGCTTATCTTCTTCTTCTTCTTATTTTGTCGCTACACTGTTACCAGGGGGTATCTGTGACTGAGTGGTTAAGCCCTTGCCTTGCGAGTCGAAGGTCGCGAGTTCGAATCCGGACCGCGCCGTTTTGTTCATGACTGCTTGTTTTTCCAGAGACCACTAGGATTGTTGCAGTAGCTACTGAGTTCGTGCTTTGTGCAATACTCTCCGCAAGTGGCGTGCCATTTCTGCGGAAAGGGACCGAGCCATATGGGGTAAAACCCGGTGCAATGAAGTCAATCTTTCGGCTTTTAAACCCCTTTTAAACTGTTATTGGGTTGTTGCTCAGTGTCGTGGTTTTCTGTTTTTATCTTTCGCTGTTCTAGTGGCTTGGGTGAGTGTTATTTTTGCTCTTCGACAGGATTCTGCTATTCCATCTAACCATCTTTTTCATGGTCTTCCTCTCGCCTTCTTTCTTGATGTTCTGTTGAGAGGGTGGTCACGGAAAAGATGGCTTGATGGTTAGATGTACTTATCTGGTAGGTGTTTAATAGCTTCTGACTTATCTAGAGTGAACTTTTAGTTCTTCCACATACAACTTGATGAAATGTTTCTCTAAATTTAGTACTCATTTTGTAGTAGAAAAATATATTGACACTTGAGTTGATGGCATCAAAGATAAACGCAATGGACCACAGCGCAAAGAACATATTAACATTAGTACCATCAATTGTGATTTCAGGTCCTGAGAAGGTCGCAATGGATACAATAACACCTGGTGTGTTACATGCAATTAAGACTGCTGCTATCATGGCTACCATATTGAAAGTTTTTCTTTCACGTGTTGAGATCGCTTCAGAGTGAATCTTATCTACTGTAGCCGTTCTACGCCATTTTGATTTTTGTTGAAGTTGGACTGTAAGGATGACCGTGAACACGATGACCGCAACGAATGATGCTGATCCCACGATACACGAAAGGATGAAAATCATACCTTCAACATCACTTCTGTTCTCTCTGAATACCAATTCAAGCAAAGTTGTGTTTCTCGCTGGATAGAACTTCCAGTCAAAATAAGTAGTGACGTACTCTGGTAACCAGGAAACCATCATTGAAATGTAGATGCTACTAATAGTCACGGTCGTTCTCTTGGGCGTGATAATCTGCTTTATTTTCAGCGGTAACATTACACATAAACACCTTTCTACTGTAATAAAAACCGTTATCCAACAAGTTATCCTAGTGAAACATGTGTGTGGGCCACCCGCTGTCAAGTACTGTACTTCTCTAGGCGATATTGGTACGTCAGAATGTATAAGGAGAGGATTTTCACACACACCCAACCAAAGTAAAGTTATAAGACCACACAAATCGGA
The DNA here is from genome assembly GCA_020796225.1 of Arion vulgaris. Taxonomy (NCBI): domain Eukaryota; kingdom Metazoa; phylum Mollusca; class Gastropoda; order Stylommatophora; family Arionidae; genus Arion; species Arion vulgaris. The sequence continues at coordinate 16,151,134 of CM036763.1, read as the reverse complement.
AATTGCAATACCAAAAAAACTGATGTTCATCGTGTTGTTGAATCCTTGTTTGTAGAAAACCAGAATGTTTATCACATTAGCTACCACCCCAGCTAGACAGATAACACCACTAATAAACACATAATCAACAATCTGATAGATTTCCATGTCTGTGTCACTGATTAGCTTTACAACACGAGAACCGCTGATGTTGTACATCTTGAAGAGAAAAATAAAGACCAGATTCTCTCTGTCACTAAATCGTTTTAAGATTTCTTATTCAGGATTATTTTCAAATAATTACTATGTGATAGTCACCGAATGAAGTGTTCTGAATGTGTAAGAATAAAAATATCATTCTAAACTGTCAGATCTATGTTTCTATGTTGTAAATGTCTTCCCTTCTGTTGTATCCTTTTCTTGATAAAGGCCTTTTGGTCGAAACGTCGCCGTATATTGATAATGTACTTTGTAAAACTATAGTACTTTGTTTTACGTGTTTCGCCATTGCTAACTTAGTTTTTAACCTCGGTCTTCACTTATATCGATAATATTATTATATTAAGATTAATTGAATGATTGATCAAAGTCTTGAGCGCAAAGTCGTTAGACAGTGGATTACTTCTCACTGATTAATTGATAGGACCATCGTTATTACACTTTGGTGAGTAACCATGTGTGCCCCGATCACTTATTTTACACAGGAAGATCTCAGCTGCAGTGCACGAACTCCGTAGCACCGACGAGGGTCCCTGATACAACTTTGAAGATGGTGAAGATATTTTTGTGCTTCACTGTGGAATGCCAGAAAATAAAACAGCAGACCTCTTGACCAAATAAGTGGCTGCAGGAGAGCAGCTGGATGTATCAGTTACCAATCCCCAAAAGAAAATGTTGACTAAATAAATCAACAAGCTACCAATACTAACACAGGACGATTACCAAAATACAAACAGATTAGAACAGGTTGTCAGTTCGCTCCTCAGAATATAACACACTCGACCTCGCAGCCACATGTATACAAAACTCAAGATTGGCAGTTCTGCCATGTGTACATATGTACAGGTACCCGGACTGCAGAGCACATACTTCAAGACTGATAAAAATATGGCATACTGCGGCAAAGTCACTGGCTTAGTGAAACAACACTGAAAAGAAAATTATAAGAACCTCAGTGTAAGCTACAAAAAACAGTAAATTTATACAAGAGACAATATTGAATATATAGATAATGTTTCAAGTGAACTTCTTCTAACGCTCCATATCGACCACTTGTTAACTACTCTGTGTGATTTATATGTGACCACTTGTTAACTACTCTGTGTGATTTATATGTGACCACTTGTTAACTACTCTGTGTGATTTATATGTGACCACTTGTTAACTACTCTGTGTGATTTATATGTGATATGAACCTAATAGCGATTTACGTTGTGTTAGTTATACGCCTACAAGTAGGCCAGCACATCCAATTTCTGCAATGCTTTTTATTTACTAGGTAGCTTCCCTAGGTCCTACATCAGTCGCCTCTTATGACATGCCTTGTAGGTTGCAGTGGTACTATTCTTTGCTTCCCTTGCGGCCCCGGCACCACGGGGGCGATTTCAAGTAAACAAAAGAAATGATGTAAAAATCAACAATAAATAAGTACAAAGTCATGTGATCTAAATGTACATTTACGAATCACAATATCGGAAACAGTAGTCGAACTACAAACAATAGTGACTTAGTTAATATCGATACATAGACACGGTTGTTGAATACTAAAATCGAATAGATTCTAGCCCGTGTGGTGTCGGAGCCAGCATGGGAAGCAAAGAATAGTACCACTGCGACTTATGAGGCATGTCGTAATAGACGACTGATGTAGGACCTAGGGAAGCTACCCTAGTAAATACAAAGCATAGTAGAAATCAGATGTTCTGGTCTACTTGTAGGCGCATAACTGGCACACCGTACAATTGTTCTTAGACTCAGATCAAGCAAGAAAACTTCGAAAGAAAAGCGGCCACAGAAAAATGCATAGCGACCGAATACCCTGGAAATAAGTGGACACACGTGTACACTGACGGATCGACAAGGAACGCAATCAGAGATGGCGGAGGAGGAATAGTGCTTAAACTCTCAAAGAAAGTGACGGTCACAAAAGCGATTGCCACAGGTAAATACTCAAATAACTACCGGGCAGAGGCAGAGGCAATAAGAACAGCGGCCGAAATGATCCTAGAGAGAAGAGGCACCTCTCGCAACAAAGTAGTGATATTCACCGATGCTGTATCGGTCATCACGGCACTCAAAAGCGCAGGCAAAACAGAGCTAAATGAGCTGAAAGCGACCCTCGATGCACTAGTGTACGCACTCAAACGCACCGTCATTCAGTGGATCCCATCACACTGCAACATAAGCGGAAACGAACACGCCGACAAGCTAGCTAAAGAAGGCGGGCGATCACCTCAGACTGATCTCGAGATCAGTTATGAGGAAGCCAGAACAACCATCGGCTGGCACTATAGAGACAAATGGACAAAAGACCATCCTCAGTACAACAGCGACGGGTACTATGGTCTGTCTCGTAGTGAACAAGTTGCCCTACTCCACCTCCGTACCGGCCACACCAAGCTCCGCGCTCACATGTTTAACAAATTTAAAATTGGCACAACTAGCCTGTGTCCCTGCAAAAAGGTGGACATGACGGCAGAGCACATACTGCAAGATTGTCAACTGATAGCTGTTATAAGAAAAGAAACCTGGCCCCATAACACAGCACTTCGCGAGAAGTTGTACGGAGGAACGGAGTCCCTTAAAACACGGTAAAATTCATGATAAAAGTTGGTTCATTAGTCTAGGCCTGGATCGCGAGAGAGAGAGACTCAGATCACATACAAATCACACAGAGTGGTTAAAAAGAGATCGATATGGAGCGTTCTAAGAAGAAGAATAGATTCTAAATTGTTTTGAAGTACACTGTTAAATAAATGTAACAGCAAACTTCAATCAAACAAGTCCCTTAAGTCGAAAATATGAACAAATCAATCATGAACATAATGAAGAAATAATGGCAGGGCACATTTAACACTAAATATGAGAGTGCGCTGTCTTGGCTAAGGAAGACAGTGTCAAAGAAATAATCTATCAATCATTGTCTTTTCAAAAAGTCAAAACACTCATAAAGAGAAACTCTGCACCAGATTTGAAGACAAACACTGAATATTTTCTTCTTCTTGTGCGTTCTCACTAGATTATGATTTCGGATTCTCTAATAAAGGCAGCCGTCTGCCTCAGATTATCAGCCACGCCATACAGTTTATCTTGGACGCTAGTGTAAGTGAGCCATCTCTTTCTTCTCAAGTCTGCATACTGCGGGAAGTTCTGTAGAATATAATTCCTATGATTTCTGCCTCCCCGTTTGTGCCGACCTCTTCCCGCAGTAAGTTTTGGCCACCCTCGTGATGGTAGGTCTGACATTCTTACTGCGTGGCTAAATCTCCGAGGCAGATTGGCGACTGTAGAATCCGTTATCCTATTCCTCATTGTGAGGGTCGTTGCACCATATTATGCGCCTTACGGCCTGGTGCATCCATTTTCTGCAAGCATTTGTTTCGGCTAGCATTCCTAGCGGACACGTGCATCCGATTTCATCCAAACCTACTTAGTCGCCTCTTACGTCATGCGTGGCAGATAACAGTGGTTCCATTCTTTACGCCCCAAATTTGGTCCCCGGCGAAACACTGAATATAATAATGGAAGACTTTCTCAAAGACCTCATTAGAACAGAACAGGTTATTATATTTGGCCAACCTGGTGGACATAGCAGACTCCCACATAGACTATGCAGACGTTAAACAGTCTCTGCCTGCCAGCATGGGAAACAGACACCATAGCATATCCTGCAAGAATGCTTTCTCCTGGGACAGCTGAGAAGCAATATGTGGCCACACACAGTCGAAATGAAAACTAAGCTTTGGGGGAATCTAACAGATCTGAAGTTGACTGCCCAGCTCGTGGTCCACAGTGGACTAAATACCAAAGATAGCCGAAAATTATACTTATAATTACACCAGGTCTAGTGTATAATTAAAGTAAAATCTGGTCAGTTGTTTACGTTATCGGTAAGCAAACATCCTACTGGACGGGAGGAGGGGAGGGGGAGGCAGGGAGGGAAGTGTTATTTATAACCTATTTGTACATTTATCTCCCCAAATTATAGACGACGCTGACAGATGACATGTCAAGTCTATGGAGAAAATACACCATTGATTGATTTCAATTATTTGTTTGTGGTAAGAATTAACAGTTGTCAATTTAAAACTTGTACAAAGACATGTCATTATAGATGTATACGTGAACTGTTAAAACAACGGATTATTCATATCTTGTATCGAATGCCAGACGCATTATCACATTTGCTTGATGTAATATAAGTACATATAATTAGAAATTCTACCCGGCTACGCCCGGGGTATATAACGCGTGTTTTTCCCCATTCAAAATGGTATTTACTGCATGTTTTTTTTAATGATTTGTAATTTTAAAACGGTATTTTATAGTTTCAGATACTCAACAATTTTATTATATTTTAATTTTCTCAATAAATTTGTTGATTTCTCTCGGGGATTATTGTTTTTATATTAACCATTTCTTGCGTCACTAAAACATCTTTAGAAAAGTCATTAGATTTCGTGGTGCAGTGTTCTTGAACAGTAGCAGCACATGCTCCGCACATACAATGGGTAAATACGACCAAGAACATAAACTGATTGAATACCATAATACACTTTTATAATTCTACATTGTGTCTGTCTGTAGACAATATTCTTAGATTCTTTTAAGTATGTTATAAGTATGCAGACCTGAGAAAAAAGAGGTGGCCCACGTACACTAGCGTCCAAGATAAACTGTATGGCGCGGCTGATAATCTGAGGCAGACGGCTGCCTTTATTAGAGAATCCGAAATCCCAATCTAGTGAGAACGCAGAAGACAAACTGTATGGCGCGGCTGATAATCTGAGGCAGATGGCTGCCTTTATTAGAGAATCCGAAATCCCAATCTAGTGAGAACGCAGAAGACAAACTGTATGGCGCGGCTGATAATCTGAGGCAGATGGCTGCCTTTATTAGAGAATCCGAAATCCCAATCTAGTGAGAACGCAGAAGACAAACTGTATGGCGTGGCTGATAATCTGAGACAGACGACTGCCTTTATTAGAGAATCCGAAATCCCAATCTAATGAGAACGCAGAAGACAAACTGTATGGCGTGGCTGATAATCTGAGGCAGACGGCTGCCTTTATTAGAGAATCCGAAATCCCAATCTAGTGAGAACGCAGAAGACAAACTGTATGGCGCGGCTGATAATCTGAGGCAGATGGCTGCCTTTATTAGAGAATCCGAAATCCCAATCTAGTGAGAACGCAGAAGACAAACTGTATGGCGCGGCTGATAATCTGAGGCAGATGGCTGCCTTTATTAGAGAATCCGAAATCCCAATCTAGTGAGAACGCAGAAGACAAACTGTATGGTGTGGCTGATAATCTGAGGCAGATGGCTGCCTTTATTAGAGAATCCGAAATCCCAATCTAGTGAGAACGCAGAAGACAAACTGTATGGCGTGGCTGATAATCTGAGGCAGACGGCTGCCTTTATTAGAGAATCCGAAATCCCAATCTAGTGAGAACGCAGAAGACAAACTGTATGGCGCGGCTGATAATCTGAGGCAGATAGCTGCCTTTATTAGAGAATCCGAAATCCCAATCTAGTGAGAACGCAGAAGACAAACTGTATGGCGGGCTGATAATCTGAGGCAGATAGCTGCCTTTATTAGAGAATCCGAAATCCCAATCTAGTGAGAACGCAGAAGACAAACTGTATGGCGTGGCTGATCATCTGAGGCAGACGGCTGCCTTTATTAGAGAATCCGAAATCCCAATCTAGTGAGAACGCAGAAGACAAACTGTATGGCGTGGCTGATAATCTGAGGCAGATAGCTGCCTTTATTAGAGAATCCGAAATCCCAATCTAGTGAGAACGCAGAAGACAAACTGTATGGCGCGGCTGATAATCTGAGGCAGACGGTTGCCTTTATTAGAGAATCCGAAATCCCAATCTAGTGAGAACGCAGAAGACAAACTGTATGGCGTGGCTGATAATCTGAGGCAGACGTTTGCCTTTATTAGAGAATCCAAAATCCCAATCTAGTGAGAACGCAGAAGACAAACTATGGCGTGGTTGATAATCTGAGGCAGAACGTCTGCCTTTATTAGAAATCCAAAATCCCAATCTAGTGAGAACGCAGAAGACAAACTGTATGGCGTGGCTGATCATCTGAGGCAGACGGCTGCCTTTATTAGAGAATCCAAAATCCCAATCTAGTGAGAACGCAGAAGACAAACTGTATGGCATGGCTGATCATCTGAGGCAGACGGTTGCCTTTATTAGAGAATTCGAAATCCCAATCTAGTGAGAACGCAGAAGAAGAAGATTCTTTTAATAAATAAAATGGAGGTACTTGACAATATAACAATATCTTTTCCTAGAACAGGTCCTGCACAATTTGAAGAAACCAGTCTTTCTTCATTTCTACAATCCTGTTTTGTCTCACAGCGTCAGGATAAGAAAAGATTTATAGAACAGGCTTTTGTGTGCGCTTTACAAACAGTGTTTTTCGTCGCCTCTGTTATCTTGGAAGTCCCCCTTATGCGTGGACGGTCTTTTCTTTTGTAAATCGGAGTAGCATTGCTCTTTGAGAAGTAGCATTGCCATTATCAGTGCGACTACACTGTCTAAAACCTGCTAGCAGTGGGATGACGCTGTCTGCAACCCGGTAACAATGTGACGGCACTGGGTCAAAACCACATAGCAGTGCGACGACGCCGGACTGCAACTTGGTAACAGTGAGACGACACTGTCTACAACCCGCTAGCAGTGATTCAACACTGTCTACAACCCGGTAACAGTGAGACGACACTGTCTACAACCCGCTAGCGGTTTTGGATTCTCTAATAAAGGCAACCGTCTGCCTCAGATTATCAACCACGCCATACACAAGAACGGAAATAGGGAATCTACGTCTATCCAATAAATGTTGTAGATATTTGTTTAACTAACTCACTGTATGTACCTACATACTTATATATATTTTATACTGCATCTATATATAAGTAATCCATCACATGTATCTACAGTGTATCTCTGTATGCATATGATGTGCATCAATCTTTGTCCATAGCAACTAAGTTACTTAATCACAAATAGGGGACGCAACCTAATCAAAACGGAACAGAAGATCTTAAACACGGTTGTCTTCTATTAACTAGTATCAAAGTTCTGCAGAAGTGAGAAAGCTTAAATCGACCAAGAACATTGCACAACAAATGCCTACCAAGGTTTGAATACATGAACCGCCTGAGTGGTTACCGGGGCCCAAATTTGGGGTGTAAAGAATAGAACCACTGTTACCTGCCATGCATGTCGTAAGAGGTGACTAAGGAGGTTTGGCTGAAATCGGATGCACATGTCCTAAACTTGTAGAAATCTATGCGTTTAGGGGCCTACTAAACCAATGTGCAACGTATACACGTTCTTGGCAAAGATCAAACATATCACAAAGAGTGATTAAAATTGGTCGTAAAGAACGAACGCAAAGAAGAAGAAGAAGAATACATGAACCGATGGCGCTACTTGACATGCAATCAAAAATGGAAATGGTAGCTTTATATATATATCTAATGTGGGCGACTACATGGCGAAGTGGTTAAGATGTTTGCCCGTCACTGTGAAGGTTGTGGGTTTAAATCCGGATCAAGTAACATGTTCAATTTTTTTGTCATGAGATTCCTATTAATGTTGCTGGAGCTACTGAGTTCGTGCTTTGTGCAACCCTACCGGTCGATAACGTGCGTTTCTGTCGACATAGACGGATCAATATGAAGAAATTGTGCGCATTGAGCTCAATCCTTCGCATTTTAAAGATTTGTTTCTTTGTTAAGTAGGTGATTAAGCCCCAATATGGCTGAGGGACGCCTCTTTCAACCCAAGATAGGTGTTTTTATTGGTTATATCAGGGCGTAATGGCTTTTTTTTTGGTGTGGTCGTGTGGCCTGGGACTCGTACTGGTGCGGACAGTGTGTTGAATATTGTGTTTTTTTCTGTTGTGGAGACCTGAGGACCTTTTGTCCTGTTCTTGGTGTAGTCCTGATAAGAGCTATTTATGTAGATCTGGCTTTTAGTACTGAGGACGGCTCTGTGCTGGTCTTGTGTGTGGTTCCATGTTGACTATGTTGTTGGATTGTTATTTCGTCTGACTGGCGTGCTGCTGCAAGTCATGTCAGAGGTTGGGCTCTGTGCTGCCTGGCTGACGTCATGTGAAGGTCAACTGCTTGGTGCTGCCTAAGTGTAGTCCTGTTCTCTGGGTAGACTGTAACCGGCGGGTCTCTTGAAAGAACATAAGTTTATCATTATTTATTGGTCATACAACAGATAAACAAATAAGGTTTAGAAAAACTAGGAATGATGATATAATTATTAGAAGAAAAAACAATCAAATAATATATTTTGGACACATAAATAGTTATTATATCTTGATCAAAAGTTGCTTGGAGGTGAATGTTGAAGAGGTGCTGGATATGACACACTTTGCAAAAACATTGAGGAAATAACAAAAACAGTCCTTTCCTTGAACCCACAGGGTCAGTGAAAGAAGGGTCGCGAAAATACACGGAGATGGGATTTGGAGGCAGAGATCAACAATATAAAGAAGAGCTGGAGGGAGCTGCGGAGATAGCTAGATATAAGGAGGACTTGGCATGAGTTGGTTGAGGGTCTATGCCCATTCCGGGTTAAAAAGAATAGAGAGAGAGAGAGAGAGAATGTTGAAGAGTGGCAAGAAAGAGGATAACAGAAACACAAATAGCAGGGAAATATCAAGAGATGAATAAATTACAGTCTAGGAAAGTGAAACATTAACCCTTTAGCTGCTAAGGACGTGTATAGACGTTTTCCCATTCACTACTAAAGACACATTAACGCCTCTGTTACTATCTCTCCTCTGTGGGCTAAAGACGTGTTAACACGTTATACATTTCTACTGTCACTGCTATAGGCGTACATTCACGTTTGTGACAAAGAAACAAAGAATAGCTATTTTTAGATCCATCTTCAGAAAGTATATAGCAACGAAAGCGTTAAGACAAGAGACACAGATGTTGAAGGTTCATTGCTGTCAACCTTTGATGCGAAATTCACCTTATGATCGCTTGTTAGTTACAGAGCTGATGTCTTCAAACTTCTGGCAGACATATATGTGATCAGTCTCCCCAAGCAAACATCGATACTTCATTTACTTGGGCAGTTGTTGTATCTGACTCTCAGTCGATGCTTCACAAGATCCAGAAGGGCAGGTTTCGGTATGAGTGGATGTCGTCTATAGAAGTTTCTAACCTCCAGCGGCTTACGTGGATATACTGTCCTGGGCATGCGGGTGTTTACGGTAATGAGAGAGCGGACAGGCTTGCATCAACAGCATCGATTGTTGGGAAGTTGAAGATGGATAAGGGGATATTCTTCGGTCTCTTCGCGACTGTCTGTTGGATGAAGACACTAAAATCGATGTTGAATCGATCAAGCGATTAAGGCAGTTTGGAGTTACTCGTTGTTCAAGTCGAACTGGATGATGCCTGAGAGACAGAGTGAGAGGTGTGTTTAATCAGCGAGCCACAGGAACCATCAGTATGCATACTCTTCGATATCTGTTGATTGCCCGAAGTGCAATGACGTCAGTTTAGTAACCAATCACCAATCACCAAACATCGATAGGTATGCAGAGTGTTGGTATGCTGTTGGTTCCCCTGACTAACTAGTTACTGGTAAGGGAACCATGTTTATACCTCGAGGTATGTAGGGTAATATCACGATGGCCTGGAAAGAACAATTCTAGAGGGCAGGGTCCCAGAACGCAGAGGCAGAGGCAGACCAAGAAGAAGATGGCTACAAGATATTAAAGAAACCATGAACATGACTACTGACGAAGTGGGTGAACTGGCAAGAGACAGAGATAATTTCAGATGTGCTGCAAAGAGAGCAACATCCTATAAAGGATACGCACCTTGATGATGATGACATAGGGTAATACGGTGTTAAGCCCGAATTTTTTCATTGACCCTGGGCCCACGCTGGGTGATGTGGTCAACATTACGACGGTGGCCTTTACTTCCCAATGTTTTTCCTGGTACCAAATTGAGGATGGGGTCGACATGAAAGCCGTTACAGTCGGAATAACTGTCACCCCCACTGTGAGTTGAACCCGTACCACTAGCATAAGAAGTGAGTTCTCTAACAACCAAGCCACTTCTGCCGTCACTAACTGGTGAAACACTCACATATTTCTCCTAATCAAACGTTCAATCATGCTTGTATAACGCATGAATTTAAACTTTTAATAACATATTTCTAAATCAAGAATCTTCTTAGAACGTTCGATATCGACCACTTGTTAACCACTCTGTGTGATTTGTATGTGATCCGAGCCTAAGAGCGATTGTACTTTGTGCCAATTATGCGCCTACAAGTAGGTCAGCACATCCGATTTCTGCGATGCTTTTTATTTACTGGGTAGTTTCCCTAGGTCCTACATCAACCGAATCTTACGACATACCTTGTAGGTCGTAGTGGTACTATTCTTTGCTTCCTTTCGTGTTCGGGCACCACACGGGGGATCAAGAATCAATTGTCGTACTCTTATCCCACATGCGGCTTCTGACTAACCGAAGAAGATGTTTTGTATTTATCTTCAGTTCCCCAACTATCGGTACTGTTAAAACAAGTCAGTTGCTCTCTCAGTTCTATGAATGCTAGCATAACCAGAACATCATATCCATTTCTTGATTTAGGAAGTTTTGATATACGATGTCTACCCATAACGCAAGCAACTTGCAGTATGTGAACTTCTGAATAACTGAATGTCCAACAAAATACTGACCCCAGTGAAACAAGCCTTAGAGAGAGATTGAGAGAGAGTTCTTGTAGGGAAGCTGTAACTATCTTAACCAACATTTTCATAGTCATCATCAAGGTGCGTATCCTTTATAGGACGTTGCTCTCTTTGCAGCGCATCTGAAATTCCCTCTGTCTCTAGCAGTTCACCCACTTCGACAATGATCATATTCATGGTTTCTTTAATATCTTGTAGCTATCTTCTTCTTGATCTGCCTCTGCGTCCTGGGACACTGCCCTCTAGTATTGTTCTTTCCAGGTCATCGTGATGTGACCAAAGTATGTAATTTTTCTGTATAGTATGTTGTTTATCAGCCAATTCTCTTTAACATTTAGTTCTTTCAGGACATCAGTGTTCTTTTTTTTTCTGTCCATGGTATTCGTAGGATCTTTCTGTAGCATTTAGTTTCATAATAGAATCTTCATAATAGAATTATATATTATCATTTGTCACTGGGATATGAAGCAGAAACTCTGCAGGCGAGCCTTACTCCGACTTCAGAGGTGTTTGTAATTTAAATCTCCAAGTAAAGGATCAGTGTTATTAATAGTCTAACCACGCATCTTGTGCGCACTGATAATTTGTGACCTACGCTGGCCTCGATCTCCGTAATTTACACGGCCCGTAGTCACTAGCACGGCGAGGTATCAACTTCGCTAACGGCGAGTTCACTGAGACATGAATCAGCATCACATCATCTAATAGCTTGTGATAAACATAACTCTTGCCACTCTAACAATCTTTCTGATTTTATACCTCCCATAGGCCTTTATGTAGCACCACTGCAGCCGTCATGGTCGAATTATCAATAACATCCTGAATCCATCTTCTTCATTGACTTAACTTCTACTTTATGACAGGACGCATCCTTCCAGAATGGTCGTCTCTAACTTTTCGTGTCTTTTTATATGTCCACAATATTTAAATTGCATTATTATTTTTTGTAGCATCAACCAGTTTTCTTAACATATAGGTATAGAGAAGATTTACCGACCAGTATTACTTGGGTACAGTCAGTGTGGGAACATTGAGAGAGATGGCTGCTGTATTGAAGGTAGAGCATGCATGGACTTGTCCAACATACATGGATATCGATCGAAAGATTTTAATTGAACATATACTGATAACTAAGTTATTTATAACTCTCTTCTTCTTCTTCTTCTTTGCGTTCGTTCTTTACGAGCAATTTTAATCACTCTTTGTGATATGTTTGATCTTTGCCAAGAACGTGTATACGTTGCACATTGGTTTGGTAGGCCCTTAAACGCATAGGCCTCTACACATTTAGGACACATGCATCCGATTTCAGCCAAACCTCCTTAGCCGCCTCTTACGACATGCGTAGCAGGTAACAGTGATTCTATTCTTTACACCCACAATTTGGGCCCCGGTTTCCACTCGGACGTAATTATAACTAATTTTACTGTGGTTTCTTCCGACATTATGCGACCAGTTCCAAATCTGGACGATGACATCACCATATAGAAGAAAACTAGTAACGACAGAGATGAAGTGTTTACAGCAGAATGATGAGAGTATAACAAGAAGATCAGTTAGAAAGAAATGAAGACATCAGGAAAAAAGTGTGTACAACATCTATACTGAATAAACAAATCAAATTGTTTGGTCATATAAGCAGATTACCAACAGACAGTGCGCATTAAAGGGCGGTGGTACTCAGATAGTGATCAAATGGCGGCTGTAAGAACACGCGATGATACATCACATTGGTTTTGCATAAGGCATTGAGTCAGACAAGGCTGCATTTTGTCGCCTTGTCTGTTTAACATATAGGCAGAAATCATCATGAGAAATGTTGCAGAAGATAGCGGAAAAAGAACAATACGATCCTTTTATAATCGGAGGAAGAGAAATACCTGAACTAAGATATACTGACGATACAGTGGTACTGTCAACATCACAAAAAGGATTGAGAAATTATTAGAAGTGAAAGATAAAAACGAAAAATAAAATCTATATCTCAATGTGTCAAAAACAAAATAATGACAACAGATAAAACGAACACGACAAATGATATTTTTATCAATGGAGAGAAAGTAGAACATGTGAACAGTTTTGAATATCTTGGTTCACTGCCAACAACAGATGGAAATGGGATGAAGGAAATTAAAAGAAGAACAAACATGGCTTTACAATAAAATTAAACAACTAAAAACAGTATGGAACGGAACTGATAAGAAAACAAAGATCAGAATACTAAGAGCATGCACATTCCCAGTGGCAACCTTTGGGTGTGAAGCATGGACATTTAATAAGTGGAAAAACATATATGTGCTTTTGAATATAAGTGTTACAGAAGAGGTCCTTCGTATATCTTGGACAGAGAAGAGAACAAATAGATATATCCAGAAAGAACTCATAATCAAAGAAAACTGGCTGATACTACAAATAAGAAAGAGAAAATTGAGATATTTTGGACGTATAAAAAGACATGAAGGGCTAAAGACGACCATCATGGAAGGAGGCATACCGGCAAAGAGAAGAAGAGGTAGGCCACGGAGAAGATGGATTCAGGATGTAACTGATGGTTTGAACATGACGGCTGCAGAGGCAGGACATCTGGCCTATGAGAGAGAGAAATTCCGGAGGACTGTTAGGGTGGAAAAGTTCTGCTCAGGACAAGCTACTTGATGATGATACTCAGATACAGTTAATACAAGCTAGCAAGTATTGAGATGGAGTGAACCTCCATGCAAAAGATGGATCACATAAATAATAGTGACATGGAAAGACAAAGTAACGAAGAGCTTCTTTTTTTTCCGATCCAGAAGCACTTGAGCAGTCAGCTCTTCGGCGTCATGGACATCGTAACCGTTCGGTTCGGTGCCACGAACACCGTGAATCTGTGGAACCTGTGGCTTTTCTGTCAGCCCGCGAAATTGAACCCGCACACACAGAGAGATAGTCACCCCCGTCCAACCGCTACGAAGACGCTGGGCACGCGGGCAACGAAGAGCTTAAAGAGCTCGTTCTAGAAATCTTATCTTAGCACTGTGTGACATTAGAGAAACCAAAGAAGAAAAATGAGAAGTTACTTCAACAAATTATATCAACTAATAACATTAATATGAAAGCATTTGGGATTCAACAAAAAAAAACGAATTCAACATTCATCATGAAGAAAAAACAAAGAACTCGAAGAGTGCATGGTAATTGTTTTTCTTGAGCTCAGGTTATGGTAATCTGTTCTTGTGTTTGGTAATGATGTCGCCTGTGTCACGGTCTCACACCAGTCAGGCACCAACTCATTTTACCACTACACACAACCAACTGCTTGACTGGCTACCGTTTGTTTGAAAAGTAAATGATTCCTGGGCGATTCTGGTAATATGACACCGCCGCACATTAATTGACTTGGCTTTATAAGATGCCGGTGTTTGTCCAATTTATCTTTTCTATATTTGTCTGGATCAATAACTTCATGGACTTGCTAATTATTATTGAAGTCAAAAATGTACTCAGTACCTTGTTGTCTTGTTGATTGTAACCAATACAGCAGAAAGTGTATCGCTGTCATCACGTGCCAAGTCGAGGGGGCGTAGGCGATCATGTATCTTTCAATCGTCTATCTTGAGTACTGACTATAAGTGCGTATTTGATAATTGTCTGTGTCATGAAGTTAGTCTAACGTAATGTTGTTGTCCGCTCCTCTTCCGTGCCATGAAGTTAGTTTCGACTAATATTGTTGTTAGTTTCTCTTCCGTGTCATGAAGTTAGTCTCGGCTAATGTTGTTAGTTTCTTTCCCTGTCATGAAGTTAGTCTCAGCTAATGTGTTAGTTCTCTTCCGTGTCATGAAGTTAGTCTCCTTTTTGCTTAATTGTCCAGTTGTAGTTTCTCTTCCGTGTCAAATCTCAAAGGGGTTAGTTCCTTCGTCTAATCGTTGTTGTTAGTTTCTCTTCCGTGTCATGAAGTTAGTCTCAGCTAATGTTGCTGTTAGTTTCTCTTCCGTGTCATGAAGTTAGTCTCAGCTAATGTTGTTAGTTTCTCTTCCGTGTCATGAAGTTAGTCTCGGCTAATGTTGTTGTTAGTTTCTCTTCCGTGTCATAAAGTTAGTCTCAGCTAATGTTGTTGTTAGTTTCTCTTCCGTGTCATGAAGTTAGTCTCAGCTAATGTTGTTAGTTTCTCTTCCGTGTCATGAAGTTAGTCTCAGCTAATGTTGTTGTTAGTTTCTCTTCCGTGTCATGAAGTTAGTCTCAGCTAATGTTGTTGTTAGTTTCTCTTCCGTGTCATGAAGTTAGTCTCGGCTAATGTTGTTGTTAGTTTCTCTTCCGTGTCATGAAGTTAGTCTCGGCTAATGTTGTTAGTTTCTCTTCCGTGTCATGAAGTTAGTCTCAGCTAATGTTGTTAGTTTCTCTTCCGTGTCATGAAGTTAGTCTCTAATGCGTTAGTTTCCGGTCATAGTTAGTCTCGCTAATGTTGTTAGTTTCTTCCGTGTCATGAAGTTAGTCTCAGCTAATGTTGTTGTTAGTTTCTCTTCCGTGTCATGAAGTTAGTCTCAGCTAATGTTTGTTAGTTTCTCTTCCGTGTCATGAAGTTAGTCTCAGGGTAATGTTGTTGTTAGTTTCTCTTCCGTGTCATGAAGTTAGTCTCAGCTAATGTTGTTAGTTTCTCTTCCGTGTCATGAAGTTAGTCTCGGCTAATGTTGTTAGTTTCTCTTCCGTGTCATGAAGTTAGTCTCAGCTAATGTTGTTAGTTTCTCTTCCGTGTCATGAAGTTAGTCTCGGCTAATGTTGTTGTTAGTTTCTCTTCCGTGTCATGAAGTAGTCTCGCTAATGTTGTTGTTAGTTTCTCTTCCGTGTCATGAAGTTAGTCTCAGCTAATGTTGTTGTTAGTTTCTCTTCCGTGTCATGAAGTTAGTCTCGCTATGCTGAGTTTCCGTGTCATGAAGTGTTGTTGTTAGTTTCTCTTCCGTGTCATGAAGTTAGTCTCGGCTAATGTTGTTGCTAGTTTCTCTTCCGTGTCATGAAGTTAGTCTCGGCTAATGTTGTTAGTTTCTCTTCCGTGTCATGAAGTTAGTCTCGGCTAATGTTGTTGTTAGTTTCTCTGCTGAAGTTAGTCTGCTAATGTTAGTTTCTCTTCCGTGTCACAGCTGGGAGTTAGTCTCGGCTAATGTTGTTAGTTTCTTAGTTTAGTCTCACAATGTTGTCTTCCGTCAAGTTGTCTCTGCAAGTTGTTGTTAGTTCTCCGGCGTATTTCCTAATGTTGTTGTTAGTTTCTCTTCCGTGTTATGAAGTTAGTCTCAGCTAATGTTTTTTTAGTTTCTCTTCCGTGTCATGAATTAGTCTCGCTAATGTTGTTGTTAGTTTCTCTTCCGTGTCATGAAGTTAGTCTCAGCTAATGTTGTTGTTAGTTTCTATTTCACGTTCTCTTACTGTCGTCCTCTGTCTTGTCTCCAATTAAATTTACAGGTTGTCACAGACTGACTGACTGACTGTTTGACTGACTGACTCACTCCCTCACTGACTGATTAGCTGACTGATTGACTCACTGACTCACTCACTCCCTGACTGACTCACTCTATGAGCTGACTCACTCACTCACTCATTCACTCACTCACTCAATCGTTCACTTATTCGCTCACCACCACCCACCCACTCACCCACCATCCACCCACTCACTTACCCCTCTCTCACTCAAAGATTGTGTTTTACAAGGCTCTTTTAGTATTGATGGTGATATGATTGCATTTCAAAATTGCGCTATTTGTCCTTTGATTTGATTTGCTTTATTGCATCTATTGAATTTTGTCACACATACATATACACATATATATATATATATATATATATATATATATATATATATATATATTTTTCAGCAAGAGTTAGAGTTGGAAAATGACTAAAGATATAGAAAGCAAGTTGAATGCATTTGAGAATAGATGTCTGCGAAAAATAATGAACATAAAATGGAACGAATTCAGGAGAAGTGGTGAAAATGTCTGGTCAACCACTAGTGACAACTGTTATAAGAAAGAGAAGATGGAGATATGTTGGACACATCTTGAGGAGAAATGATCAAGAAATATCAAAGCAGGCATTGAAGTGAGATGCAAAGGGTTCAAGAAAGAGAGGACGACCTAGGGAGACCCTGAAACGAACTTTGCTGAGAGAGACAAGAAATATCGGTCTCAGTTCCATGGAGGAGTTTGAGCGAGTTGTCCAGGATAGAGCGGTATGGAGAAATTACTTGCAGGTCCTATTAACGTATAACGGTACGAGAGGAATTATTAATTATTATATATAAAATACACATTATATTTACTATTTACGCATCTTTCGAAAAATTGGTTTCTTATATTGTACATTTCCTGATAAAAGTTGGAAAGAAAAAAACCAATAGACACGATCATAATTTATGTCCAGACTGTTGGGAAATAATTAAATACTGACCGCTGCTTCTGTAGATCGACAGTGATTAAAATTATTGATCTATTCTTTAAATGTCCCTGCCAAAATTCAGACAAACACCGGATAGGGCAGATATCTCTACGGGGAGACCGCAACGCGTGAGCATGACTTCCTGATGGCGATTTCCGACAATTGGTGACCGCTTGTGAGGACGCAAAGAAAAGTAGTCCCAGATATTTGCTAACTTAAGTGGTTGGTTAACGAGATAGTTTCCGTGCTCATGTAAAGGAATATGTTGTCAAACATTTCTTTTCAAGATTGAATCAACCTACAAGTGAATAGAACCAACAGCTTGCACCAGTTAGATTTTCTAGAACGCGTTCTATACTTAGTTTTGTTAGTCTCCAACCCAAATAGTTAAATACGATCACAGAATAATCACAATCAAAGTGTGATAAGTGGTTATGTGCCATTTTAGCACATTTATACAATTACCAAAAGCGGTAACTAATCAAATAACGACTCCCGCTAACATATCAGTACTCACACAGGGGGCTGAGATGCCGGTTTCCAAGGAACAACACGAAAAGCTAACAATACCTGTAACATTTTTTCTAGTACCTGTTTATTGAACAGGTGATCGACAGTTGTATAAAATGATAAAAAAAAAACAACAAAAGGATTGATGAGGGAAAGTACGTAAAGATGTGAAGTAGGCTTTACACACTTACAAGAACACATGAATTTATTTGTAAGTGTATCAATTCAATGCGGAGCGTCTGGTCGATTGGATTCGAGCGACTTCCATTGGGGAGCCCCGTGTTCCATCCACAGTAAGGTCAAGGATTTTAATTCTATGTGGCATAAAAGAAAACTCCTAACCTGTACATCTTCGCGGTGACTGCATTAAACATGCAGCCATTTTTTTTTTCGATCCAGAAGCACTTGAGCTTTCAGCTCTTCGGCTCGGTGTATGGACATCGTAACCCTTCGGTTCGATGACACGAACACCGTAAATCTTGAGAACCTGTGGCTTTTCTGTCAGTCCGCGGAATTGAACCCGCACTCACAGAGGACTTGTCACCCGCAGTTCAACGCGCTACGAACACGCTTGACAGGCGAGCGACATGCAGCCATTAAATTCCTCTAGTTGTCATTCTGAGTCCTCACAACAGAACACAATCGATTACGTAGCCGCATGTATACCAAATTCCAGACTGGTAATTCAGCCATATATATATATGGACAGACACCCCAGATTGCAGAGGACATACCTCAAGAATGCCCGAGTTTGATACACTGAGAAAAACCCACTGGCCTATTGAAACAGCACTGGACAAAAATCTATATTTATCTCTGTGTGAGCTACAAAAGACAGTGAAGTTCATACATGAGACAATATTGAATATATAGACAATGCTTCAAGGGAACGAAAGGAAGGAGAAAAAACAACCTTACTTTTTGTCATGTCTTGTGGCTCATGAGGCTTCTACAGGGAATCTCCAAACTACCCTTTGTCTTTTGTGACACTGTTTCATGTCAGAGATACTTCCTGTGTTTCTTCTTCTATTGTGCATCTCCAAGTTCGTTTTGGTCTTCATTTTACCTTTTCCTCTCCGATGTCCAAATGATGATTGTGTTTGTAGGTACGCCAGGGTTAATTATTAAAACATATCTATAACATTTCCATCTTTCTTATGAAGGATATTTTCCATACTTTCTAATTTGATGTCTGTCTAAGAGAAGTTTCCTGTTTGATTCTTTGTTTGACAATATATTAGCAACAAATTATGTGCAACATATGGATGAGAGTCTCTATGGTAAAGTGGTTAAGCAGTTTACTTTGCTTTTCGAAGGTTGTTGGTTCGAATCCAGTCCGAGTTACATGCGCACATCAGACCCATAGTATTGTTGCTGGAGCTGAGGAGTTCGTGCTTTGTGCTGCAACACTCTCTACATGTGGAGTGTTGTTTCTGCCGAGAGGGACGGAGACTTATGGGGAAACCCGGTGCAGTGAAGTCAATCGTTCGCCTTTAGACAACCTCTTTTTTAAACATATAAAAAAATAATACAAACAGGTGCTTGGACTATGTGGCTAAGTGGTTAAGCCCTTACCTTGCCAGGCGACGGTCGTGGGTTCGAATCCAGGATCGCGTCGTTCTGTTCACGAGTGAATTTTTATCCAGAGACCTCTAGGATTGTTGCCAGAACTACTGAGTTCGTGCTTTGTGCAATACTCTTAGCAAGTGGCGTATCATTTCTGCGGAGAGGTTCCGAGCCATATGGGCGTAACACCAGTGCAATGAAGTCAATCCTTCGGCTTAAAAACCCTTTCATTGACAAATTTGAGTGATCAAAGGTGACCAGTTTGTGAACATCTCTCTTGAGTTCAGTATCATAGTCACACGTTTTAGCATCTCCAACATTTGATAAAATTGGAATTGTATTCATTCCATCTGCTGATCTCTACTAGACAGACCTTTCTCAAGAGAACAGTAAAGAGACACTAGAATATCTTTGTTGAAATTAACTATATCGAAGATTAAAGTGCTTGGAAGGGTTTTCCAATCTGTTTCTGTCGACTCACTTTGATATCACTGATATGTGTCATGACAGGCAGCAGAAACATCCAAGCTCCGCTGATGTTTGTCTTGTACGCACGAGAACAAGGTTCTGCAATGAATTTAACAAAGCAATTGGAGAGAAAAGCGCACGTAAAAAAGGAATGAATGAATCACAAATCTGAAATCACATAGAAACAGAAGGCCAACGTTCTCACAATGCATGAGGGTTCTATCAGTCAACCAGATTAAATATGTTGACTTTTAAAGCAGGGGGAGTAATATGGGCGGTACAGGGAAAGACAATGGTTCAATGATAGTTTGGAGATTGCCAGTTGTGGTTCGTGGCAGAAAATCCTCTCTTGTTAAAGATAAAGTTTCCACAACATCGTGCTGGCAACAATAGCAAATTTGGTGACTTCTGAACGTAGTAGCCATATGATGTGACCACAGGTTCATTTTACATGTTACGGAGTCAGTTCTTGATCACATACTTAAATCCGGCGCTGGTCCGTGGACACAGTTCCTCGAAGCTCATCTCAACAAAACCAGTATCGACCCTGCTTTTTGTTTGTTCCTTATAGAGCGTAGACCTTCAACTGATTCCCACTTTTCTGCTAGTCATATATTTCTAGTTTGGAATTCAAGATTATTTTGGATATATATATATTTATATCTGTACGTACCAACAATTCGCACACTTCATATTATTATTTACACAATTTAAACGTTTTTAAAATAAACTTTGAACTTAAGAATCTGACTTTGTCAATGATGAAGTTTATCCTCACCATCATTATCATCACCACTTCATCATTATTATCATGATCATCGTTATCCTTAACATCATCATCTTCATCATCATCATCATCATTATCATCATCCCATCCTCATCATCATCATCATCATCAGCATCAACGACATAATCACCATCATTTACATCATCATCATTATCATCATCCCATCCTCATCATCATCAGCATCAACATCACTATCATCAACATATAGCACGTCATTTGCAGAACGTCACTCTCAGCAAAGCTAGTCTGAAAAAAAACTCAGTATCTATCAAGTTCTCCTGCCTACTCCAACTTCCTATTTAAAATGTTGTTAGTTTACTGTAGCTACCGTTGTCTAAGTCGTCCCCTATATCGTTTTCTGCGAGCCATGTCCTCCATTACTGTTTTGTCTAAAACCTCACTGTGAGGTTTTATTTGACCAAATTATTTCAGTTTTCGGGATATTTAGTCGTCGGATCACCATCATTGCACGTCGAACAAATGAGTCCATAAGTGCTCCGATCTCTCCCTCAGTATGTCTCTCAGCGTGTGGCGACTAACGACACCGGTTCTTTGTTGGTTTACAATTCTTCTTTGTCTGCCAGCATAGCGTTCTTGTCGAGCTACACCACACTTAACTTTGAGTACATTTTTCGGGATATGATATTGTTTATGAGCAAATGTTCTTCGATGTTCAGATATTAAAGGATATCTAATATCTCTCTTCACTGTCCAGTGCGTTCTAAGAATATGCAGAAATTTACCCCCCCCAAAAAAATTCGATACTTTTCTTTAATGTTTGTGTTTATTGTATGAGGTTTAACCCGTTCTATTTTTCTCTTTCTTTGTCTATGCTTTCACTCTCTTGTTGACACTGTGTAAGAAGTTCTTCGTTAGATATATTATTTGGACAGAACACGCTTAAGAACACTCATTAATCAAAATCGAACTGGTACGGTAAGTCGCTGGACGCGCTGTTGGAGATATTGCGAAGGAGATCGGAGCACCTATGGACATGTCCGGAGTGCAATGAAGATATTCCAAACTGAAACTGAAACGCTTAAGAACTTTCGCATACAAGTTGTATGGAGGGTATAAGTCTTAGATAATATATCTTGTTCTCTCATTGACCTGCATTCTGATCCACACAGTAAAGAATGCTGTAGCATAACAGAAAATAAAGATATGTCCTGTTTCTTCTTCTTTTGTTGTCACACTGCTACCAGGTTGTTGCCCAATGTTGTGGTTTTCTGTTTTTGTCTTGCGCTGTTCTGGTGGTTTGGATGATTGTTATTTTTGCTCTTTGACAGGATTCTACTAAGCCATGTAACCATCTTTTTCGTGGTTTTTCTCTCTCCTTCTTTCCTGATGTTCTGTTGTAGAAGACTCTGTATACTGTGGAGTATGGATGCATTCTTATTAAGTGGCCAAACCATTCTTTGTTATCTATGTAATTCAAGCAAAGATATGTCCAAACTCTTCTATTCTATTTCATTTTATTTTTCTTTGTCTATGCAAACGAACCAAAACGACTATTTATATTTTCCTACTACAGTATTCTGAAAGTAGCTGTACCTGAATACGAGATTCATGGATTCATTGGGTGATCATCTTTGAACTTCGGTGAATAAATATAAGTGCTACGATCTCTTTCTCACACAGGAAGATCTCAGTAGGAATGCAAACTCCGTTGAACCCAGTACAAACTCCGTAGCACCGGCGAATGCCCCATATGTTAATTTAAAGAAGGTGTACATTTTTGTGGGAATTTTATAAAAATACTTTTAATGAGCTTAACTCGGACAACGGCTTTGCAGCCTACTTTTTAATGAGCTTAACTCGGACAGCGGCTTTGGCTAATGGCTTACTCGACGGCTGCTGCCTTTTTAATGAGCTTAACTCGGACAGCGGCTTTGCTGCCTACTTTTTAATGAGCTTAACTCGGACAGCGGCTTTGCTGCCTACTTTTTAATGAGCTTAACTCGGACAGCGGCTTTGCTGCCTACTTTTTAATGAGCTTAACTCGGACAACGGCTTTGCTGCTACTTTTAATGAACTTAACTCGACAACGCTCGCCTACTTTAATGGTTAACTCGGACAACGGCTTTGCTGCCTACTTTTAATGAACTTAACTCGGACAACGGTTTTGCTGCCTACTTTAATGGCTTAACTTGATAACCTGCGCCTACTTTAAAAAATTTTCAACTGTTAAGAATTGTTAATGTGTATAACTTAAACACGGAACCTACATTTTATCGTCTGTCTTCAATAAGACTAGAAACTAGATCTCACCTACACTTATATCAGGGAGCTCTGACAAAATATTCCGATCTGCCTAAACGATACACTAACCGAGTACCTTTATAAAGAGATTCGAACACAGTACATCCACCTCACAGAGACCTATATCAGAACAAGAGAAAATACCAAGTCGTAATCTTAAAAATCAGTATAGACCACACATGTACTGCAAGACTGTCATTATTGTATGTCTTCCTTAGAAAGGGCTGCTGGCCTTACAATACAACACTACATTCAAAACTAGATGGCATCAGAGATATGCTTCAGTCAACAGTCGACTTTATCATAAGAACGCTTCTGAAGGTATAATCATCAAAATAGCGATGGCAAAGAAGAAGAATGAGCATCTGGGAAGTAGCTTAAGTGTTAGTTAGCTTGATCACAACCCAAGTCTATCTGGTTCAAACTCCATGGCAGGCAGTTTGGAAACAAGTTCGTTTCTGTGGAATTTTTACGAAAGTTAAAAATAGACCACACCCTTCAGAAAACAATATCAAACTACTAAACGTAATAGTGGTGTCTAGAAAATCAACGACTCGTTTACTGTGGTCGATGGCTACATCCTGTGAAGGATATGCCACGATTAGATTAGAAAGAAGAAGATTGTAGTACACAAACGAATGATAACAGCAGTAACACAATGTTCAAATCTCTCCTAAACGATATAATGCGGGGATTGTATGTGGGTTCTGAAATATCAACTAAGGGCAGAGATAATCAATTGTAACTGAAGTTTAAAAAGATGATACATTCTTTGGAAATAGCTTTATGATCCCTGACAAGAACAGACTTGGGAAAACAATAAAAAAACTGCTGCAACCTTTAGAAAGAGACATGCCACCCAGAAGATTGGTAGACTCTAAACGGACACCATTTTGGTTCCCAGTTACAATCAATTTATACCACAGAGGATAAATACTAGCAAAAAGGGACAAAAGCCTTGTGTAAACACATTCACATTTGCCACCTTGCAAAACATTGTAAGCCACGTGTGGGTAATATTTCCAACAATCTGATCATATTGTACTCTAAGATCTCTACTCCACGCAAGCGAAAGAAAGTGGAGAATAAAGTGTGGAAAACATATGTAGAATGTTGTTTGAATTCCAATGGTTACCTTCACCTTCTGTGAAGAGAGTTTCATTTTGATGTCTTCTCTTTCAAGCCATATCTTATAATATAGAACATCATTGAGTTTCACATCTTTATCATTCTGATATTTATCACATTTATTTTCACAGAGGACAACAACGCCGTGGCAACATAACATTAAAGAAACATTGAATATGACGATGGAGAAGGCGGGAGAACTCGCTAGATATTAATACTTTTTTAAGGTGAGCTATGGTGAGAACGATGTACTGCTAAGACCTAGCTACATCCCCCGATCCAAAAGCGCTTGAGCTTTTCAGCTCTTCGGCTCGGTGCCATGGACATCGTAACCCTTCGGTTCGGTGCCACGAACACCGTAAATCTGGGGAATCTGGCTTTTCTGCCATCCCGCGGAATTGAACCCGCACACACAGAGGATAGTCACCCGTAGTCCAACGCGCTACGAACACGCTGGGCAGACGGGCACCTAGCTACATGATGAATTACGCACGTTAATGATGTAGAAAGTTCACCATGTGTGAAATCAAAAGTTTGAGGTAGACGGCGGTGATCACCAGGAAAGATAGATTACGAAATGAAGACATCAGAAGCAGAGTGGACATAACTTCATGCACTGAATACATGGAAGGACAAAAATACAGTGGAATTTATGAGAATGAAATACAACCACCATCAATAACAGCATACAATAAAGAGATTAGGTACTTTTTTTTTTTCCGCTTCAATCAGACGAGTTTCATCTCTAACCCTGCTTTTTGCGTGAAAATCTGTTTCCAATTGCTTACAATGGCAGCAGCCGCGCATTGGCAAAATTCACGGCAGCCGTGGCTCAACGTACTCTACTAGTATTCCTCGCCATACAGGCAGATTTTCTCGACTTCAAAGTACTCAGTTATCGTCCTGGTAAGACAGGGGACTCAACAAATGCCGACAGTGGTTCGGAACAGCTATGAGGCGTCCACAGCTAGCAGGCCAGCTCCCATCAACTACTCTAGAAGCCCAGATCAGGTACTAAAGTCAAGGGAAGACTAAGAAAAAGATGGATAGACAATATAAAGACCACACTACATAAACACGGATATAACACAAGGGCGACTCATCTGGCACTGGAACGCAAATTAAAGCTCCCACCCTTACGCTTAACGGCAAGTGTAAACAACCAATTCCATCATCCATCTGGTGACAGACAATAGACAATGATATACAATTTTGACTGCACCCGGGGATATTAAAACAAAAGTTCAATGACAATTTCATACAAGACAATTTCACACAGGAAAATTTAACACCAGACAATTGCACACGTAACAATTGCACACATAGACACTTGCACACAATACAATTGCACACACATAGAAGTGAACACAGCAACATGTCATGGTGTTTTAATCTGAAATGAAACAGTATAAACAGACAAGTGACATCAATCATCTTTAATTTAAATAAACTCTTGCCATAAACACAAATTATTGTAAATTATCCACACGTCACAAAAACCGAAGCTTATCAAAGCAGACATTGAAGTGGGATGCAAAGGGTTCAAGAAAGAGATCGACCTAAGGAGATCCTGAAACGAACTTTGCTGAGAGAGGCAGGAAATATCGGTCTCAGTTCCATGGAGAAAATTGAGCGATTTGCCCAAGATAGAGCGGTATGGAGAAATTACTTGCATGCCCTATGTAACGTAGAACGGTACGAGAGAAATTATTAATTACTATTATTACGTTGATCAATCCCACATGGTTTAGAGAGCATATCGTAGTCAAACGAGACAAGAGTTCGATTCTTCGTTAATTTCTTTCTTCTTCTTCTTTGCGTTCGTTCTTTACCACCAATTTTAATCATTCTTTGTGATATGTTTGATCTTTGCCAAGAACGTGTATACATTGCACATTGGTTTGGTAGGCCCCTAAAATCGTAGACTTCTACACGTTTAGGACACGTGCATCCGATTTCAGCAAAGTTAATTTCTTTGATATTCCTGACCTTAAAGATTCTTAGAGGAGTTTGCGGCTATTTGAGAAAATCAACTGTTTTAGATATTTCGAAAAAATAAATAAAGAAAGAAAACTTGTAATTTAGCAATAACAAATAACGTGCTGGTATATCCCCATCCGCGTGAAAAAAAAAGAACTTGACACCGGATCTCTGCATTGTTCCGAAAGGGATGGGTTGTTGGGCGCCTATCTTCATTACTAAATCAACAGCCGAAACCACAACAGTCTAGCGGAGCTGTCTAATTCAAACACAGTGTTCAACACAACGTGATTTAACTGTGATACTAATCACACGGTCAAGGTTGAAATGACAGACTGAGCATCGATACTCAAGATCCTGATACGGACAGAGAAGTGTATGTATGACCTGGGGTCAAGTATAACATTTCTCTTGACAAACACAACAATATTGGAATTTAGTTTGTGATTTGTTGTCAATTAAATAATATTTCTAACAACACAGTTGGAAGAGAACACAGAATAACACAGTAGAAATAGAACATAGGAACAACGTATCAAATATTATAAAACGAAGTGGAATATTTCAGGTCATGTTCTTAGATCAACAAAAGAGACTAAAATCAACATTGTCATTATGTGATCACAGTTGGAAAAAAATGAAGAAAAGAACAATTAAGAAGAAAGTAAACTATTGGAGGATGTAAAACTGTTACAAGATCTTTCAACTCTAGAAGAATCGCATCAATGGAGATCTAAAACATCGCCTTA
The DNA here is from genome assembly GCA_020796225.1 of Arion vulgaris. Classification (NCBI taxonomy): domain Eukaryota; kingdom Metazoa; phylum Mollusca; class Gastropoda; order Stylommatophora; family Arionidae; genus Arion; species Arion vulgaris. The sequence continues at coordinate 16,124,316 of CM036763.1, read as the reverse complement.
TGTTCCGCCTTTGGACGAAAGAAAAAACTAACTAGCTACTAAATAGTTGATAAAGTATTGTCAAATTCTCAGGTCCGTAAACACAAAACAGCACAAAAATCACTATTCTTTTCTTTTCTCCAATCATGTTTGTCTCACGTCAGGATAGAAGAGATTTATAGAACGGGTTTGTATGCGCTCATAAATAGTGTCTTTCGTCGCAATGTCTTTCTTGAGATCACTTCTGCTGGCAGACCCTTTGCTTTGTATCCATTGTTCTGAGTAACATTTCTATTTGAAGTCACTGTTTTATTGTAATCTGATTATGTGACGAACTATAATTATGTTTCTTGATGAAGTTCAGTCTGACATGTCCCGTTTTCCGCTTGAAGTCTTATTTCTAAACCTGTCTCTTCTTCTGAATTCGCATTTGCCTGAAGATAATTCTTCTCTATCGTGATTAGTTTTCTTATATCATTTGATTAGAAAGCTAATCAAACAAATGAAAGATGTCTAGAAGAGACAAACTATGAATCACTCATCTTTTGGAAAACTAATCAAACAGAGATGAAGTGTCATGAAGAGACAAACTATGAATACAACTCATCTTCTTGGAAAACTAATCACAACAGAGATGAAGTGTTATGAAGAGAGATATATACAACTCTTTTGGAAAATTTAATCATATAATGAGATAATGTCTTGAAGAGCAAATATGAATACAACTCTTACTTGAAAATACAAGTAGTAGAGAAATAGTGAAATATTATATGTATGGTTTGTTATAGTTAGAATATATTTTATACAACATTTTCTAGAATTGGTTAAGCAAATCAGTTTTTAAAAGTTAAATAAAATATGGAACTTAGCTATTTTGTATTAAAACTAAATACGTATTTTCAATTCAATGTTGATATCAATCCTAACATATGCAGCGAGGTATGACTAAAGATATAGAAAGCAAGTTGAATGCATTTGAAAATAGATGTCTGAAAATATGAATATAAAATGAAACGAATTAGAGAAGTGTTAAATCAGAAATATCTGGTAGGCATAGTAACAGTAGTTAAAAGAAGGAAGATGGATGTTAATACTTGTAGAAGAAATATCAAAGATATCATAGCTGCGCAGTGGTTACCATGGTTAAATTCTGGGTAGAATAGAACCACTGTTACATAGCAGCATTCGTAATAAGGTTACTATGGTAGAGTTTGTTAAATGATGATGTTCTAAACGTGTAGAAGTTATATTTAGGCTATCAACAATGTGCAAGTATAACGTTCTTGGCAAAAGATCAAATATATACAAAGAGTATTAAAATTAGGTCTAAAGAGAAGTGAAAAAGAGATCATAGTGGCATTGAATGGATGCAAAGGTTCAGAAAGAAGTAGAAGACTATATAGAACTTACTGAGAAGCGAGTCTCAGTTCATTAGGAGATTGAGCAGTTGCTAGGAAGAACGTTATAAAATTACTTGAGGTCTATGTAATATAACGATATTATGAGAATTATTATATTATTATTATCATCATGATATTGTAAATATTTAATAAATTTTGAAAGATGTGAAGATAAGGTGAAAGAGAAGTATAATATATAAGATGATGTCTTTAGATGTTTATAATGTTTTCTTCAGAGTTAGTAATAGGTTTAAGAAGGCCAGATTAAATTTGAGATACAATTTTGAATTAGTTATATGCTGAAGGTTAATAGAAAATTAATAAAACACAGGAGTAGAAATAATATGGTTTCTATTATTTGCTTTTAGTAAATAATTAACAATATGAAAGAAAGTAGTAAAAGAATGTATCATCTATCGTAGAAGTTTTTGATGTAAGTGTTGATTATTGAAGGAAGTAATAAATATGGTACGTAATTTAAAGTTTGTAATATATATGTTATCGTTACTGTAGAAGTTAGTTAATATATATATGTTTATCATTACTGTAGAAGTTAGTTAATATATATGGTTATAATTACTGTAGAAGTTAGTTAATATATATATGTTATCTTACTGTAGAAGTTAGTTAATATATATATATGAGTTATTAATTATGTAATTGTAAGTTAGTTAATATATATATGTTTATCATTATTGTAGAAGTTAGTTAATATATATGGTTATCATTATTGTAGAAGTTAGTTAATATATATATGGTTATCATTATTGTAGAAATTAGTTAATATATATATGTTTATCATTACTGTAGAGTTAGTTAATATATATAGGTTATCATTATTGTAGAAGTTAGTTAATATATATATGTTATCATTATGTAGAAGTTAGTTAATATATATATGTTATCATTATGTAGAAGTTAGTTAATATATATATGGTTATAATTATGTAGAAGTTAGTTAATATATATATGTTTATCATTATTGTAGAAGTTAGTTAATATATATGGTTATCATTATTGTAGAAGTTAGTTAATATATATATGGTTATCATTATTGTAGAAGTTAGTTAATATATATGGTTATAATTACTGTAGAAGTTAGTTAATATATATATGGTTATCATTACTGTAGAAATTAGTTAATATATATGGTTATAATTATGTAGAAGTTAGTTATATATATATGGTTATCATTATTGTAGAAGTTAGTTAATATATATGGTTATAATTACTGTAGAAGTTAGTTAATATATATGGTTATAATTACTGTAGAAGTTAGTTAATATATATGGTTATAATTACTGTAGAAGTTAGTTAATATATATGGTTATAATTACTGTAGAAGTTAGTTAATATATATGGTTATCATTATTGTAGAAGTTAGTTAATATATATATGATTATCATTATTGTAGAAGTTAGTTAATATATATATGGTTATCATTACTGTAGAAATTAGAATTAAATGATCGTTCTTTTCGTGAAAAAAGAAATACGTAGCTATCTTTACTGTTTTTCTTCTTTTTTTTTTTGGGCGAGTATAGCCTATTTAAATCGAGGCACGCACTACTCAACCTAAGAACGGTTTTTTTAAAAAGTTACATCAGAACGTATATTTTAATATATTAACAAGAATGAACTCATTAGAGATAATCCAAAGTTAATTATCTCATTGCAAGACTATTCTTTCTCTTTCTTTCTCTCTCTCTCTTGCGATCGTTCTTTTTCGGCCATTTTAACCATTCTTATTGTGATATATACACAGCCTTTGCCAAGAACGTATTTGTACGTCACATCGTTCAGCGCCATTTGGAGCTCTAGTGCGTATCCTTCGGTGACATGTCCGGTTTCAGCCAGCGTTTACTGGGTTCGCTCTCCGTTAGCCTTTGACTGTTCCCAGCCGACGTGCAAAGCAGCAGGTTGCTATTTTCTTTTAGGGTTGCGATCCTTAGACGATCTACCCTCCTGGGTTGTTGAGCGTCGTCTTCCCAGGTTACCGATTTTTATTTGGACTACTTGGTTTGCCTGTCGTCCAGATTTGAGTGCGGTTTACTCCGCTAGGCTTTGATTGTCCCCAATCAAACTACAAGGCAGTAGTAGTAAGACTATTCAATCCTTGCCGGTTAAATAACGGAAGCCTGCATCCCCTCCTCCTCCCTCTCCCCGTGCTATTAGTTTTCCTCTGCATTAGTTTCAGTTTCACCTCAGCAACTGTTGCAAGGATTGTCACACCAGAATAGGCCATTACAGCCACAACAGATATTGTGATTCTAGAAGAAACTACGTGACGTAAAACCTCAAATGAACAACACATTTGAAGTAAATTATAGGTGTCCAGGAACGATCTCAGACTCACTGTCCTGTTTGTGGTCAGTGCTAGAATAGAAGCATAGCTGTTTGAATGCAGAACAAGAAAAAAACATGTACTATGTTGCTTTGTACAAGGATTTTTATCTGATGATGTTTACACAAGTAGTTGTATTCTACAGGGTGTTCAAGATAATTGCAGCCCCATTGACAAATCGAAAGTTGCCAGATAACCTATCGCGTTGTGTAAATTTACTATTTAAACCGGTTCTGACTAGCTCGTCCTACGTCACATTTGTTCATGCCCCTTCCCGCACTACAATTACATACCGTCACACAACCTTGACCTATACTACGTCATAGCTGAACCTTCTCATTTTCAAACATATATGCCAGATTAGCTCCATTCACAGACCGCTTTTATCTTGAACGCCCTGTAGAATCAACTAACTTATTCCTTTACCAATGAGCTTGTACAAGGGTTATCGAATGTACAGGGATTACCGAACATGCATGGATTAGCGACTGTACAAAGATTACCGAATATACACGGATTATCGAGTGTATTTTATATTTAGAATTAGTCATTATAACCCATTCAAGTTAGAGCTATTGAGAGTAACAATGAGTAGAGAAATAACTAAAAGTTGGGCTGATCAACAGCAACATTTGGTCGAATAAAGCGATACCTTATTCTTGTTTCAATTAAGTTTTCAAAGCAAATACCTGAATCATTTAGTCAGATAAATATGTTTTATTGTACCTGGCACGAGCCACTACCCGACCAAGCAGTCATCCCAGCACGATCATCTCTAGGAACTGACCGGTTTCAGAACAGTCTGGCACAATTTTGTATCCCAGAAAAGGTGAGGATTAATTCTGTAGCTAAAGTACACAACTGACGTGTGCCGCAGCCACTGCAACAAAGTTTTATTGAGGTAGCTGTATCTATGACTCAAACACACTGTGTTCTCATGAAACAATGTCCATCGATGAAACACTCGTGTTTGTTCTAATTGGCCGTCTTTTTTGACTGTATTTGTATTAAAGACGAATCACATATGCAATCAACAAAGATCGCCGTCTAAGCACGTGCATATTTCCCGTGATGCTGCTCAGGAGTCTTCAGAGCGTTCTCATATTTCATTTCCGGCTCCTGCAGAAACATGATTGAGCCAATAGCTTTGTCAGAGCTGAAGACAGTATAAATAGATGAAAGCTGTTTGGAAAATGTGTCCAAGCTATACAATTCAGTATGAAGTTTTACAAAAGTATAACTGTCTTGATTTCTACTAAGTAATGAAACGGTACAATACAATAAAATGTAACTTTATAATAGATGAAATACCGATACTCAATTTCAAGCATGTATCTTTACACACAAAATGAGCCCTATACAATATGATCTTCATCCTAATTGTGTGCTAGCAGTGTTAAAACTGGTGGACACTTACAGCAAATGAAAAATTATAACAACATAGATGAAATGAATGCGTAAAATAGCATGGACAACAAGGAGAGAGAGAGAAGGTAAAAACGAGACTATTAGAATCTTGGTAGGAACAACACAAGTCATAAGAGATCACGAAAGAAAAAACCAAATGTTTGGCCATGTAACACGATTACCGTCCAGTCTGTGGCCTAGGGGATAGTGACTCGGTCTATTAACCCCGACGTTCTGAGTTCGAATCACGCTGCGGACAGTTTGGTTGTATATTGTTTCACGTGGATTTTTACAAAGGACGATGGCACCACCCGTTCAGAAAGCAATGACAAACTACTGAACGTAATAATGCCTAGAAAAATCACAAACAGCGTTAAAAGCTGGGGTTGATTCGCAAAATCCTGTAAAGGATATGCAATTAAGTTTAGTATACTACAACGAGAACTAATATTCATATACACAATGGTTTCAAGGCCAAAGATCACTCACGCAAACGATGGATCTCAGAAATAGCAGAGATAGTAGGAAACATCATATACGAGGCGCACTCGAGGACAATAGCAAGAGATCTTTGAATCCCCTGAACTCTGAAAGGCGTAACAGGAGAAGACAATAGATAGATAGATGAAATAGAGAAAAGAGTGTGTGTTTCAGTTTGGATTATCTTCATTGCGCTCCGGACATGTCTATGGGTCCCCCGATCTCCAACAGCATCCAGAGACTAACCGTACCAGTTCGATGTTGACTGATGAGCTTACTCAAATATCAGTTGTGCTGTTCTTTTTGACTATCCCAATTTTCAATCCAAACTCTTGCAATCTAGCAATTGGTGTGGGCTGGTGTAAATAAAAATCCTCTTTACGGCCACACTCTATGAGAGAGTTCAAAATGTCAGCTCTATCCATTGACTAACAAGTCTGATATGGTGGCAGAGCTAGCAAGCCTGTCTGCTCTCTTATTGTCCTCGACACCCATGTGCACCGGAACGAAGATGAATGTAATTCTGCGAATTGTTGATGCTTGTGGGGATTCAGTCACTTCCTGCGCACCGAACCAGCCTCCACCTTTCGGATCATAATCAATGAATCACTCGGAATGCACACATGAGTGTAATTTTGGGACTCCAGCCACAGTAGTGCCCTAGTCACCGCCAGTATTTTTATTGAGTACAGTTGTGTGTACGAAAAGACAATGTTTAAGAATCACTCTATGCGTCCAGAGACGCTTAAAAAATTACCATCATGTATCGTGTCCTTTGATAAACATTCTCCCGTCTCTTCCATTGTCATGTACACAGCTTCTTTAATCTCGTTAACACCACTGTCTTGGTCATTCCCTGCCTCGTCTTCCAGAATCCATGTCCACCAGTACTGTTTTTTTTTTCCAAACTACTGTGACTTTTAATATGATCAAAATATTTCAGTTGACAAGAAATAATTATCGATATAATGAAAGACTGCAGGAAAACTGTCAGCATCATCATCAACTAGCTTGTCAGCTTGTCCTGAGCAGAACTTTACCATCCTAACAGTCTTTTGGAATTTCTCTCTCTCATAGACCAGATGTTCTGCCGCTGCAGCCAGAATCATCAATTACAATCATCAGTTACATTCTGAATCCATCTTTAATATGGTTTTCCTCTTCTTCTCTTTTTCTGAATGTCTCCTTCCAAATGGGTCTTATCCAACCCTTGATGCCTCTTTCATCATCAAGGTGTGTATCCTTTATAGGACGTTGCTCTCTTTGCAGCGCATCTGAAATTCACTCTGTCTCTGCCAGTTCACCCACTTTGCCGATGGTCATATTCCTGGTTTCTTTAATATCTTGTAACTATCTTCTTCTTGGTCTGCCTCTGCGTCCTGGGACCTTGCCCTCAAATATTGTTCTCTTCAGGCCATCGTGACTCTTGATGTGACCAAAGTATCTAATTTTTCTGTATGTTGTTTATCAGCCAATTCTCTTTAACATTTAGTTCTTTCAGAACCTCAGTGTTTTTTCATTGATGTCTCTTTACCTGTCCAAAATATTTCAATTTTCTTATTCTTATATGTAGCATCAGCCAGTTTTATTAGATTTTGAGTTCTTTCTATATATATATATATATAATATAATAATATAATAGTTCCTCTCGTACCGTTATACGTTACATAGGGCATGCAAGTAATTTCTCCATACCGTTCTATCCTGGGCAACTCGCTCAATCTCCTCCATGGAACTGAGACCGATATTTCCTGCCTCTCTCAGCAAAGTTCGTTTCAGGGTCTCCTTAGGTCGACCTCTCTTTCTTGAACCTTTGCATCCCACTTCAATGCCTGCTTTGATATTGTTGATCATTTCTCCTCAAGGTGTGCCCAACATATCTCCATCTTCTCTTTCTTATAACAGTTGTCACTAGTGGTTGACCAGACATGTCTCTGATTTCATCACTTCTCCTGAATTCGTTCCTTTTATATATATATATATATATATATTATGCTCTCTTCTCTGTCCATGATAAACAGAGGACTCTTCTGTAAGTCTTATATTCAAACGCACATGTTTATTTTTTTCCATTTCCTAGTTAAATGTAAAAAGCTATGTAAAAATGGCAAAAATCGTAAATTTTTAAATTGCTATTGTAAATTGATCACCAGGAAATATAGACTACGATGACAGAGAAAACGATGACATCAGAAGCAGTGTGGGCATAGCCTCATGCACTGAATACATGGAAAGACAACAAATACAAGGATTCAGACATTTAATGAGAATGGAAGACAACCAAACACCAATAACAGCATACAATAAAAAGAGACCAGGTCATAGAACCAAGGGAAGACTGAGAAAAAGATGGATAGACAATATCAAGACTACACGAAATAAATACGCTATAAGGACGACTCATCTGGCCCTGGAACACAAATTAATGCTCACACCCCTACTCTTAACAACAAGAGTGGACAATCACCTTCATCATCAACCTGCGGAGAATATAATAGACGAAACAGATAATTAAACAAAGTTTACATATATTCTCTATGTGTTTACATTTCTTTGGTAGACACAAAATGTCTATACATTATTTTGGCGGACTTTGCATGCATATATATATATATATATATATAGATAGACTCCAGGACGTGCCAGAACCTTTCAAACTAATGTTGCCAATATTGTTTCCTTGACATGCCCGAAAGGCTGGTACTTTCCGAGACCAAAAATACACAAAGCACTAACAATGTAATCAAGCGCAGGATCAAGTTTTTAGGACCGTTACTGTGACATTGCTTCTCTTGCTAGAACCGCTAATTTGTTTATAACAGTGTCACAGCGCATTTCACTTTCCCATGCTGGAAGGGAATAATCAACGCCATGTTACTAATGAAAGTATACAGTAGTGCAGTGGTTCCCAAACTTTGCATTACTGTGGATCCCCCTTTTAAACACATTTTGCTGCCTCGACCCCAAATGTTTCTATATATGATAATGGAGAGGAATGAATTATCCGTGTGTAACAATAGTAAATAATGTCTGGAACTTAACATTTTAATAAAGAACAAAGAAAAACAATGTAGGTCTATAGAATCAAAATAAAATGCCAACTTACCGCCAAATTTGAATGAATCTTTCACATCTGCAGCTCACAAAACGAATTAATTTTCAGAATATATCCACAATTACATGTTTGTAATGTCAAAAATCATAATATTTCTTCAAGCGTTTGAGGACCCCTGGGAGAACTCTGGGGGGTCCGCGGACCCCAGTTTGGGAAACGTTACTCGAGTGTTTATAAATGACTGACTCTGACAGAAAATGCCGTAAGCTCTTTCTACATTTTCTGCTAACTCTGCTACAAACATTGCATCAAATTGGATGTGTCGAAATGAGACAAATTTAAACTGTAGTGTTTAAAGTTTGCTTGGGTTTCCTGTGCCACCCAGTTTAGAAGAAGGTTTTGTTATGATTAATCTGTGATTGAAAGACTTTGAATTTATTGATTGATGTTGATTAGGACATCTCATGTGCAAAATTCGGTGAAGGGACCATGTAATTTGCGAAGATTTTTTTACCAGGAAGATGTTGCCTGCAGTGCATGAGCTCTCTCGATTTTGATCGGCGAGTGTCTCTTGTAATTCTTGAAGATGGAATATTTTTGTCATTCGAAATACAAACTTTCTTTTCCCCAATTAATTTTCAAATTGAAATAGCCTTTCCTGTCTGGCTTTTCATGATTTTAACTGAACTAGGTTTTTCTCAAACTAATACACAGATCACGTTTTGTCAGTCCATATCCGATGAAATGGACTAGGAACGAACCAACACTGGAAAATCAGGATCTCTGGAAAAATATTCAGATGGCTCCACGAGGAGCGAACCTGGTACCTTTGGCACTAGAGAGAGCACTAACCTCTAGTCACGAGGACTCCTGATTGAAAATTTGATAAATACAAGGCAAATATATAACTTTGTGCTTATTAGTTTTTTGTGTGTAAGTGCTATTAGTAAAGTTTAATCTGTGTCTGGTTACAGTCATAAGATACAGGTAAAAGTTACGAAAAGTGTTTGATTTACATAGATATAATATGATTAAGTGGTTACGCCGTTGACCTGAAGGTCGTGGGTTCGAATCCGGACCACGTTGCTCTGTTTGTCGAGTATATTTGTTATAGAGAACCCTAGGATTGTTGCCGGAGCAACGGTTTCGTGCATTGCGCGATGTTTTCAGCAGGTGGCGTGCCATTTCTACAAAGAGGGACAGAGTTATATTGGGTAAAACCCGGTGCTATGAACTATGAAGTAAATCCTTCAGCTTGACTCTATCACAGTTTCACAAAATATTGTTTTATTAACAAAACAAGAAGAACATTTTCACAGCTGCACAAAGTTTCAGTTTAAGTTTGGAATATCTTCAGTTTGCACTCCGGACATGTCCATAGGTGCTCCAATCCTTCCAATATCACGAACAGCGTCCAGCGACTGACCGTACCGTTCGATATTTACTGATGAGTCTACTCATATTCCTGTTATGCTGTTCTTTTTGTGTTACTCCAATCTTAAGGCCCAGCTTCTGCAATCTAGTAGTTGACGTGGATTGGTTTAAATCTTCTTTGCGGCTACACTCTATGAGATCGTTCAGAATGTCAACTCTATCCAATGGTTGGCCCCCTGATATGGTGCCAGAGCCAGCCAGCCTGTCTGCTCTCCCATTGCAAAAAGTGTTGTGTCAGTAATATAAAAAAGGACTAGCACCGTTGCAGGAAAGTTATTTCTTTGACACATGACAAACTGAACATCCATCACACATCGTCACAAACGTGTGTCTTGAGTGAGACAATTGAAGGAACAATCATTGATTTGGCTTGAGTTTATGCTTTCTCCTTAAATGTTTCGTATTAGAAACCTGCTGAGTCTGGTTTCTCCAGCTCTTAAACCAGTGATCCTCGGCTGCCTGCATCTGTGGAGCACCAAAGCAGTTCGAGAGCACATCTTCAAGACTGCCCCACCTGAGCAGTGTGAGAATGGAAATCTAGCCAACAGAAACAACAAGCAAACTATTGGGGATCGGTGAAGACCTCAAGCTCACCGCTCTTTTTATGACACATACAGAGTAGTCGCATAGCAGAAGTTGATCACAGAAGAAGAAGAAACCAGTGATCAGAGCCTGTTTCCTGCAGACTAGTTCTTCCTGGCACGTTCTTCCCAGTCTGATGTATTCATGTCAATCGCCTAAAATCGTTTCTGAATACTTCCTTTGTAGTGAAGGGAATATCGTTTTACGGTTATTTTACTGGAAGTCAGTTCTCAGTCAGTCCACGACATCCTTGGGGATCCTGTGTCATTCACACGGCACAACTGAGATAGTCATCTTCGTCAGTGTTGTTGGAGAAGAATGATCGTTTAGGAAATGCCAGCATATTCCAGCACCGCTGAGAGTAAGTGTGCTACTGACTATCAATCCGGTTATTGATATGTTTCTCTACCACGAAGCTCGGTGGTCTTGCCATTTCTCTCTCTCTCTCGTCTACTGTCCCATCTACCCATAGATTATACCGATTGTAAACTTGTGTTGAAAACCTTCATATTTAAGTCTCTTGCACACTCTGTGAGCGTCTGTCGCTTAACCGGTAGTGAGCTCGATCACAACCTAAACGTACCTGGTTCAAACTCAGCGGCAGGCAAGTTTGGAAGCAAATTACTTCCCTTGGACTTTTACGAACTATAAAAATAGACCACACCGTTCAGAAAGCAATGACAAACTACTGAACGTATAAGTGGTGCCTAGAAAATCTCTTTGATTGTTGTTGATGACTATGCCCTGTAAAGGATATGCCACGATTTTCATTCTTGCATACTCTAGAGTCGTTGTTTCCAACCTTTTTCTTTTACTTGTGTATATTTTTTGCTGTCTGTATAATTCAACTTTTTATGACGGTTTAGGACTGGGGAAGATGAATCTGATTATGGCCGCATGGCTAGTGCAGTCCCACGAAACTTTTCAGATTGTGATTTTTTCGTATGCCCCCGACAGAAAAACAGAATTGACCTTACGGGGAATCGAACCCGGGTCTCCCAAATTGGAGCCATCACTTGTTGTCCCCTATTCAACCAAATCTCTATAAATTAATGTAATGTAAACATGAACGTTCATTCAAGGAAAGTTCTTGCAACGCAAAGAATAGAACGGATATGAACAAGCTTCAATTCTGATCTAATCTCATGTCGTTGATCTTCTTCTTCTTCTTCTGCTAACATTCTTCACGGCCAATTTGATCATTCTTATTGTGATGTATAATTGGTCCACTGGCAAGAACGGAGTGATCTACGTCGGGACGATTGTGCGCCCATGGTGACTAGGCCCGCCGTCCGTTTTCAGCCAGCTTTTGATTTACTAGGGTGAGCTTTCCATAGGGTACGATCCTTTCGGATCTACGCCTTTCGATCAACTTTGCCGTATATTTGGGCTTTGTGATCTACGCCAAGACAGTGAGTTACGCTGCTTTACCAGTTCTGACTGAGAAATATTTCTCGGGCTTGTCAGCTTGTCCTCGGACGGCGTCTTACTCGTATAAAACACCGTGTAAAGTATCGGCCTTCGCCAATGTTCAGGACCCGGGCTTCCTGTTTGATCCGTACATTGTCGGCCTTGCTTTACCGTACATTTTTGAGTTTGATCCGGGAAGGAACATTCTCAGCCTTTTCTAGACGCGTATCGGTGCGTGGCAATTTGCAATTTACCTCGAAAGCACTGGCATGGGGCCGAGTACGAGCAATGTAGAGGGTCGTTTCAGTGGGCACTATAAGCGTAACTGAGGATTTTGCGCTCGCCGCCATCACCCGCCCCAGTTATTCCGGGGATGTTAGTTACGACTGCAATCGAACCTTGCCCAGTTGCCCCAAGGCTGGCAGTTCCGTTAGGCATCACCAACCTCAGTTCTTCCGGGGATGTTAATTTTAATCGCACAGTACCTTGCACGGTTTTCCCAGGGCGGGTAGTTTCGTTATGCACTAAACGCAACTTGTTCTTTTGCGCTCGGCAAACCTTGCCCAGTACATGTATCTGCACCAGGCTACCAATGCGGGGTCAGCTGCAATCTTCTCTCGCACCAACACGAGGGTAGACTTTCATTCGTTACGGTCCTGTCTTATTTATTCTTGCCGACGGGCTGGCAATGTTTGCCCCTCCTCAGGGCTTCGAGCTTCGCCTACGTGGGCATACGTTTGGTCACTGGATGCACCTCTCATCCATGTCTGAGTCGTTTCGTTGCTGTTTCTTTGCGTTCAGGGACTTGGGCAATATCTTGTTGGACATCGGTCAGGAGAATTGTGCATTTTATTTGTATGTATCTTTATCGTATTTCCGTAATTGCACTGCTACCACTACCAGTAGTTTCCTCCCGATCCCTGCCCTCTTAGCCAGACCAGAACCAGAGTCTGTTTCCAGGGTCACCGCGTGGAGGTTAGGGCAGGGTCTTGGTTAGCGCGCCCCCTCGCTAACCCTGGCTCATGTTACCACCATGACCTCATGAGCCTTTTGACCCCATGTCGTTGATCATAAAGCTGCAACAGAACTGAAGCGAAGTTCATCCTTTACAAGGACTGTCTATTTTTTTTTTTTCCCGATCCAGAAGCACTTGAGCTTTTCAGCTCTTCGGCTCGGTGCCATGGACATCGTAACCTTCGGTTCGGTGCCACGAACACCGTAAATCTGGGGAATCTGTGGCTTTTTCTGCCATCCCGCGGAATTGAACCGCACACACAGAGGGATAGTCACCCGTAGTTCAACGCGCTACGAACACGCTGGGCAGACGGGCAGGGGCTGTCTATAGGAATCGAGGATGTGATATTTTAATTTGATCGTTTATCTGAATGCTGAAAAAGAAACTAGTTTATATAGAAACCCCAAAAAGTTATTTTGTTTTTAATTATTTAAAATATAAGACAGTCCATGAGTTGCCGGGGCTCAGAAGGGGAGCAAAGAATAGTAACACTGCGACCTACAAGGTCTGTCGTAAGAGAAGGCTGAGATAGGGGCCTAGGCAACCTCCTCTAGTAAATAAAAAGCGTTGCAGAAATCAAAAGTGTTGGCCTACTTGTAGGCGCATAACTAGCACAATGTACAATCACACAAAGGCTCAGATCACATAAACATCACAAAGAGTGGTTAACAAGTGATCGATATCGAGAACTAGAAGAAGAAATCTAAGGTGCAAGAGAGGAAGATCGCAATAATTTAACAAATGAGGCTATTTGTTAGCATTCGTTCCTGTCCACCAAATTAATCACTCTTTGTGATCTAAGTAGTTTGCGCAGAGAATGTGAGTATGTTGCTCTTCTCTTCCCCCTCCGTTAGGTCCTACTGTATTAGAACAGACCCATCCTAATGTCGGTGAAGTGTTTACATATTATTCATCAGGACACAAATTTGTACAGACGGGTAATTGTAAGATTTGACAAATAGAAAAACTCTTCTTTAAAGTATAACATCTGGAGTTATACTGTATCACAGGGTATCCGATCTGATTGGTTATAAAGAGACCGTCAGAGCTTACTCAAGATAGTTTGATGACCGGGGCCCAAATTTGGGGTGTGAAGAATAGAACCACTGTTACCTGCCACACATATCTTAAGGAGGTCCGGCTAAAATCGGATGCACGTGTCCTAAACGTGTAGAAGTCTATGCGTTTAGGTCCTACCTACCAAAAAAACGAGCAGCGCGAAAAGACAGAGCACACAACACGCACATGTCTAACCTTGATCTTGTATGCCCCACCTGTGGTCGGGGATTCTGTTCTAGGCTTGGACTCTACAGTCACCTCCGCACACACCAGAGAGGTGCAACAGTACACGTCTGAGATTGTTGTCATCATCGCTTGCGATGGACGGCTATTACCAAACCAATGTGTAACGTATACACGTTCTTGGCAAAGATCAAACATATCACAAAGAGTGATTAAAATTGATCGTAAAGAACGAACGCAAAGAAGAAGAAGAGATGATCTGGCTGATGCTAAAAAAAAAAAGAGAAAATTAAAGTATTTTGGACAAATAAAGAGACACGAAGGACTGGAGAAGATCATCATGGAAGGAGGCATCCGGGCAAAGAGGAGAAGAGGAAGACCACTGAGAAGATGGATTCAGGATGTAATTAATGGTTGGAAGAGGCAGGACTTCTGGCTTATGAGAGAGAGAAATTCCGAAGGACTGTTAATGTGGTAAAGTTCTGCTCATGTCAAGCTATTTGATGATGATGAGTTAGATGAGGTATTTCTTGGAAAAAACATCCCTACCACATATATATATACATATATATATATATATATATATATATATATATATATATATATATATTATATATATATATACTATGTATTTAAACGACTTACACACAACTTTCTCTAGAACAATCTAAAGAGAATTAACATATTACAAATGTTGTTTATTGGATATACTTTTCAAAAGCGGTGAGATATAGCCAACATACTTTTCAAAAGCGTTTGTCAAGGTTACCATACACATTGTTTACATATCTATTAAGAACATACTCTGCTTAAAAGAGCACATGAGAGCCAATATAAGAGAAAAATAGCTGCCAGTGATCTTCGTATCATATAATAAACTTTGTTTAATAGACATTGATGTCGGAGTATTGTTTGAAAAGAAAGTCCCTCTCAAAACGCCAGTGATTATTAAACATGGTGTTGTGTTTCTCTCTACGCCAAGAAAGCGCTATTTGATATTGTAAGAGGCGTAGTAAGTTTGTTCTATTGTAGCTTACTATAGAACAAACTTACTACGCCTCTTACAATATCAACTAGCCTTGTGGCGTAGAGAGAAACACTAATAGACAACTAATAAAACTACAATAGAACAACTTACTACGCCCCTTACAATATCAACAAGTGTAGAGAGAAGTCTTTCATGGCTTAGAGAGAAACTTTCGTACTGGGGGGTAGGGCAGGAGATGGTAGGGATAGTATCTCACGGTGAGAACCAGTCGCGTCCTTTTTAGGGCGACCTGTAGCCTATTTGTTCCCCTACTCCTGCCCAGCTCGCGTATGGCTCCTCGAGTCTGCTTGTGTACAGCAGCGCCCCCAATGCTTTTGTTACATTTTTCTATAGATAACAGTG
Source organism: Arion vulgaris (assembly GCA_020796225.1). Taxonomy (NCBI): domain Eukaryota; kingdom Metazoa; phylum Mollusca; class Gastropoda; order Stylommatophora; family Arionidae; genus Arion; species Arion vulgaris. The sequence goes on along the minus strand of CM036763.1, from coordinate 16,108,579 downwards.
GTGACCTTCGTAAAGTATTTTTGCTCACCCAAACGTTTAGTGCTATAACATTTTACTTATTTGTTATTAGTAAAATAACAGCGAATTTTATTTGGTATACATGTAGAAGTTTAACAGTACGATGGTCAAGTATTCCTATAATTACGAATTTGCGTGCTAAACATGCCACCAGTGAATCTCGAATATAATTCATGGTTCTTTTCCTTGCTAAGCTTCAGCTGTGTGATACTGCATACATTTGACACACTATAAATTACTATCAAGCCAGTTCACCTAAGATATGTGGTGCAGTTGTGTATGACAATGAGTGTTTTTCAAATCTTTCTCTAATGACTACGATATTTTTGGCTAGGACGTGACAGCAACAGAAGCAAGACATTCATAGCTATCAAGGCTGTACGAAGTAGTGGTGATTAACAAGTCTCTAAGTGAGCTAACAACCAGTTTTCTGGATTATTACTGTATTTTACACAACATTCCTGTATTCCGTGGGCAAGAGGAAGACTACGGAAAAGATGGTTAGATGGCGTAGCAGAATCCTGTGAAAGAGCAAAGATAACAATCACACAAGCCACCAGAACAGCGCAAGACAAAAACAGAAAACCACGACACTGGGTAACAACCCGTTAGCAGTGTGACGACAAAAGAAGAAGAAGAAAATTCCTGTATTCCTCATATAGTGATCATTGAGTCTCTGTGACATAGAGGTTAGATGCTCCCCTCTCGTTTTAACGGTACTTGATTCGCTCCCTCGTGAAGCCATAGGGATATTTTTCCAAAAATCAATGATCTCAGTGTAGGTGAGATTGAGTTCTTAGTCCTATCGTAGACGGAGACGGATGATAAAACTTAGGTCCTGTGTTCAAGACGAGCCTGTAAAAGAAATAGTGAAAGTTTAAAATCGAGAACAGGCTGGAAATCCGCTGCTCGGGCAAAATTCATTAGAAAGGTTAAATAGAAAAAATGTCCTTAACATATTTATACCATCTTCTAAATTATATCGGGGACACACGCCGGTGCTACGGAGTTCATACACTGCCGCTGAGATCTTTCTGTGTAAGAAAGAGAAATCAATCAATCAATCAATCAATCAATCAATCAACCGTTCCCTTATATAATTTACTGTTTTGTTTCTTTCATCACGTAAATTCTATTTTCCTTTTAACCCTTTCGTCCTTCAAAGCCAACATACAGGCTCGCAGTATTTTTAAGATGACACAAATCCAGTTTACCGGCTATTTCAGTATACACTGCAGTAAAAATTCCTCGGGAGATAAAAAAATTGATGGACTGAAGGGGTTAAGTTACTTTCTTTTCTTTTCTCCAATCCTGTTTTGCTGTTTCTTCACTGCTGAATCTCACTAGATAATTCCTGCTACAACTGGTAGAACACCGGCTGGCATTCGTCGGTCTCTGCTTTATTTCACGGCGCCTGTCTATGCAGATATCCATAACAGACACCGGACTGGTGTTCAGATAGCGATCGCTCGGCTCTAGAAACATTTGAAAGCTAAACAAATTGTTTACACGGGAAGAGTAGACTGGACGCCATTGAGACACAATCAAAGATTGTCGATTTTGTACAGCTTAATCCGATAATAATAATATTTCGTAAGTTAATTCTCTTTGAATTACTATACCATCAGTGCATAAATAACTGAATGATGTATGTACTTTGAACAAGAGTGCTTTCAAATGAATAAGTTATGTTCAAAGAATTGATAAGGCTTGTTTCTTTTAGTTTCTTCTAGAACATAGAGGGACGATTATGGAAACATTAGAAATGAAGACACCAGGACAAAAGTGGGTGAAACATCAAGAAACTTCATCAAGAAACTACAAATTAAATGGTTCTGCTACATAAGCAGATTACCAACAGACAGTGCAATTCAAAGAGCAATGTTACTCCGATACAGTGGATACAAAGCAAAAGGCCGTCAACGCAAGAGTGGACATCAGAAATAACAGAGGAGGAGAAAAACACTATGAAGCGCATACAAAAGCTCGTTCTAGAAATCTCTTTTTATCCTGACGCTGAGATGCAAAAACAGGATTAGAAAAAAAAACAGAAGGAAAGAAGATTGTTCTCAAGACTATTTGAAATTAGCCCTTATACTCTTCGTAACACTTCTTTCAATGTTTCTGTGGTTACGTGATTACGTCCCTGCCTTGCGAGTCGAAGGTCGTGGGCTAAATCCGGCTAAATCATTCTGTTCAGGAGTGCATTTTATTCAAGAAACCCTTAGAATTGTTGCTGGTGCTACGAAGTTCGTGCTTTCTGCAATACACTCTGCAGATGGCGCGCCATTTCTACGGAGAGGGACCGAGTCATATGGGGTAAATCCCGGTGCAATGAAGTCAATCCTTTGGCTATAACCGCCCTTCCTCCCAAATCCCTTAAACTAGTGTGTATATTCTTCATATTATTCATGAAATTATTCTTCATTTTGATGTGTTCTATTTTCTTGTTTCAGCACAGACAGACATTATTGTCTACTGCAACAGCACATTTATAAAGATATAAAAAAAATATATACAACACAAAATATAAAAAGCAACAAGATATCAAGTACTAGGCCATTCATCTTTATTCCTTATCAATGACATAAATCAATAAAGAAAACACGACATGCTGACATATCGAGCAGTACAGGGACATGAGGAGAATGCCAAAAGATGAGCTTTTCAAAGCGAAGACAAACCGTAATTAAAACTAGATAAACAATAACAAATGTATGTTTTCTTCAAACTTTGATCCAGATTTGATCAGTATGCCCACTTGTGATAGCGATACATGGCAATCAGTTGGATGGAGTACTGATCCAAGGTGATAGCGATACATGCAATCAGTTTGATGGAGAACTGATCCAAGTTAACAGAATAGTACTTCTTGTGACATCAACAATATGAAATTTAATACCGAGGTTGTCTTGATGTGTTTCTACGATGTTTTCCAAAGATGAATCCTGTTGATAACAATCTAATGATAAAATTGTAGAAGGATCTAAGGGCGCAGCTGACAAGTCCCCTCTCCCCACTGTTGATGTTTATTCACTGAGGATGCCCTGATATATAGGTGAACCTTTTCAGTTGAAAATAGATGGGAAATGGATTGTGATGTTAAAGAAGGTCACCCTAATCTGGAGGTTGGACGGTATATTTTTGCACCAAAGTTTCTGAGTTCATTTTCGCCTTTGAGATTTCATAAAAAAAAAATGAAAAGCTCAGTGACTTATGGCCTCAGTGTATGTGAGACCACGCGCTTAACATAGTTCTATCTTAGATGGACAAAATATAGAGGTTAAGAACGTAAACTGGACATATTAAAGATAAATTGACAGATACAAATATACAAAAAAATTATTAGACAGTTATGTCGCTACTTGAGAAAATTTAAGATATCATAAATTAAAATGTAATCCATATTAAACCTAACATCATAAAGCAATCGAAATTAATCAATCTATTAATTAATTAACCACGTCATTTTTAAAATAACTTTTTTGCAAGCTGAAATAAAACAATCTACTATGCCTTAAATTTTTAAGCGTACTATATTATGCTATCTACCTACCTACCTACCTCCCTACCCTCCTCCTGCCCCTCCCCACCTCCCCACCTCCCTCCCCTGCCCCTACCACTCCTACCCCTCCTGCCTCCTCCACTCCTCTCTAGCCTGCCTGACCTGCCTCCTGCCTGCCTGCCTGCCTACCGCCTACCTGCCTGCCCACCTGCCTACCTCCTACCTCCGCCTGCCTACCTGCCACCACTCCCAGCACTGCCTCCTGCCTGCCAGCCTCCTCTACCTGCCTCGCCTACCTCCTCCTACCTACCTCCTCCAGCCTGCCTACCATCTCCTCCCCTGCCTGCCTGCCTGCACCTGCCTGCCTATCCTGCCTCCTGCCTACCTCCTGCCTGCCTCCTGCCTGCCACGCCTGCCCCTCCCACTGCTCCCCTGCCTGCACTCCCTGCCTACTGCCCCTCCTGACCCTCCTACCTCCTACTCCTGCCTCCTCCTCACTGCCTGCCTAGCCTGACCCCCTGCCTCCCATGCCTAGCTGCCACCCACCTAACCTGCCTCTCTGCCTTCCTACCTCTCCTGCACCTCATTCCTGCCTGCCCATGCCTCCTCCTGCCTGCCCCCCTGCCTCCACCCCATCTACCTCCTACCTGCCTACCACATCCTCCACATGCCTCCTCCTACCTAGCCTCACCTCCTACCCACCTCCATTACCCTCCTCACTGCCTGCCTGCTACCTGCCTGCCTCCTCACCTCCACCTCCACCTGCCTGCCATGCCTACCTGACCTCCTCCACCCACCTCCCTGCCCCTGCCTGCCCCCTCCACCTACCTGCCTACCACTCACCTCCTCCTGCCTCCTAACCCTCCTATCTGCCTTCCCCTCCTGCCTGCACTTCTAGCCTGCCTCCATGCCTGCCTGCCTCCACCTCCTGCCTGACCTGCCATGCTCCTGCCTCCTCCTCCTCCTACCCTCCGCCAGCCTGCCTGCCTCCACCTCCACCTCCCACCTGCCTGCCTCCTGCCTCCTGCCTGCCCACCCCCACTGCCTCCTGCCCTGCCTGCCTCACCTGCCTCCTGACCAGACCTCCTGCCTGCCTGCCACACCTCCTCACATCCTGCCTCCTCCCCTCTACCTGTCTGTCCTCCTACCTCCTCATATCTACCTCCTCATCCTCCCCTCCTCCTCCACCTAGCCTCCACTCACCTTCCTCCTCCTACCTACATATCTCCTACCTACATCCTACCTCCTACCTGCTTAACCTGCCTATCTCCTTCCACCTCCTACCTCACCAACCACCTCCTCCTACCTACCTACCTGCCTATCTACCTCCTACCTACCTCCTGCCAACCAACCTACCTATCTACCTACCTACCTATCCTATCTAACCTACCTACTAGCCAACCTACCTACCTGGCTACCTACCTACCTACCTATCTGTCTGTCAACCTCTGTCTATCTGTCTGTCTTCCATTTTCATGCGCCAAAATGTCTTTCTCTGTTTATCATGTCAGACACAAAAGGCACATGTAACACAACTAAAAGCACACACGCACACACACATGAGCGCGAGCGTGCGCAAAGATAAAACATATTTCAATAGTAGTCACTCACCCACCAACCTCACTTTCATTCACGGACACTCAAGCACGCACGCGCTCACGACAAACCAGCAGTGAGCAAGATATCTCCTTTTCACACCTGGTTGTAATTCCGACCCCAAGGGAGCTTCGCCGGAACAGATCAGGTTCGTCAGTTGTGATAATCCTGGACCGGTAACTACAACAGCAGGCGCCTCTTGACTGAATACCCTCAAGCTGTCAACACATTTTCATATCTTTTAGATGCTTTGACCTTCACGGGATATACGGTCTTTCCTATGTTGTAATTTGGGAAGATGTTCCCACAACTGGCCAGACTTTACAACAAAATTATAACAGCAACATCATCAAAAGTCTACGTTCAAAGGGCAACATTTGTCAGTTTTTGACTGCACACGCGCAAAAACAAACAAAACCGCCCATTCATCCAATATAGAAATATAAAATTAATATATATTTAATGAACCAAATAAATATACATTTTCATCTAATACACTTTAAATATGAACTATACTTCAACGTTTGAAAAGTTTTTTTGTTGTTTAAAAAAAAAGATTGAGAGCAAATATTGTAGATTTTAGGAGATTAATATTTTAGTGTTTCAAAATTAATATTTTACATTTTAGTATTTCAAAAACAAATATTTTAAATTTTAGTGTTTCAAAACTAATATTTAACTGTAGTGTAGCAGATTAATATTTTACACATTAGTGTTTCAAAACTAATATTTTACACTTTGGTGTTTTCAAAACTAATATTTTACACTTTAGGGTAGGAGATTAATATTTTACACTTTAGTGTTTCAAAACTAATATTTTACACTTTAGTGTTTGAGTATTAATATTTTACACTTTAGTGTTTCAAAACTAATATTTTACACTTTTGTGTTGCAAAACTAATATTTTAACAGAGGAAAACGTTATATATTTGAGGTTTGGAAGTAATATATCAACAGATTAAAACTTTATAGAGTTCAGTTTTAGATTAATATAATAGTACCTACTAATTATTTACTGCGTGTTGTATGCACACACTTATTCGCTGAGATTTCTGTACACATAATTATTCGCTGAGTATTGCACACATAATTATTCGCTGATATTTCTGCACACATAATTATTCGCTGAGTGTTCCACACATAATTATTCGCTGAGATATCTGCACACATAATTGTTCACTGAGTGTTCCACACATAATTATTCGCTGAGTGTTGCACACATAATTTTTCGCTGAGTGTTGCACACATAATTATTCGCTGAGTGTTGCACACATAATTATTCGCTGAGTATTACACATATAAATACTCGCTAGGTGTTGCGCACATAATTACTCGCTGAGTATTGCACACATAATTATTCGCTGAATGTCGCACATATAATTACTCGCTGAGTGTTGTTGCACACAGAATTACAACATCTAGTGTTTGCACACAGATTGATCGATTGATTGATAAAGCCATCATCATTGCACTTCTGTAAATAACCATGTGTGTTCCGATTTCTTACACAGGAAGATCTCAGCGGCAGTTCACGAACTCCGTAACACAGGCGAGGATCACTGGTGAAATTTTGAAAATGGTAGACATTTTGTAAGAATTTAATGTATTTTTGTGTTCATCAGAGTGATGTACGCACAACACATATACTTCTTACAGTAACATTTATCTTCTGTTATCTGTTGCATTTAATTTGTGAGAGCAATCCAGTTACGTGTAACTATTGGATGTTCATTGTCTGAAGGTTATGTTTATGTTGTAGATGACAAGCAAAGGCCACACGCAGTGAACATTATGTTAAACTGTCTTGGTTTGTTGTTTTTCCTCCTGTGTAAAGATGTTTAAATAGTTGTTTCTCGTGGTTATTTCCAACAGACGAACGTTGGTGATAAAAAGACTTAACTTTGATGAGTCTCGACATTTGTCAAACTAGGATAAGAAACACAAATGTGAGAGTAGATTTAAGGGTTAAACTCAGAGAAAAGGTTAAAGTTGAAAGCGTACAGAAAGACAGTTTGTAAAGTATGATAACAAACAGCATCGACGTTTCGACAGAAAAGTTGTTATAGAGTGGGGGATTAGCGGGAAAATTTAAGAATCATAACTAACTCCTTCACCACATGTCCTAAACATATAGAAGTCAATGATTTTAGGGGCCTACCAAACCAATGTGCAACGTATACACGTTCTTGGCAAAGATCAAACGTATCACAAAGAGTGATTAAAATTGGTTGTAAAGAACGAACGTAAAGAAGAAGAAGTAGAAGAACACCTTCACCCTTCTAAACCGATGTACAGGCTCGAGGTATTTTTTAAGGTGAGGTTAAGCCAACTTCTGAGGTTTATACTAACTTATTTGTTTATATTGCAAAACAAAAGTGTGTTCTGTAGGTAATCAAAAATTGCGGAGTGATAGGATCAAGTCGGTAAAATGGAAAAAAAAATAGTAAAGAACCAGCTTTCATACTATGTAGGGTTTTAGGGAATAAAGTGGTCAACCTACATTTTTCTTTGATCAACATTACACGACAATTGATGATGTGGTCAACATCCATATGGTCACATTTATTTTACAGTGTTCCTCTGGTACCGAATTGAGATTGGGTCGACATGAGAGCCATAACGGTCCAGAAAAATCACATACTTCCAATGTGAAATTCGATTCTGGAATCAAAAACCTGCAACAGAAGATTTGTAAACTAACATTCCTTAGATATCTCTCTCTTCTCTTTGCCTTTTTACCCCGTGTTGGGGCATAGGCCCTCAACCAACTCATGCCAAGTCTTCCTATCTCTAGCTATCTCCTGCAGCTCCCTCCAACTCTTCTTTATATTGTTGATCTCCGCCTCCAAATCTCGTCTCCATGTATTTCTCGGCCTCCCTTCTTTCGCTGTCCCTGCGGGTTCCAGGCAAGGACCCTTCTTGTTATATTCCCTCCGGTTTTCGCAAAGTGTATCCTATCCAGCGCCAGCGTCTTTTTTTAACCTGTTCATTTACTGGAATCTGTCTTGTTCTCTCCATAAGTTCCTCATTTGTAACCCTATCATACCATCTTATGCCTTCTTTTCTGCGCAGACACCAGTTGATGAATGTTTGCAATTTATGCGCTATTGTTTTAGTTGTTCTCCATGTTTCTGACCCATACAGTAGAACTGCTTTAATATTAGAGTTAAATATCCGAATCCATCCTAGATACCTATCTACTACTTATTTCTTTAAACTCCTCTTTGAGTATCGGTTCTTAACAGTTGTTCGCTTCTTTTCCTGGTCTCTGACTATTTCATTTTTCCTATATATCGCGTCAATAAATTGTGCTCAAGTCATATTTTTCCTGGTCTCTATTTCATTTTTCCTAGATATCTAGATGTCAATAAATTGTGTTCAAGTCATATTTTTCCTGGTCTCTGACTATTTCATTTTTCCTATATATCGCGTCAATAAATTGTGCTCAAGTCATATTTTTCCTGGTCTCTATTTCATTTTTCCTAGATATCTAGATGTCAATAAATTGTGCTCAAGTCATATTTTTCCTGGTCTCTGACTATTTCATTTTTCCTAGATATCTAGATGTCAATAAATTGTGCCAGTATATTTTCCTGGTCTCTGACTATTTCATTTTCCTAGATATCTAGATGTCAATAAATTGTGCTCAAGTCATATTTTTCCTGGTCTCTGACATTTCATTTTCCTAGATATCTAGATGCAATAAATTTCTCTAAGTCATATTTTTCCTGGTCTCTGACTATTTCATTTTCCTAGATATCTAGATGTCAATAAATTGTGCTCAAGTCATATTTTTCCTGGTCTCTGACTATTTCATTTTTCCTAGATATCTAGATGTCAATAAATTGTGCTCCAGTCATATTTTTCCTGGTCTCTGACTATTTCATTTTTCCTAGATATCTAGATGTCAATAAATTGTGCTCAAGTCATATTTTTCCTGGTCTCTGACTATTTCATTTTTCCTAGATATCTAGATGTCAATAAATTGTGCTCAAGTCATATTTTTCCTGGTCTCTGACTATTTCATTTTTCCTAGATATCTAGATGTCAATAAATTGTGCTCAAGTCATATTTTTCCTGGTCTCTGACTATTTCATTTTTCCTAGATATCTAGATGTCAATAAATTGTGCTCAAGTCATATTTTTCCTGGTCTCTGACTATTTCATTTTTCCTAGATATCTAGATGTCAATAAAAATATATATAAATCAATATCTAGAAGTCATATTTTTCCCCCAAAAAATAATCGTTTCCTTGGAAGAAATTACCGCAGTATATTGGTACAGCCAGAAAAGAACGACATATCAAATATGCAAAAAGGTTAATTAATCAAGATCGAACTGGAGTGTTGGGCCGCTGGGCGCCAGCTTTATTTGCTGAGAAGCGGATCGGCGCACATATAGACATGTCCGGAGTGTTATGATGATAGTCCTCATATAACTGCTAACTGATATCTTAATGCATTGAACATTCGTTTATTGAATTGGATGGACACAAGAGGTTTCTGGGTTTAGTCCCACACTCGACGTTCCACATGTGATGAAAGGAACTAAACCTCTTACCTTCAGCACACTTGGGTGCTAGAATTGTGACGGGACTATCATATTATACCGTGAGATCTACTAAAACAAAATCTACGAGCATAAGAAATATCATGTTGATTACATCACGAATAAGAAAAACACGTTCGTTGTAGCCTCCGTTTTGAGCTAACTGGTTGTGGGGAAAAATGGTGGTGAGTTAATTTCTTTCATCCGACGTTCCCAATTGAGAAAAAAAAAAATTTGCCATTCTACAGGGTGTATGTAAAGTTTCACTACACTTTCTCATCATCAAGGTGCGTATCCTTTATAGGACGTTGCTCTCTTTGCAGCACATCTGAAATTCACTCTGTCTCTTGCCAGTTCACCCACTTCGTCGATGGTCATGTTCATGGTTTCTTTAATATCTTGTAGCCATCTTCTTCTTGGTCTGCCTCTGTCTCTGCTTCCTGGAAACCTGCCTTCTAGTATTATTCTTTCCAGGCCATCGTGACGCTTGATGTGACCAAAGTATGTAATTTTTCTGTATAGTATGTTGTTTATCAGCCAATTCTCTTTAACATTTAGTTCTTTCAGGACATCAGTGTTCTTTTTTTTTTATGTCCATGGAATTCGTAGGCTCTTTCTGTAGCATTTACTACACTTTCTATGTAGAACAATATGAAAACGAAGTACATGACGTGATCAACAAATGTACTTCTTAGTTAATTGTGTCAATATAAATGGAGACTGCAGTAAAACTATATAGAATGTCTAAACACGTAATAACAAAGTACTGTAGTTTTACAAAATACAAAAACAATTACAATACACAGCAACGTTTCGACCAAAATGGTCTTTATCAAGCTAACGATACAATAAAAGTGACGAATGTCACAGAACACTACATATAGACTTTGACAAAGAAATTAAAACGTGATGTGATGTCTGGTGCACTAGTTAACCCTACAAAAGTGACAGTAACATGGTTCTCACTCAATAATCACACTGTTAACGCATGTACGCCTATTGTATTTTGCAGTGTTGGTTTGTCCGGAGCTAAATCGATGAAATTTTTGGGTGTGCAATTTGACCGCAGCCTGTGTTTCAGGGAACATGTTGAGTATGTCATTGTCAAAGCAAGTAAAGGTTTAGCGACAATGAGAGTTATGGCGGCTGCTAATATGGCGCAACGCTGCTGCCATCCTGTATCAGACGCTAGTTCTCTCCACCATTGAATATGCAATGACCATCCTCACTGTTAGTAAAACGCAAATTAAAAGACTGGAAAGAATACAGAATAAGGCTATGCGTATCATTCTCGGTTGCACACGGGATACACCCTGCGTGGCGATGAGGATTCTCTTAGATTTCCCAACCATGGAGTATAGACTCAAGATAGCTAGAGCACGTGCGTACCTCAAAATAAGTGCTAAAAAGAATCACCCATTGCACGAGCTGCTCAGCACCAGTGGAGGAAATCGATTAAAGCGGGCAAGTCTGGGTTGGCCTTGCTGCAGACACTGTTCAGCTGGATGAAGCTCACAAATATCGATTATGGGGAAGAATGGATACCGATGCCTTCAATATATGGGAACACATCCACCATCATTAAATTTAGCAAAAGTTGCAAAGAGATGAGTCCCGTGGCGTTGGATGAACAGACGTCAAGGCTATCATTGATGAAAACTGCAATGAACGTGACGTTGTGATTTACACGGATGGATCGGTAGTTCGTCACGAAAAGTCCTCAAGGGTCTTTTTGCAGCTCATGTGGCAGAATGGTTCTTGAGGCCAGTGGTGCATTTCGCATGACAACAAGCAGCATGACAATGGAGGTACTGGCGGTGACTAATGCTTTACGTTGGCTGGAGTCACAAAACTACACTCATGCATGCATTCTGAGTGATTCATTGAGTATGATCCGCAAAGTTGAGGCTGGTTCGGTGCGCAGGCAACGGACTGAATCAATACAAGCGTCAACAATTTGCAGAACCACACTTAACTTCGTTCCGGGGCACATGGATGTCGTTGGCAATGAGAGAGCAGACTCTGCCACCATATCAGAGGGCCAGCCAATAGATAGAGCTGATATTTTGAACACCCTCAGAGAGTGGGGCCGTAAAGAAGATTTTCATTTAAACCAATCCAACGTCAACTACTAGATTGCAGGAGCTGGGTTTGAAGATTGGAGTAGCAAGAACAGAACAGCATAACAGGTACGTGAGTAGGCTCATCGATCAAAATCGAACTGGTACGGTCAGTCGCTGGACGCTGTTTGTGATATTGCGAAGGAGATCGGAGCACCTATGGACGTGTCCGGAGTGCAATGAAGATATTCCAAACTGAAACTGAATTAAAACGGTTAATAATGAATGAAAATATGTGACTAAAAACGAATACCGAAATAAATACAAAAAAGTCGAAATGGAAAAAGAAGTGAAACAATAAAAAATCAAGTAAATCTATGACTCATATCGTCATCATCATCATCAAGGTGCGTATCTTTATAGGACGTTGCTCTCTTTGCAGCACATCTGAAATTCACTCTGTCTCTAGCCAGTTCACCCACTTCGTCGATGGTCATGTTCATGGTTTCTTTAATATCTTGTAGCCATCTTCCTATTTGGTCTGCCTCTGCATCTGCGTCCTGGGACCCTGTCCTCTAGTATTGTTCTTTCTAGGCCATCGTGACTCTTGATGTGACCAAAGTATGTAATTTTTCTGTATAGTATGTTGTTTATCAGCCAATTCTCTTTAACATTTAGTTCTTTCAGGACATCAGTGTTCTTTCTTTTTTCTGTCAATGGTATTCGTAGGATCTTTCTGTAGAATTTAGTTTCGAAGGACTGAATTTTCGTTCTTGATTTTTGTGTTATAGTCCATGATTCACAACCATAAGTATTCACTGGGAAAATGCATGCTCTCAATATTTTTAATTTTAATATTTTGCTGGTGCTTTGCCACATGTTCTTCATTGTGTTCTTCTTGATTGCTATTGCCAATTTTCTTGAGATCTCTTTGGAGCAGTCACCGTTATTGTTAATTATTGAGCCCAGATACTCGTAGCTCTCTACACATTGGAGTTCTTCATTGTTTACTTGGATGTTAGGTGAGCCTTTGCTTTGTCAGTTGACATGATTTTTGTTTTTGTTATGACTCATATACATTTAACATATACACATATAAAATATAGAGCATGAGAAGAGAAAGTATTAAATTAGTGAATTGTGCCGCAATATGCAGTGAATGACTGTTGTCTGCTGGATTATTTTCACACAAAACATAATGGTGTTTTCAACGGAAGAAATATCAACATACATATTGCAGAAGGTATTTGACAATATAAAGAAACGTGTATAGACATGTCTTGAAGCCCGCGGTGGATATCTCCAACATCTGTTATCATGAATATTTCATTGGTTCTGTCTAGTTTACCTAATTTCTGAGAACGCATCTGAGCATGATGTAATCATTTATACGGATGGTTCGGTGATTCGACATGTGCGGAGCTCGTGGGCTTTCACTGCTCAGGTCGGAGGTGATGTTGTGAAGGAAGACAGTGGTGGTTTTGCCGTGACTACAAGCAGTCTCACTATGGAAATCATGGCGGTTACCAAAGCGATGATTTGGCTAGAATCACAGACTTTTATCCATGCATGTTTTCTCAGTGACTCAATGAGTATGCTCAGGAAGATTGAAACAGGATGGGCTCGGAGACATTGGATAGAGTCGCTGGGGAGGTCTAAGCTGACAAAGATCAGTTTTATTTTTGTGCCAGGGCATGCAGGTGTAAGGGGAATGAACGTGCGGATAAGCTTGCAGGTATGGCTGCTGTCCAAAGCGGGCGAGCAATGGACCAGGCTGATATTATAAATTCCTTAAGGGAGAGAGGGCGTGTACATGATTCACGTAATAGCGGCGAATCCATAACACTAACCAGACTGCAAGAACTCAAAGTTAAGTGTGGTGTAGCTCGACAAGAACGCTATGCTGGCAGACAAAGAAGAATTGTAAACCAACAAAGAACCGGTGTCGTTAGTCGCCACACGCTGATGGATATACTGAGGGAGAGATCGGAGCACTTATGGACTAATTTGTTCGACGTGCAATGATGGTGATCCGACGACTAAACTAAAAAACTAAACTAAAACTAAACTTTCTAGTTTACCAAAAACAACAGTAGACCATAGCAGTAAATATTGTAACTTCCTCTTCTTCTTTGTGAACGCTATTTTGATGATTATACCGTTAGACGCGTTCTTATGATGAAGTCTACTGTTGTCTGGAGCTCATCTCTAGTGTCATGTCGCTATTTTGATGATTATACCGTTGGACGCGTTCTTATGATGAAGTCGACTGTTGTCTGGAGTTCATATCTGGTGACATGTAGTTTTGATGATTATACCGTTAGACGCGTTCTTATGATGAAGTCGACTGTTGTCTGGAGCGCATCTCTGGTGACATGTAGTTTTGATGATTATACCGTTAGACGCGTTCTTATGATGACTTCGACTGTTGTCTGGAGTTCATATCTGGTGCCATGTAGTTTTGATGATTATACCGTTAGACGCGTTCTTATGATGAAGTCGACTGTTGTCTGGAGTTCATATCTGGTGCCATGTAGTTTTGAATGTAGTGTTGTGTTGTAGGGCCAGCATTCATTTATAGGGAGATAATAATGTAACTAATTTCACTACTTTGTTTTAGCACACTTTTTAATGACCCCATGTACTTCGTTTTTCAAGTTGTTCTACATATAAAGTGAGTGTAGTGAGACTTTAAAAACACTCTGTACTTCCTTCATACTTAGGTCTAGAAATATGAAGTAGCATGCACTAACTACCCTTCGATATGCATAGACTGCGGCATATTTTCATTTCAGATTGAATTCTTGTCCGTAACTAAGTTCTGAAAATACTGTCACACTATCAAGTTTCGAGTCAACATTGTATGGGATACCATTGACTAACGTAGTTTTATCAAACGTTTTAGTTGGGATAAGAAAGTGGAATATATGCATAAATAAACAAGGCTTGATAAGGGATTAAATAAATGTAGAGTTTAGATCAGCGGTCTTCAAACGGTGTCCATTGACCCATTACTCGCCGGTGTTGTGTCGAGGTCCGTAAGTGAAGGAAAGAATAGTACCTTCAAGACGACATGTAAGAGGTGACTGATGTAGGGCCTAGGGAAAGTACCCTAGTAAATAAAAAGCATCGCAGAAATTGGATGTGCTGGCCTACATGTAGGCGCATAACTGACACAACGTACAATCGCTCTTAGGTTCAGATCGCATACAAATCACACAGAGTGGTTAACAAGTTTAACTCCCAACGGAGCGCACAGGTATTAAACAAACTTCTTAAAGCTCTTCCTTTCTCCTGTCATCCATTCCAATTCTTTCAATGTTTGACCTATCCTTTTATTATCAGTCTCCAGCTTTCTTCTCCAGGTATGTCCAGGCCTTCCTTTTCTCCTCTTTCCCTGCGGGTTATAAAAACAGTGCCTGTCTTGCTATGCTTCCTAGTCAAAATACTGCTTCTATATATTTTAAGTTATGTTTTAAGTTTTCAATCTTTGGCTTTCCAAATATTGCTGAGCATAGAGATAGCTTCAATTACCTTCATGCTATTTTTCCAATGATGTCCTTTACCAAAATCACCGTCATACAATACTGTTCTTCACAGATATACACAATCTTGAACGTCTTCGATGATTTATTTTGTAACCACACTCAGTGAGCAGGTACTTAAAGACTAAAGGGTGACTAGATCACAAAACATGAGAACCGTCAATATAATCTATGTGCAGAAAAGTATGTAATTTGAGAATATATTTCTAATTCTATGATTGTTTTCTTTATTCAATTTGACAATGACAAAGTGAACTTGGCAAACATTTGTATAAGTATGTGAAGAAAATAAGCTGTAATATGGCATGTGTGATATGTGTTTTATTGATAATGTTGTCTGTTTTAAATGTAATATTGGAAATGGAGCTAAAGGATTTAGTAAAGTACCCAAAGTGAACTACTGTTTTGACTATTACTATTACTACTACTAATACTACTACTACTAATACTACTACTACTAATACTACTACTACTTCTACTATTACTACTACTACTACTACTACTATTACTACTACTACTACTACTACTACTACTGTTGCTGCTACAGCTACAGCTACTACTACTGCTACTATACTACTCTACTACTACTACTACTAATACTACTACTACTACTACTACAACTACTATTACTACTACTACTGCTACTATCTACTACTCTACTCCACTACTACTACTCTGCCACTCTACTATACTACTACTACTAATACTACTACTACTCTACTATTCTCTACTACTACTACTACTAGCTACTACTACTACTACTACTACTCTACTACTACTACTTACTACTGTTGCTGCTACTAGCTACAGCTACTACTACTAACTACTATTACTACTACTACTCTGCTCTACCACTGCTACTCTACTGCTACTACACACTCTACTATTACTACTACTACTACTGCTACTTTGACTCTACTCTACTCAACTTACTTCACTACTACTACTACACTACTACTACTACTCTACTACACTACTTCTGCTGCTCTACATATGACTACACTCACTACTATTACTAACTCTCATTACTACTCTACTCGCTACTACACTACTACTACTCTACTACTACTATTACTACTACTACTGACATTGCTTACTACTATCTACTGCTACTATGTACTGCTTACTGCTCTACTGCTCTACACTCTACTGTACTACTCTCTACTTATCTATTCTTTAGCTGTCGTCAATTTGTCACTATTCTTCGATTTGTTTCTTATTCGCCTTCTTCTTCTTCTTACACTCCATATCGACTATTTTTAACCACTCTGTGTGATCTGTATGTGATCTGAGCCTAAGAGCGAGTGTACGTTGTACCAGTCTACGCTTACAAGCTAGGCCAGCACTCGATCTCTGCACTCTTATTTACAGGTACTTTCTCACTCTACTCTCTGCTAGCTGCTCTTTCCTAGACCTCTACCTCAATCGTATCTTACAACATGCCTTGTAGGTCGCAGTGGTACTATTCTTTGCTCCCCTTGTGTGCCCGGATACAATATTTAATCCAGTACTACACGGATGTTCCAATATTTAAATTTGGTTTATTCGATTTTGCTGAATTCTTGTCCCACTTCCTATCTTCTTCTCTTCTTTAGATATTCTTTGGTGTCCCCACTCTTCTATTTCCCTATTGGTTCCAGACAAGTACTTCTTCTTCTTCTTCAACGATCTCTGGTCATGCGCTTAATTTATCGTGGACCACAAACTGGGCAGTCAGCTTCAGGTCTTCAGGTTTCCTCAAAACTTAGTTTTCAGTTCGACTGGGTGGGGCTACATGCTGCTTCTCAGCTCACCCAGGAGAGGACAGTCTTGCAGGATATTCTCCGGTGTCTGTTCCGCCTGCTGATACTGGCAGAGAGCTGTTTTACTTATTCCTAGTCTATATAAGTGTTTGTTGAGTCTGCAGTGTCCGGTGCGTAGTCGAAATATAATGACCTGGTCTGTTCTGCTTAGGTCTTTGAGAAAGTCTTGTCTATAAACATAGACAAGTACAATCTGGAAGATATAAAAAATACAATTCTGACAAATAATTTGTTAAATGTAGTGAGAACCAGTCAGCAAAGTGTATTGTTACATACTAATGTTTTGCTTTACAAGCAGCAAAACAGAAACGAGCAATTCTGGTGCGTCCAACAGTCACTTGTATGCTTCTGTGTCGATCAGCGATGTCTAGACATTAACTAGGAAACTCGTGTAGGCGCAACCACTGATATATTGCTCGCCTATTGTGCGGATAAATCTTTTATAACTCCCAATTGAACTTACACTGTTATCTAACTTTATAGCAGCTCCACTTCGATCTCTACCCGCTTTGCCAGACTACATTCCGGCAATATGTTTTCATGGGCATCACGTGTAGGAAGATTGGGGGCTTGATCAGGGACAGTTCACTGACGTTTTCGTTGGTTTTTAACTTTATTTCATTGAGTCTACAGCCCCAAACTGAACTAGATCATGTGTTTCATTGAGTCTACAGCCCCAAACTGAACTAGATCAAGTGTTTCATTGAGTCTACAACCCCAAACTGAACTAGATCAAGTGTTTCATTGAGTCTACAGCCCCAGACTGAACTAGATCAAGTGTTTCATTGAGTCTACAGCCCCAGACTGAACTAGATCATGTGTTTCATTGAGTCTACAGCCACAAACTGAACTAAATCATGTGATTGACGTTAGTGTTTCTTGTATATAATGGCTGACAGAAAAATGATGAAGAAGAAATAGAAGAAGGATATAAAGTTTCAGATTACATAGATTAGTGTATAGATTAGATAGATTACAGATTACATGGTATCTCCGTTTTAACAGTTGTAGGGAATGAATCTCAGACACTAGCTGACAGTGACTATAACGTTAATAAAAGGTTTAAATGGGAAAAATAGACTACTGAGCCATGTTTCCTCACACACGTCTATGTCCCTCTTCGCCACCTGCTGCAAATATTGCATCAAGCACAAACTTCGCAGCTCTAGCAAACAATTACAGTGATCTCCAGAAACAATGCTTTCTTGAACTGAACAAAGCGATCCAGATTCAAACCCATGATTCGCCGGTGTCTTCCGGGGATGGGGGAAGAGATAAAAAATAGTAAGACTACAAACTTCAAGGCATGTCGTAAGAGGCGACTGAGGTAGCGGTCTAAGAAAGTTACCCTAGTAAATAAAAAGCGTCGCAGAGATAGGATGTGCTGGCCTACTTGTAAGCGCATAACTTGCACAACGTACACTCACTCTTAGGCTTGGATCACATACAAATCACAAAGAGTGGTTAACAAGTGGTCGATATGAAGCATTCAAAGAAGAACCCACGACTTTGTCAAAACAAAAGAAAACACAAACGACTAAACAAATATACTAAATGAACATGAATAAGTATCCACAGTTACATCATGCGAACAAATGACTGCAACATTATTTCATGTAAAACAATAACGTCAGTATTAAGTCACGTAAAAATCATTAAAAAAAAACTGAAACTCGTATCTTCTGACATCTCTTCACATTTTGTACAGAACATGACAAATACAGCAGAAACAGAATAGCAAACATTCAACACCGCTTAACATCTCGCTCAGTTCAAAACTCAAACACGGGCCTAATCTAGCTCTCTAGTGCCCTTCCACTACGAACAAACGAAATCAATCCTCAGGCTCTTGCTATAAACACAGCATATCCCTTCTCATATCCAATGACACCGCCATATTTGACTTATTGAATCGCAGACCCCGGGCTAAATGAACGGTTTCCGGTGAACCTCTCTAGACCAATCAGATTTGTTTGTGCATGTAATTGGGAGAGGGAACTCGTCTGAAGCTTGCAGTCTAAAACGAGCGATTGTGCACAAAGAGTGTAAGATACCATTATTATTTAATGTCTTGTATGTCTCTGTACAAAAATAATTATTTGGTGTTATGTATTTTCTTGATTACTATAGTGAGAAAAAATAGATACTTAATCGCCTAAGTTGTTACCGGGGCCCAAGTTTGGGGTGTAAAGAATAGAACCACTGTTACACTGTTACTTGCCACACATGCCGTAAGAGGAGACTAAGGAGGTTTGGCTGAAATCGGATGCATGTGTCCTAAACGCGAAGAAGTCTATGCGTTTAGGGGCCTACCAAACCAATGTGCAACGTATACACGTTCTTGGCAAAGATCAAACATGTCACAAAGAGTGATTAAAATTGGTCGTAAAGATCGAACGTAAAGAAGAAGATGAAGATACGTAATACCTTCTATCTGTAGCGATACAATTCGTTTTGGCTGGTTGGGATATTTCTAACTGAATGAAAATCGTGGCACATCCTTTACAGGACGTAGCCATCAACCACAGTAAATGAGTCGTTGATTTTCTAGGCACCCCTTATACGTTCAGTAGTTTGCCATTGTTTTCTGAACGGTGAGGTAACCTGCTGCCTTGCAGGTCGTCTGGGGACAGTCAAAGGCTAACGAAGAGCTAGCCCAGTAAACGCTGACTGAAATCGGACACGTCGCCGAAGGACAAGCACTAGAGCTCCAAATGGTACTGAAGATGTGACGTAAAAATATCGAAATAGGGGAAGACTGCAGTAAAACTTGGTAAATAGTGAAACACGTACAAACAAAGTACTATAGTTTTACAAAATACATAAACAGTGACGATAAACAGCAACGTTTCGACCAACAAGGCCTTTATCAAGCAAACGAACAAACAGGAGTGACAAATTAAAATGAAACACAAATGGACGACCAAATACCAACGTATCTAAGGAAAATCTGGAATAAAAACGAATAACGAAATAAATGTAACACAAAAACACACATAAAAACTAGAAATAGAAAAGAAACAATGAAACATCTAGTAAATATATAACTTGAATACATGCAACATATACCCATATAGATTATAAAGCATGGGAAGAGAAAGTACTAAGAAGCATAAGAATGTAATACGTTGAGCCGCGTGGTCGCAAGGTACCATACAAAGAAATCAACCGATTCTCCAGAGCAAATCGACTACGATCATCAGAGGAACATGATCGGATGGCTGTGACCTGGACATCGCAAGCTCCTGAATGGCCAGTATCATTGAAATGGGTAGCTACAGGGTCACAGACCGCAGGAGACTCAGTGACCGATTCGCTCAACACTTGCGCGATATACGCCAATGCTCTGTGACCCTGTAGCTACCCATTTCAATGATACTGGCCATTCAGGAGCTTGCGATGTCCAGGTCACAGCCATCCGATCATGTTCCTCTGATGATCGTAGTCGATTTGCTCTGGAGAATCGGTTGATTTCTTTGTATGGTACCTTGCGACCACGCGGGCTCAACGTATTACATTCTTATGCTTCTTAGTACTTTCTCTTCCCATGCTTTATAATCTTATGGTATATGTTGCATGTATTCAAGTTATATATTTACTAGATGTTTCATTGTTTCTTTTCTATTTCTAGTTTTTATGTGTGTTTTTGTGTTACATTTATTTCGTTATTCGTTTTTATTCCAGATTTTCCTTAGATACGTTGGAATTTGGTCGTCCATTTGTGTTTCATTTTAATTTGTCACTCCTGTTTGTTCGTTTGCTTGATAAAGGCCTTGTTGGTCGAAACGTTCTGTTTATTGTCACTGTTTATGTATTTTGTAAAACTATAGTACTTTGTTTGTACGTGTTTGACGTAAAAATACGTTCTTGACAAAGGCTGTTTATATATCACAATAAGAATGATCAAAATGGCCTGAAAAGAACGATCAAGAGAGAGAGAGCAGAGAGAGAATGACCATTCTCGACCGCAGAAATGCTGGCCAGTGCATATGTTCTCTTATTACAGTAGAGTACAGTAGAATAGGAACAGAAAGATATGAATCAACGAGAACACAATACAGAGAACGACCAAGAACATAAAAGAATGCATGCATTTATTGCTGTCCTAAGTGGCAAGGCGTCACAAGCTACAGCAAGATCTTCTGTAGTATTATAGGATCGATCTGAAGATAAGAAAGAAAAAAAGACAAACAAAGACAGAAAGATATAAAATACACACACAAATAATAATACAAATCAGAAGTAAGAACGAAGTACCGAGGAGAAGAAAAAAATTGAAACTCAATTAATATTACAAAATACAGAAAAAAAATCAAGGAAAAACTTCCCATCGTTTTGTGCTCACGTTGTGCCAATAATGAAACAAATGATTGCGATAAAAACATGTTCTCACATTTTGTTCTTGTCTTTGATTCCAGACACACCCACCAGTTACCGTTTATTGTTATGTCCTGAGATATCTTCCTGAGATCTCGGTTGCAATGGCTTCTTGGCAGACAGTATGGGAGGCTACATACCAACAGGCTATATTAAGTTACATGTGAACTGTTTGCTTTTTTACTCATTGACTTTTATAACTATTATGTGCCCTTCTTAGTCTCTTTGTTTTCTTACACTGACTCTTTGATGTTTCTTACACTGACTCTTTGATGTTTCTTACACTGACTCTTTGATGTTTCTTACACTGACTCTTTGATGTTTCTTACACTGACTCTTTGATGTTTCTTACACTGACTCTTTGATGTTTCTTACACTGACTCTTTGATGTTTCTTACACTGACTTTTTGTTTTCTTACACTGACTCTTTGATGTTTTCTTACACTGACTCTATGATGTTTCTTACACTGACTCTTTGTTTTCTTACACTGACTCTTTGATGTTTCTTACACTGACTCTTTGTTTTCTTACACTGACTCTTTGATGTTTTCTTACACTGACTCTATGATGTTTCTTACATTGTCTCTTTGATGTTTCTTACACTGACTCTTTGATGTTTCTTACACTGACTCTTTGATGTTTCTTACACTGACTCTTTGATGTTTCTTACATTGACTATTTGTTGTTTCTTACACTGACTCTTTGATGTTTCTTACACTGACTCTTTGATGTTTCTTACACTGACTTTTTGATGTTTCTTACACTGACTTTTTGATGTTTCTTACACTGACTTTTTGATGTTTCTTACACTGACTCTTTGAAGTTTCTTACACTGACTCTGTGATGTTTCTAACACTGACTCTTTGTTTTTTTACACTGACTCTTTGATGTTTCTTACATTGATTCTTTGATGTTTCTTACACTGACTCTTTGATGTTTCTGACACTGACTCTTTGATGTTTCTTACACTGACTCTTTGATGTTTCTGACACTGACTCTTTGATGTTTCTTACACTGACTCTTTGATGTTTCTTACACTGACTCTTGATGTTTCTTACACTGACTCTTTGATGTTTCTTACACTGACTCTTTGTTTTCTTACACTGACTCTTTGATGTTTCTTACATTGACTATTTGTTGTTTCTTACACTGACTCTTTGATGTTTCTTACACTGACTCTTTGATGTTTCTTACACTGACTTTTTGATGTTTCTTACACTGACTTTTTGATGTTTCTTACACTGACTTTTTGATGTTTCTTACACTGACTCTTTGAAGTTTCTTACACTGACTCTGTGATGTTTCTAACACTGACTCTTTGTTTTTTTACACTGACTCTTTGATGTTTCTTACATTGATTCTTTGATGTTTCTTACACTGACTCTTTGATGTTTCTTACACTGATTCTTTGATGTTTCTTACACTGACTCTTTGATGTTTCTGACACTGACTCTTTGATGTTTCTTACACTGACTCTTTGATGTTTCTTACACTGACTCTTTGATGTGTCTTCCCCATTTTCATAATCACATTGCACCTCTGAAGTCAAAGAAAGCAAGTCTGTATTTCGGGAGACACTGATAATAAGAAAAGGAAGCTTTCACTCAAAAATCAGTCAGAAGTGATATACGAAACGTGGAGAGTACAACTGGATTTAATAGATAACGAACGTAAGAAAACAAGAATAATAACATTTTCTACAATTTCTCACAAATTTCTTCTTCTGAGGTTGTTCCACCAGGAGCTTCCTTTTCACGGTGAAAGCCATCATTCTAGTAACCATGTTTGTCAGCGTGTTCGTAGCGCGTTGGACGACGGGTGATAATACCCCTGTGATTGCTGTTGAATTCTGCGGGGCTGGCAGAAAATCCACAGGTTCTCCAGAATTCCGGAAGCTGCTTCTGATATGAAATACTAGCTTCAGCAACGATAGTTGAGATCATTGGGAAAAATTGTATCTGTGAACAGAAACTAAGCGAACATGTTCAGATATTATATTTTGTTCACGTTAAAAGACATGATGTGTTGTTGAAGACCATATTGATTGGAACGAGTAAGAAAAATTGAGTGTGGGGAAGACAGAGATATCAATGGGAGGAAAACATCACCAGACATCAGCCTGTCAGAGTGTTTCTTTTAACTGTATTTGGTCGTCCATTTGTTTTTTAAAATTTGTCACTCCTGTTGTTCGTTTACTTGATAAAGGCCTTGTTGGTCGAAACGTTGCTGTATTTTGTCATTGTTTTTGTAATTTGTAAAACTACAGTACTTTTGTGATTACCTGTTTTGCCAATCAAATAGTTTTACTGCAGTCTCATCTATTTTGTGAATATTTCTTTTAACTAAGGAATATAATTTCCTGTAAATTTATCATAGTCAACAGTCGATGTTAATGACACAAGCTGATGATGAGATGTGTCTCATTAAATAGCTTGTCCTGAATGTTGCCAGCCTAAGAATCCTTCGAAATTTCTCCCTCTTTAATGCTAAATATCCCGCCTTTGCGACAATCATGATAAAATCATCAGTTAACCCTGAATCTGTCTTCTCTGTTGTTTTCCTCTTTCCCACTTTACCAGGATGTCTCTTTCTATAATGATCCTCTCCAACCTTTCGTGCTCTTTCTTCTTCTTCTTTTGTCGTCACACTGCTACCGGGTTGTTGCCCAGTGTCGTGGTTTTCTGTTTTTGTCTTGCGCTGTTCTGGTGGCTTGTGTGATTGTTATCTTTGCTCTTTCACAGGATTCTGCTACGCCATCTAACCATCTTTTCCGTGGTCTTCCTCTTGTCTTCTTTCCCGATGTTCTGTTGTAGAAGACTCTGTATACTGTGGAGTTTGGATGCATTCTTATTAAGTGGCCAAACCACTTCATTCTTTGTTTTCTATGTAATTCAAGCACGGTTTTGTGCCAACTTTCTTTCTTATGCTGATGTTAGTGATTCTGTCTTTTCTTGTGTTGTTGGTAACTTTTCGCAGGCAACGAAACGTGTCTCTTTATATGTCTAAAATACGTAAATTTTCTCATTCATCTTTGTAGCATCAGCCAGTTTTCTTTGATTTTGAGTACTTTCTGGATAGATCTATTTGTTCTCTTCTCTGTAACACTTATATTCAACAGCGCTGCTGTTTCTCCATTCTCTTTGAAACGTGTCTACTGTTAGTATATTATTTTATATTGTTATCCAGTGGCGGCTCGTGCTAATTTTTTTTGGGCCAGACACAATTTTTGGAAAAATCATGGTTTTGGGTTAGGTTATATTTTAATTTATAAAATAATAAATACACGTTATATATATATTTTTGGTGGGGCCCGGCCCCACTGGCCCTTAATGACGAGCCGCCACTGCTGTTATCTAGGAACTGTTGTTATGGATATTACAACATCCTTTATATGCATTTATTGTTGATATTAATTTCGTCATTTCCGTGCAAATACGTTTTTTTGTTTTTAAACAGCAGAATTTACAAGACAGGAAAGAATCAAACATGAGTCACTTCCTGTGCAATAATGGAGTGTTAATATATATGTCTTCTTCAAGCCTCTTCAGATCTCTAAGTGTGTATATCATATGACCAGAATACCGCAGGCATAATTGCCTGTATTTATACTATCATCTGCGTCTGGTGTCTGCTCTCTTGTTCCAGCAGCTGTAATGAGATTATGAAGATTAATTGTATCACAAACAATTCTGTCTCCTCTTGATGATCCATTGCGGGAGTTGGGCGCCAGAGTGGCAAGACATTGAAGAACTGGACAGAATCAGTTCTGTTTTGTGTCTCGCCCGTGCGTTGCTGAGGTTCACAAGGGAAGCACAGAATAGTAGCACTGCGACCTACAAGGCATGTCGTAAGAGGCGAGTGATGTAGAGGCTTAGGCAAGCTACAATAATAAATAAAAAGTGTAGCAAAATCGGATGTGATGGTCTACATATAGGCGCATAATTAGCACAATGTACAATCGTTCTTAGGCTCAGATAACATATAAATACGAAAGTGGTTTAACAATTGAGTGGATATTTAGCGTTCAAAAGAAGATGTTATGTTTGATGAATTTTGTATGATATTGCCTCTCTCTCACACACACACATGGTAAAAACGGATTATTTAATTGGGGATCTTGATTTATGTACCGTTTGGATGATTCTCTTGTATTTTTATGATAGAAAACTAAGGAATATTTTGTTACCTTTTGGATGATTCTCTTGTATTTTCATGATAGAAAACTAAGGAATATTTTGTTACCTTTTGGATGATTCTCTTGTATTTTCATGATAGAAAACTAAGGAATATTGTGTTACTTTTTTAAATGATTCTCTTGTATTTTCATGATAGAAAACTAAAAAATATTTTGTTACCTTTTGGATGATTCTCTTGTATTTTCATGATAGAAAAATAAGGAATATTTTTTTACCTTTTGGATGATTCTCTTGTATTTTCATGATAGATAACTAAGAGACATTTTTAAATTACCTTTCGGATGATTCTCTTGTATTTTCATAATAAAAAACAGAAATATTTTTTTTTACCTTTTGGATGATTCTCTTGTAATTTCATGACAGATAACTAAGGAATATTTTGTCGTTTTAACGTCAAGACGATTCCACTATTTTAGGTTATGGAGAGATTCAGTATTGTGTCGGTTAAAATATATTCAGTATTCTTGTATTTAAGATAAGTTTAATTTTCTGGTGGCTAACACTGGTTCAGTATTCTTGTGTTTCAGAAATACTTTCATTTCTCACCATTAGAAATGTTCGTAACGACAGACATTATTTTCTATTGGCTAAGATAAATAGTGATTTATATCGGATAAGATTGTGTTTTTTGACTTTTAAGATAGATTTTCTTTTCTTACGGTAAAGATAGTTTTTGTTTTCTTGCTTTTAAAATAGATTTGCTTTCTTGCTTTTAAGATATATTTTCTTTTCTTCCTTTTAAGATATATTTTCTTTTATTGCGGTAAAGATAGATTTTATTTCTTGCGGAAGAGATAGATTTTATTTCTTGCACCAAAAATAGATTTTCTTTTCTTAAGGTAAAGATAGTTTTTGTTTTCTTGCTTTTAAGATAGATTTGCTTTCTTGCTTTTAAGATATATTTTCTTTTCTTCCTTTTAAGATATATTTTCTTTTATTGCGGTAAAGATAGATTTTATTTCTTCTATTAAAGATATATTTTCTTTTCTCATGGTTAAGACATATTTAGTTGGGGTTTTTTTGCATTTGGCTAAGACAATTCTAGTTGTGTAATGTTAGTGGCAACTTGCAAGTTAGAACTAGGAACTCGATTTCACCTACATTGAGAACAAGGTCCACTGGATACAAATCTCGATATGGTTAGTTTCCAACGTGGATCGATCATAACATTTCCCCAGTCTTCTCTGATCTCAATGTAGGTGTGATCGATTTACTATTATTACAAGAGACGGACGATAAAACGTAGATCACACGTTCATTGAGCTTAACCCGTAAAATAACCCGTTGCAGTTGACAATCGATATAAGTGTAGGCTGCGGAGCCGCTATCCTGTCAAGATTAATTAAATAAAGAAATAAATATTGTTACAATTTTTTGCCATGCTCAACATACATCGGGGATCTACGTTGGTTCTGTGCAGCATTTATATGTGCTCAATATGTCAGGAAGATTAACACAAGAAAACTATATGTGCTCAATATGTCAGGAAGATTAACACAAGAAAACTATATGTGCACAATATGTCAGGAAGATTAACACAAGAAAACTATATGTGCACAATATAAATCAAAATGACAGCAGTGTGTTTCGATCTTTTTGCAAAGCAAATTCTGTAACACGAGCGTCTGTCCATCAATCCATCCATCTATCCATCCGTCCATCCATCCATCATCCATCCATCTGTCCATCCATCCATCCATCCATCCATCCATCCATCAATCATCCATCCATCCATCCATCCATCCATCCATCCATCCATCCGTCGATCAAAGCATCCATCTTTCCATCAAACCATCCATCCGTCCGTCCATCCATCCGTCCATCCACCCATCCGTCCATCCATCCGTCCATCCATCCGTCCATCCATCCATCCATCCATCCAGCCATCCATTCATCCGTCCATCCATAAATCCATCCAATCATCCATCCATCCATCCAACCATCCATCCGTTCATCCATCCAACCATTCATCCGTCCATCCATCCAACCACCCAACCATCCATCCACCCACCCGTCCATCTGTCTGTCTATATGGCTATCTGTCTGTCTATATGGCTATCTGTCTGTCTGTTTGTCTATCTATTTGTCCGTCTGTTCACCCGTCCATCTATCTGTCTGAATTTTAGATGTCCACTTATTTCTAAAATAATGTTTCGTAGACCATTATTAACAAATGTCGTCGAGACCAGACATTTTTAGCAGAGCTGGAAAGCACTTATCTATGAGAAAGACTGACTCCTAGTCAGTTTTTAGTTGATAAAATTTCGAGACGCCGCCGTCAGTGTTGACAGAGCCCATCTTCAAACATAGTGGTTCTCCAAGGCAGCCAAAATTGATAGACGGCGTATAAGGTACGCTATGTATACCTATCCGTGTATCGATGCCATAATTACACTGTTCGGAAGAGCTCATCTAAAGTGTCTACCATGAACTTTGCAAGCTGAGGTCACTGTTGGAAGAGCACGTATTTCGTCTCAGCGAGAGAGCTGTAGTCTCCGCATGCCTGAAATGGCTTCACGGACATGTCTTGTAAAGAGTGTATTATGATTTTGGAAAGGGCTTTCGTCCTGGTGTCGCGACAGCACTCAGACAACTAATGTTGGATGTTCGTCGCAGACCGGCGGAAGTTGTTTGTGTACCCTATTCTGGATTCTGTGTCCCCTTACAACTCGTCCGTGAATCTCGTCGAGAACGGCGTTTTAAAATTTGTTTGTGGAGAGAAACGTTTGTATAGGGCAGGTAGTCGCTTTGAGCTACCATTTTTGTAAGCTCCGTGATATCTATTCAGTCTCATTGGAATAGTTACATGACCGATAATTTACAAGATGCCCTCGGTAAGCTCTCGTGTTACTTATCGCATCCATCAGTTTTTTCTTGAGCAAATATTGGACATGACGTCAACACGAGAATCAGGACACATGATACATTTTCTGCTAACTTTATAGATAGCACTAGACCAGGGGTTGCTTAATTGTTTTGGTTCACGCCTCAGACATATGATATGGGTAACGTTGTGTTACAGATAGAATACATTTAGACAGTAGACACAGGATTGTCTAAATAGTTTAGTTCACGGCTCAGGCATGCGATAGATTTTGTACCAAATGTATTTCGTAGAAATAATGAGCATAAAATGGGACAAATACAGGAGAAGTGATGAAATCAGAGAAATGTTTGATCAACCTCCAGCAACAACTGTTATAAGATGGAGATATGTTGGACACACCTTGAGAAGAAAGGATAAAAGAATAGAAAATCAGGCATTGCAGTGGGAAGCAAAGGCTTCAAGAAAGCGAGGACGCCCTAGGGAGACCCTGAAACGAACTTTGCTGATGTTACATTAACCATTTGAAGATTCTTGCAAAAACCGAGAAATTAATGACGTAACCGCCTCTGTAACCGCCCGTACCTCTACTGTCAAACTTCCTGTGGTTATCGCGTAGGTCCCAATGGTCTCTCATTTTATTCCTTTTCCTAAGCGTGCTGAAAAAACAGATGCACATCGTTTTTGACAACACTGCGTTTAAACATTCAGCCAACCGAATTTTACCGTACGGTCCACCACGTTAACCGTTAGGTCAACCGCGTTTTGCCGTTAGGTTAACGGCTATCCCCAAAACTGTACATACTTGACACATTTTGCTCACTGAAATCGAATCTTCTTTCTTTTGTCATTCTCTGCTTTTTATGCCGTTAGTTGTAGCAGGTTTAACTGATGATCGGTTTCCGAGATAGTGCACGCTCGAAAGCTTGATATGTTGTGGTATTGTGGAGTTTAAAAATGTCTGTAACTCCATCAACCCATATTTTTCTTGGTCTGCACCTTCCTCATGATGATTCCATTTTCAGGTTGTACGCTCTTGCACCTGGTGTATTCGGGTTCATTCTCACCAAGTGGCCAAACCATTTGAATCTCTGTTTTTCAATGAACCTAATATCAGGTGTTGTTTTTCGAATGTCCTCATTTCGTGTATGGTCTCTTCTTGTTTTATTTACCGCTTTCCTCAAGCATCTTATTTACAGGTGGTAATTTTTCTTTCTTGTTATTTCATAAAGTCGAATGATGTCACCAAATATTTAAATTAACTGATTATAATATTATGATCGAACATCAAACATTTTATGTCGAAGGTTTAAATAAAATGATATAATACTTTTATTTATGGTAATTTTAAACAAATAATTGTTAGTATTTCATAGCTCACAAAAATGAGCTTATCACCGGTATACACGCGCAAGAGAGTGTCATTAACTGATCGATTTTGCCCGCCTGCCCAGCGTGTTCGTAGCGCGTTGGACTACAAGGTGACAAGTCCTCTGTGAGTGTAGGTTCAATTCCGCGGATTGGCAGAAAAGCCCCAGGTTTTCCAGATTTACGGTGTTCGTGGAACCGAACCGACGGGTTACGATATCCATGGCACCGAGCCGAAGAGTTTTCAGCTCTAGTGCTTCTGGATCAGGAAAACAATAAAACCCCAAAAAACTTATCTATTCTCGATGGACCAGCTGTTTACATAAAGCATCTGGCACTAACACAAGGATATGTTTAACATTATAATCAATGTGAGCGGAGAAAGTGCGCACATTTGTAACTGCAGCAGGAGCTACTGCTGGTCATTATTGTTTGTTTGTGTATATGTGTGTGTGTACGTGTATAGGGCAATTATAAATTCATGAATTTAGCTTTGTGATTTCTCTCATTCATTACCACCACCGTGTATTGTATCCCGTGTTCTCCCGTGTGTTGCTGAGCTCTAATGGGAGCAAAGGATAGTAACACTGCGACCTACAAGGCATGTTGTAAGAGGCGACTGAGATAGCGGCCTAGGGAAGCTACCTAGTAAATAAAAAGCGTCGCAGAAATCGGATGTGCTGGCCTACTTGTAGGCGCATAACTGGCACAAAGTACAATCGCTCTTAGACTTAGGTCACATACAAATCGCAAAGAGTGATTAACAAGCGGTTGATATGGATCGCTTGAAGAAAAAGAAGAAGCAGTATCCCGTGTTGTTCTTGCAACCTAACTTCTTCTCCTTTTGTCATCACACTGCTACCGGGTTGTTGCACAGTGTCGTGGTTTCTGTTTTTGTTTTACGCTGTTCTGGTGTCTTGGGTGATTGTTATTTTTGTTCTATGACAGGATTCTGCTGTGCCATCTAACGATCTCTTTCATGGTTTTCCCCTCGTCTTCTTTCCTGATGTTCTGTTGTAGAAAATTCTGTATACTGTAGAGTTGGGATGTTTTCGATGTATTAAGTGGCAAGCTAACAGTACTTGAGAGCGGAAGTAAGTAGCGTAGTAAGTAGCGTAGTAAGTAGCGTAGTAAGTAGCGTAGTAAGTAGCGTAATAAGTAGCGTAGTAAGTAGCGTAGTAAGTAGCGTAGTAAGTAGCGTAGTCGTTAGTGAATTCGCTTCATAGGCTAATGGTTCGGATTCAATTCTACAGTGGGCGTGGAATTTTTGCCGAATGTAACGGCTCTCAGGTCGATCCAGTCTCAATTGGGAACCAGGAAAAGCACTGGGAAGTAAAGGCAGCCGGCGTGATGTTGACCACATCCCCCATCGTGTGCTGACGGTCAATGAAAAATACGGACCCACCACCATATACTATACACAACGTGGTATAAAACTGGTTCTTTTACTTACTACTTTTATTAGCAGTACTTGATAAAGACCTTTCGGTAGAAACATCGCGATATCTTGTTTTTATATTTTATAAAACTACATAATTTTTTTCTTCCTTATTTTACTTTTCATACATAGCTTGTCTGCAGTTTTCCCTTGTACAGATAATAATACCTGTTTTACACAATTTTATAGTGTCCTCCAATCCATGTATTTTTTACATGAGAGATTGCTAGTGGTATTTATTTCCTGATATATGCCCGCCTGCCCAGCGTGTTCGTAGCGCGTTGAACGACGGTGTGACAAGCCCTCTATGAGTGCGAGTTCCATTCTGTGCTGGCAGAAAAAAGCCACAAGTTCTCCAGATTTACGGTGTTCGTGGTACCGAACAGAAGGGTTACGATGTCCATGACACCGAGCTGAAGAGCTGAAAGCTCAAGTACTTCTGGATCGGACAAAAAAATATCCTGATATGCCTAAAAGTGTGTGTTTTTCACCTCGCGCCTTGCATTTTAAATTAGAAAATGAAGTCGAATAAATATATTCCACAAAAACAGATAAGTATTCTTTCTGGCATACTGTTTCATGCATACTTCAAGAACCAATCATCGACCACTTTACTTTTGTTTGCCGTTTGACAGATCAATCCGATGCGCCTACATTGTAAACACGCTTCCCGTTGGTGTAGTTCTCAGGAACGGTGTAGTCTTACACGGTGTCCTGATGTGGAATCTCATGTTAGAGTTGTCTAAAAGTCGCCAGCTTGGTTACTGCATTTCTATCGACTCTGAAGACACACAATAGTAAGCCAATACCGACTGACTCGATTTGTAGCCATGTTTATTCAAGGAATGACCGTTCCTTTCAATAATTCACGGAACATATAAAAGGAATAGTATTAGATTGCACGTCTTGTTTGTTACCTTCTGCCCTCTCAGACTAGTTTGTCTGGTTGTAGCTTGCTTAGTAAAATATTTAACAGCCGCGAAGTTATTAAATGTTATATTAGCGTCACTCAACGTCGATACCTCGTTTTGTTAGCATTGCGATGTTCACAACAGTATTCAGTTTCCCTATAATGCATTAGGGACGTTTGCAAACGCACTTGTAGTTAAACCAAGCATAGAAATAATTGATAAAGGAGCAACGGGTATCCACATTATTGTACACATGAAGTGGTCTACAAATCCATACTCCGCCATCGCAAGAAACATAATTAGCAAGATTCAGAGTATCAAATACGCAATAGGGGAAATAACTACTTTGTTTAATACACAATTAAAAGAAATAGTAGCAATAATTAGTTTCATTAGTGGGAAATTTGAGCGGTCATAAACAACATCTTTCTTTCTTCTTGCTCTAATTTTGTTTTACTTCACAGCATCAAGATAAGAAAAGATCTCTTCAATGTATTCTTGTGTGTGCTTCGTACATAGTGTCTTGCCCTGAATCTGTTATTTCTGTGGTCCATCTTTTGGACAATATCAAAGTCTCGGGTCCACCTGTTGAACAATATCAGGTCTCAGGTTAATCTGTTGGACAATATCAAGTCTCAGCTCCATCTGTTGGACAATAGCAAGTCTCGGGTCCACCTGTTGGACAATAGCAAGTCTCAGGTCCACCTGTTGGACAATAGCAAGTCTCAGCTCCATCTGTTGGACAATATCAGGTCTCAGCTCCATCTGTTGGACAATATCAGGTCTCAGCTCCATCTGTTGGACAATATCAGGTCTCAGCTCCATCTGTTGGACAATAGCAAGTCTCGGGTCCACCTGTTGGACAATAGCAAGTCTCAGGTCCACCTGTTTGATAATATTAGGTCTCGGGTCCATCTGTTAGACAATATCAGGTCTCAGGTCCAAATGATGGACAATATCAGGTCTCAGGCTCACCTGTTGGGCAATATCTGGTCTCGGATTCACCTGTTGGACAATATCATGCATCAGGTTCATCTGTTGGACAATATCATGTCTCGGGTCCATCTTTTGGGCAATATCATGTCACAGAAAATGAAATATTTTGGTCCCGTTAGATGTCACAGTGATTTAGAAAGAAAAATAATGTATAACATTGTTTCTGGAAGACAAGGTAGAGAACGACTGTGACGCCAATGGCCACAACATTTTAGAGAAACGGTTGTACACCTCATGAGGACTGAGGCGCTTTCGAGACAACGACATCGAGCATGACTATGGAGATCACTACTGCCTCCATGGCTCTCTCGTGGATGGCTGAACAACAGGTAACCCATACGATTATCATATCAGACTCGATGAATATGCTTCAAATGATTGAATCTGGAAGTATGCCTGTGGAATGGGTGGACATCATTCGGAGAACACATCTCAAGAAAATGACTTGGCTGTACACACATGGACATGCTGGAGTGCAGAGTAACGAG
Source organism: Arion vulgaris (assembly GCA_020796225.1). Lineage (NCBI taxonomy): Eukaryota > Metazoa > Mollusca > Gastropoda > Stylommatophora > Arionidae > Arion > Arion vulgaris. The sequence continues at coordinate 16,074,906 of CM036763.1, read as the reverse complement.
CGTGCTGACTTTCTTGCAAACAATGCCCTTACTCAAGCGAGCAGAAGTTTGGACAGATATCATCAAAGCGGTACGCTCTTAGTTATGTGACATGGTTAATTCTCAGACACTGAAACGAGTTCGAGAATTAGGCATTACGTTTGGACATGTCAGACGTTGTCGTCTTCGTGGTAGAGAGAGAAGATAATCAACTTCTCATGGATACGGTGATCTAATGGACTTTGGGATGGCTGCTGCAGAGGAGGACAGAGCACGAATGGGAATGCCCGATGTACCATAACGTCGATCGTATAACATAACATATTAGATAAAACTTGAACAAGATGATGAAGGAAACATGAAAACTGGTTGGAGATTGAGAAACTTTCAGACATGATGTGATGAGAGTAACGTTCTACAAACGACATATTATATGATGAAGAAGTGCTAAATTGGAAATAAATAGCAATCACATGTGAACATTGGTTTAAAGTTGTGTACAGTTGTTCAATATTAAGGAGAATCATCATTATTGCACTCCAGACATTTTCATAGAATCTCAGGTCTTCTCCTCAACATTTTCTCAAGCATAAGATAAATGAGTACACCAGTTCTGTGTTGATTACACAAACGTCCTGTATCACTTGCAAAGTGTTCATGTTTGGCAGTTCCCAGTTTTAGTCTCATCATTTTTACTCTGGACAGCGATGTGGTTTCATGTGTGTATGTAAAAACAATTATCGATTCAATCTGTTTATTTTATAGCCTTGATGACGTCTTGTCTGACAGATCTATTGCCCGTCCTTCGTCGATCACTGCTGTGTCAGCCAGCTAATCTGCTTGCTCATTGCTCTTACCACCACCCAATACGAAAAATACGAAAATACATTTTAAATAAATTAGTTATAATGGGTATCAAGCCATTGATGTCTATGTGGCCAGACTATATTTTCTTGTACTGTTAAATTATAGAAGTCTATTAGCGAAGCATAACATTTGTAAGGGAGCGGCCACAGAAAAAAGGGAGGACAAACTAGCACTCAAATATTGGAACGCAATAAATCAATTAATTAATCAACATTAACATTTTTATTTCCACAATCGATTTTTTTACTTTTTGTTTCAAAATAAATCGGCTGTACATGTGCAAAAAAATTCCGCAGACATATACAAAATGTAAAATATTGCAGCTGCAGACTATAAAAATTAAAATAATAACACTACATATTTCAAATAATAAACAAAATGTAAAAAAAATAACTTCTCTGCACATATCTAAAATATTTACAAAATAAAGCAACTTTACATGTATGAAATATAAAAACAAAACTATGAAGTGTAAACAAAAATGACAAGCATACAAATAAACACAAATACATCTGTAGACAAATAAATAATCCAGCTGTAGACATATAAATAATCCAGCTGTAGACATATAAAATAATTAATTTGTACACATACACCATACAAACAAAATTCTTCAGTTGTGAAAAAAAGTTCACTTATTCACACTTTAAATACCTCACTTGTGTACATATAAAATAAGTCACATGTGCACATTAACAATAATTCCCTTGTGCACATTTAAAATAAATAAATTGTGCACACATAAAGTAATTAAGATGTACACATATACAATGTAAATAAAATAATTCAAATGTGCACATTTAAAAGAGTTCACTTTTGCACATATAAAATAATTCAATTGTGCACATATAAAATAATGCATATACAATATATACAATGTTAATAAAAATAATTCACTTGTGCACACATACAATAATTCAGAAGTGCACCAAAAAATATAACAATTCAGATGTACACTTATAACTTTGATAATATTTCTCTTGTACACATGTAAAATATAAAGTACATAAACTTGTTTCAGTTTCAGTTTGGAATATCCTCATTGCACTCCGGACATGTCCATAGGTGCTCCGATCTCCTTCGCAATATCTCCAACAGCATCCAGCGACTGACCGTACCAGTTCGATTTTGATTGATGAGCTTACTAATATACTTGTTATGCTGTTCTTTTCTTGCTACTCAATCTTCAACAATCCTGCAATCTAGTAGTTGACGGTTCTACTCAATCTTCAACCCAACTCTGCAATCTAGTAGTTGACGTGGATTGCTACTCAATCTTCAAACCCAACTCCTACAATCTAGTAGTTGACGTGGATTGCTACTCCAATCTTCAAACCCAACTCCTACAATCTAGTAGTTGACGTGGATTGCTACTCCAATCTTCAAACCCAACTCCTACAATCTAGTAGTTGACGTGGATTGCTACTCCAATCTTCTAAACTCAACTCCTACAATCTAGTATTGACGTGATCTGTCTACTCAATCTTCAACTAACTCTGCAATCTAGTAGTTGACGTGGATTAACTCAATCTTCAGAAACTCAACTCGAATCTAGTAGTGACGTGAATTGCTCTATAATCTTCAAGACCCAGACTCCTGCAATATAGTGTTGACATGTGATGTCTACTAGATCTTCAAGACTAGACTCTGAATATAGTAGTCTGAATGTGATTGTCTGACTCAATCTTCAAGCCAACTCCTACAATCTAGTAGTTGACGTGATGCTGACTCAATCTTCAAGACCAACTCTGACAATCTGGTAGTTTGACTCGATTGATATGCTGATCAATCTTCATAGACCCAGACTCCTAGCAATCTAGTTAGTTGACGTGATGTGATATGATACTGTCATAATAGACTTCTTATGACAACTGTACTGACTATGATAGATGTTCATGAATATAGCTTCTATATGGATAGACTGTCTGATGATGATAGACTGTCTGATATGATAGACTGTCTGATATGATAGACTGTCTGATATGATAGACTGTCTGATATGATAGACTGTCTGATATGATAGACTGTCTGATATGATAGACTGTCTGATATGATAGACTGTCTGATATGATAGACTGTCTGATATGATAGACTGTCTGATATGATAGACTGTCTGATATGATAGACTGTCTGATATGATAGACTGTCTGATATGATAGACTGTCTGATATGATAGACTGTCTGATATGATAGACTGTCTGATATGATAGACTGTCTGATATGATAGACTGTCTGATATGATAGACTGTCTGATATGATAGACTGTCTGATATGATAGACTGTCTGATATGATAGACTGTCTGATATGATAGACTGTCTGATATGATAGACTGTCTGATATGATAGACTGTCTGATATGATAGACTTCGATAGATAGACTGTCTGATATGATAGACTGTCTGATATGATAGACTGTCTGATATGATAGACTGTCTGATATGATAGACTGTCTGATATGATAGACTGTCTGATATGATAGACTGTCTGATATGATAGACTGTCTGATATGATAGACTGTCTGATATGATAGACTGTCTGATATGATAGACTGTCTGATATGATAGACTGTCTGATATGATAGACTGTCTGATATGATAGACTGTCTGATATGATAGACTGTCTGATATGATAGACTGTCTGATATGATAGACTGTCTGATATGATAGACTGTCTGATATGATAGACTGTCTGATATGATAGACTGTCTGATATGATAGACTAGTATGTGTTGACAATGTGTAGACAATAGAAACGAATTGCAATTGTTGGTGTAATGTTATTTTTTTAAAATCAGTAACAAAAAGGTAATTTTGAGAAAATGTGATTTACAATTACATAGCTCCAACGATGGTGATGAGCATACGAGAAACGCCGGTCTGTTCAGAGACCCTTTCAAATATTGCCGAAGCTAGGAGGTCTATACTTTGGACAATATTCTCATAAGGTAGCGTGTCATTTCTGCGGAGAGGCACTGAGGTATAGGGGGTAAAACCCAGTGCAATGAAGTCAGTACCTCGGCTTTAGTCCCTTTATGCTGTGCAATAATATTTACTGCTATTGTTCTAATGAACAAAATGTATCTACTGCTGTTACTCTTCTATTGTTCTAATGAACAAAATGTATCTACTGCTGATTCTTCTATTGTTCTAATGAACAAATGTATCTGCTGCTGATTTTTCTATTGTTCTAATGAACAAATGTATCTGCTGCTGATTTTTCTATTGTTCTAATGAACAAATGTATCTACTGCTGACTCTTCTATTGTTCTAATGAACAAATGTATCTCTGCTGACTCTTCTATTGTTTTAATGAACAAATATATCTGCTGCTGACTCTTCTATTGCTCTAATGAACAAATGTATCTGCTGCTGATTCTTCTATTGTTCTAATGAACAAATGTATCTGATGCTGACTCTTCTATTGTTCTAATGAACAAATGTATCTGCTGCTGATTCTTCTTTTTTTAATGAACAAATGTATCGATATGATTTCTATTGTTCTAATGATAATTGTCTACTTGTTTCTATTTTCAATTGACAAATGTCTACCTACCTTTATTGTTTAAGAACAAATATCTATGCTGCTCTTCTATGTCATAAACATAATGCGCTGATTCTTCTATTGTTCTAATGAACAAATGTATCTGATGCTGAATCTTCTATTGTTCTAATGAACAAATGTATCTGCTGCTGATTCTTCTATTGTTCTAATGAACAAATGTATCTGCTGCTGACTCTTGTATTGTTCTAATGAACAAATGTATCTGCTGCTGACTTTTGTCAAGAGAATAGATAGTTTCAAAACGTCAAACTGATATTTTGCTATATTTTTGTTTTCATATTTTAGTTCCAAATCCTAACACCATGGGGCGCAACAGGAAGTCTATAGCAGTTTACTATGCAGTCGGCGACATAACGTTAGTAGCGATTTTTAGCTTTTGCCAAATCTTGGATCAAATGTGTTCCATTTGCAGCTGTTAGTCCATATTTTCGCAGGACTTCAGTGAAGTTATCTATCTGCCAGGTTCTCTGTCTTACCCTTGTCTTAAGACCGAGTTAACCCTTTTCGCCTCCCCCATACCTCCATATTTAACATACTATTACTATGCTTCGCATAGTTACCGTTTCATCTTCAATAGTTACAGTAGTAAACAAAAGTCTCATAACTCTACTTTGAATTCAGTAGTATGTCACTTTAACTTCAATGATAAAGACAAGGTGCATAGAGAGACTCGCTCCAGGTGTCTCCTTTTTCGACCTGACGTTGAAAGGTGAAACAGGATTAGAGAATAGATAGATAGATTGACAGCTCTCTGGTATATCTCTCTATCATATGCAGGGTAACTTGCACTTGATGCATCCATTTTTAATTCCCGTAGCAGATCTTGCCCATTTCTCCCCCATGTCCTTGTGTATACAGTTCCATTATTGTTTGCTCCATCTCTTCATGGTGTATTATATAACCCAAATACTTCCCTATTCGTTGTCATATCTTTTTAAATAATAGCTAACCATCTTCAATATTGAATTATCGTGTTATTATTTGTTTTGTAGATTTCCGTGTTCTGGCTTTTTAAATTACTTTTCTATATTATGTGTAAATAAGGAATAAGAATGACATGAGCATAATAGATGTGATTTTACAGAAAAATGATGAAAATTCCATGAATTACTTGACTTATTCTTCTTCGCTCCTCTGGAGCATAGGGCCTCAATAGTTGTTATCCACTTTTTCCAGTCTCTGAGTGTTTTTTTTATAACTTCCCAGGATAGTCCAGCAGTCTTCAGTTTCTCAAGAAGACTCCATCTCCCGGTCTACTTGCTATTCATTTACTTTTACGTTTTCCTTGCCGGCTCCACCGAAGTGCTTGTCTAGCGACACTTGGCTGTGTCTTCTTTAGGGTGAGTCCAACCCATAGCAATGTTTCCCTCTTTGTCTGGTTCAACCGGTCTTCTGTCCTGTCCCTATCAACATGTCTGCGTTTGCAACTCTGTCACAACACCTCAGTCTGAGAATACATCGAATACATTTGTTGACAAAAGTCAGAATTTTATCTGAAAATCTCTTGGACAGTGGAAAACCCCCAACATAAATGATGTTGGTTTAAATGAGACCTGCACATAACGAATTCTGATCAAATAAATAAGCAGTGGCGGCTCGTGATCTTTTTTATTGATGGGGCCAGGCAACCATTTTTTTAGAAAAATCATGGTTTGTGTTCAGTTATATTTTAATTTCTAAAATAATAAATACAGGTTACACATTATTTTTGGTGGGGCACGGCCCCACAGGCCCTTAATGACAAGCCGCCACTGTGAATAAGTATCAAACAATCAATATTCTTCTATGTTTGTTCTGTACAGGACTTTGCCCCACTAACATTCCTTCACAATTTCTTTCCCTTATAGACCACATATCACGCTTCTGCTACTGTCATGCTCAAATCATCAGTCAAGTCCCGAATTTATCTTCTTTGTTGTTATCCTCTTCTCCTCTTTGCTTGGATGTCTCCTTCCATAATGTTTTTTTTTCTAATTATTCGTGTCTTTTTATGTTCAAAATACTTCAATTTTCCCTTTTTTGTAGCATCATAACTAATCACTATTTACACAACATCAGCAAGAGAATGTGAACACTATCATCTAGAGATGCTGAAGATGGATCAGACGTGTGCTACGCAGTGAACTAATTCTGTCACGAAAACTGCACTAAGCTGGACACCAGAGGGTAAACGAAAACGTGGAAAACCCAATACGACCTGAAGGAGAACAGTTGAAAAGGAATTTAGAAATGAAACACTGCTTCAACGGAATACCAAGAACAGAGAAGAATGACGTTAATGATGTCGCAAGATCAATGAGTCTGGTTAGAGAGAGAGAGACGAGAGAGAGAAGAGAAGAGAAGAGAGAGAAAGAGAGAGAGAGATAGAGATGAGAGATAGAGAGGAAGAGATAGAGATAGAGAGAGATAGAGAGAGAGAGATAGAGATAGGAGAAGATAGAGAAGATAGATAGATAGATAGATAGATAGATAGAAGATAGATAGATAGATAGATAGATAGATAGATAGATAGATAGATAGATAGTGATAGATAGATAGATAGTAGTAGGTAGTAGATGAAGATAGATAGTAGGAGATAATAGGCAGATAGCAGACAGATAGCAGATAGATAGATAGATAGATAGATAGATAGATAGATAGATAGATAGATAGATAGATAGATGAGATAGATAGATAGATAGATAGATAGATAGATAGATAGATAGATAGATAGATAGATAGATAGATAGATAGATAGATAGATAGATAGATAGATAGATAGATAGATAGATAGATAGATAGATAGATAGATAGATAGATAGATAGATAGATAGATAGATAGATAGATAGATAGATAGATAGAATAGATAGATAGATAGATAGATAGATATATAGATAAGATAGATAGATAGATAGATAGATAGATAATAGATAGATAGATAGATAGATAGATAGATAGATAGATAGATAGATAGATAGATAGATAGATAGATAGATAGATAGATAGATAGATAGATAGATAGATAGATAGATAGATAGATAGATAGATAGATAGATAGATAGATAGATAGATAGATAGATAGATAGATAGATAGATAGATAGATAGATAGATAGATAGATAGATAGATAGATAGATAGATAGATAGATAGATAGATAGATAGATAGATAGATAGATAGATAGATAGATAGAAGATAGATAGATAGATAGATAGATAGATAGATAGATAGATAGATAGATAGATAGATAGATAGATAGATAGATAGATAGATAGATAGATAGATAGATGTTAGAGATGAAGCATCAACCAGCCTTCTTTGATTTTGAAATATTTCTGAAAATATTCTCTTCTATATCCATGGTATAAGGAGTACTCATCTGTAACATATATGCTCAAAAATACACATAATACTTTTCCACAGCCTTTATTAAATGTCCATGTTTCACACCCATACGTGACCATGAGAACATATATGCTCTAAGTATTCTGATTTTTGTTTGCCTATTGGTTCCTTTTCATACTGTTATTAGTTGTGTAAGTTGTTCTAAGGCTATGCTTCTTCTTCTTTTGAGTTCTTTCATAACATTTTCATCTCTTGCTGGCGCAGTCAGTCGAAATATTCAAAACCGTTCACATTTTCTGTTTTCGCTCCTTGCTAAAAAATATCCATTGATGACCAAATAGTTACAAATATATTTTAATTGGTCTTGTAGTAGATATCTACCCCACTTCTACCCTTTTCCTGATTTTGGGGCTGATTCCAAATGTTTATTTGTTGCTACTGCAGAAACAGTTTCTGTTTAGTTGTGATAATATGTTTATTGATGTATAACTGAAATTAAAAGAGAATAGGAATGGCCAAGGATAATTTCAATAGTATTAGAAAGTTACTGACATCCAAACAAATCACAAACAGGCTAAAAATTAGAATGATCAAATGCTATATATATCCTATATTAATGTATGGCTCGAAACATGGACAATGAACAAGCAGTTAGAAGACAGAATTGATGCATTTGAGATGTGGATATATAGAAGAATAAGCAGAGTTTCATGGACAGAAAAACAGACAAATAAACAAGTTTTAGGAAAACTAGGCATGAAGAAACAATTATTAAGAGAAATAAAATTCAGACAAGTAAAGTATTTTGGGCACATAAAAGGCATGACACCATGATAAAACATTTACTAGAGGGGAAGTTGAGGGAGGAAGAGCAAGAGGAAGACCGAGAGATAAGTGGGAGGAAACTTTAAGAAATGGACAGGTTACAGTCTGGCAGTGTGCAACACAAGGGCGAAAGACAGAGGATGCTGGAGATTCATTGCAGCCAACCTTCGATGTGGAGACGGCACCTGATGATGATGATGAATATGTTTATTATTATTTTTTTTTTGTTGATCCAGAAGCACTTGAACTGTAAGCTCTTCGGCTCGGTGTCATGGACATCGTAACCCTTCGGCTCGGTGCCACGAACACCGTAAATCTGTGGAACCTGTAGCTTTTCTGCCAGTCCGCGGAGTTGAACCCGCACTTACAGAGGACTAGTCACCCGTAGTCCAACGCGATACGAACACGCTGGGCACGCGGGCATATGTTTATTATAAGTTTGAAATGAACTATTCTCGAAGGACCTATATTCTGTCTATCTGAATTTAAAAATGACAGATAACTTCATTGATATATATAAACATACAAATGTACTTGAAGCTACTATGAATGGTGTGTGCATGTATGGTATATGTGTATATTTGTATGTATGTATTTTGTTGCTATGTCTCCTGTACAAGCACAAAAAACGTATCGTGTGTGTTTATACAGGTACAGTTCGATAACGTCTAACCTGATTTTCTGTATTCTGTGATATACGCTGTTTGAACGATACGACTAAGTAAAGCTATTATTTTGGAAAACTAACTAGTTGGGATCTGAAAAACGCTTTTTCAGTAGGGTTAAGCAATAGGTGTCGTAAGAAATAAAGGTTTTTGGTTAGAATCCTATTTTTGATAATTTGTTGTTCTCAGACGCCCCAAATAGTTGTTCACTGTCTTTTTATTTATCCTATTAATGGACTCCGGTGCTTCCCTTGTGGTTCTTAACCCTTTCGCTGCTACATACTTTCTGAAGGCTGATATAAAAATAGCTCCTATTTGTTTCTAGGTCACAAATGGGAATGTACGCCTATAGCAGTGACAGTAGCAATGTATAACTTGTTAACACGTCTTTAGCTCACAGAGGAGAGATAATAACAGACGTGTTAATGCGTCTTTAGAAGTGAATGGGAAAAACGTATATATACGTCCTTAGCAGATAAAGGGTTTAAAAACCCTCCTTATTCTCTTCTCTTTTCAGGACGAACGAGGAAGTAGATACTAGTAAACGTTTTAAGAAGGCTGATTGATTGATTGGTTAATAGAGTTATTATCATTGTATCTTCTTCAATGATCCAGCGGCACTTGAGTTCTTGATTGTATATGGAGGAACATTCATGTGTAGTTTGATTTCATTCAGAAAACTTTCTTCTTCTTCTTCAAACGCTACATATCGACCACTTGTAAATCACTCTTTGTGTTTATATGTGATCCGAGCCTAAGAGCGATTATACGCTGTGCCAGTTATGCGTCTGCGGTAGGCCATAACATCCTATTTCTGCGACGCTTTTTATTTATTAGGTAGCTTCCTAAGCCCCTATATCAGTCTCCTCTTACGACATGCCTTGTAGGTCGTAGTTTTACTATTCTTTGCTCCAATTGAGGACCCCAGCAATACACGGGCGAGAAAACTTTCAACGACAGCGCACGAGATTTGTAGTTACAGAGATATTCAAAAGTTGTAATTTTTAAGATATGACAATTTTGTAACGTTTATTAATTGTGCATTATAATAGACTTTTTAGGCAACTCTTACGATTTATCAACTACCAAGGTTTTGTTTCTCTTTAATCTGCACAACTTAACACAGAATCTATGTCAGATAGTAACACCGACTTCTGAGCACATCTTGCAGTCATGTCCATCATATTTACACCATCAAAATGAAACATGGCCTCATGAACGAAGCTTACAGAGCAAGCAATGGGGAACTCTCGAGGAACTCCAATTGACGTGCAGCTTCGTAGAGGTAGCCGATCTCATGGTTTAGACGAGCATACCAAACCGAACGCAAAGAAGAAGATAACATAATCTTCGTTTTATCGTTCGTCTTTGAAAGGACTAGAAACTGGATCTCCCTTACATTGAGAGCAGAAATCATTGGAAAATAACCCCATCACTCCACGTATAAAGAGAATCAAGTACTTTTGAAGCCAGCGGCGAATACCACACTTTCACTCCACATTGATCCATTCCCATTTTTGTAGTAGATAGATGCTAATGTTACTATTTTTAGTGTCAATATTTTGATGTGTAAAATTGCTTAATATGTTCTGTGCATACACTCACACATATTAAAATTTGATTAGTTGGAAAATAATCGAATCATTTCATATTTTAGTTTTTTGTAAGATTTTTTTTTTCTAATCTAAAAACGAGAAATAACGTGCAGAATGAGAGAAAATGGAATATTTATAGAATGCATATAAATAAGAGTTGCATACCAACGGCAAGAAGAAGAAATTAAAACCATTCAATATGAACATAAAGAACATATCAGTTCAGATAAAACACATTACAAACAATTATTGGTTCATTAACAAATAAAAAAAATAAAACAAAAGCAGTGTAAAATAAGTAATTTGTATATTATTGTATGTGTATGAAATACGTGTTCATGAAGAACAAAAATGTATAAAGAAAGTTCAAACATTCATTGCCGTATTGAGAAACGAAATGAGTCCGAATTAAATTTTTTCCCACATTTTCCAGCTTAAACGATATATAAATTTCATCCAATTACCAAATTATTACAAAACACCCGATATAACCATGATATAACGTTGCTGTAGATAAAAACCGATTGGATCAGACTGCGTTAATGTTAATGTAGCACTAATTTACATGAAACAATGATTGACGCTGTGTGCGGCAGTTGGATTATTTTAATAAACAATGTTGGCGCACCTTGCGGCAGTAAGTACGAAATGAGTTATGAGATCTGAGAATAAGTGTTGTAACTGCTACTAAATCTTCATGTTTCCAGTGGAACAAAGTACGTCAGCTGACGCTCAAAATCGAATTTTATTCTATGCTGATTTTTTCTAGGCTCAAATCTCTCTGACTTCCGTTTCAATTTTTTATTTCCCAAATAATATTTACCATCATCTTCTCTTGTGTGTGGGTTCTACTCATATGCACGTCTGATTACTTTGTTCGATAGTTTCATAATGGTGTGCTTAATCCATAATAGCATATTCTGTCTGCAGCTGTATTTGTTTTTGTTTTGTTCTTTTCTAAAATTCGGTATTTGTTATTACTTATGATCATCTGCTAGCAATGTGGTTATCTTCTTCTTCCTTCTTGTTTGCGATCGCTATTTTGATGATTATACCTTTAGAAGTGTTCTTATGATGAAGTCGACTGTTGTCTGGAGCTCTTCTATGGTGCCATGTAGTTTTGATGATTATACCGTTAGATCTAGTTCGTAATTCCATACCGGCAGTTGAACTCACAGGTCCAATCAGATGAGCACAGAATTCATAGCTGTTCAACTCCTTATCAACAACACTAAGATGACACTATACAATATATACTCACCACCTCCATTCAAACTGAGCTGGAAGCTATCAAAGTTCAAGATGACAACTTGCTTATAGTAGGAGACTTCAACAGCCACTCACCAAGCTGGGGCTATGACACGCTAGATCCTCGAGGTGAAAGCCTTGAAGAATGGCTGATCACCAACAGTCTCACCATTCTCAACCACCCAGATGATCCTCACACATGTTACTCACGACGGTGGCGCACAACAAGCACCCAGATCTGGCTTTGCTACAGACGACATTCACAGGATAACCGAAAGGCAAGTCTGCGACCAGATTGGAGGTAGTGACCATAGACCAGTGAAACTCCTCATAAATAACATTAACAAGGAGGAACTTACAAACTCTGCCCTTAGTTGGAATTACAAAAGGCAGACTGGAAGCTATTCCAAGAACTAGCAGACAAGTACTGTAAAGAAATTAATCAATCAGGAAAAGTGGACAGAGATGCACGTTCATTCAATAAAGCCATTTTAGATGCTGCAAAAAGGCTATACCCAGAGGGAGGAGAAAAAACTACATGCCATATTGGACACCAGAGATGGAAGTTCTCCATAGCTCGCTTTGCAGTGCCAGAAATACAATGGAACTCGCACCAACGGACCAAATGTAATGCAACACAATAGAGCAAGGGCCCTTTATGTTAGAGAAAGAAACCAGCAGTGTAGAAAATCCTGGAAAGAAAAGACAGCCTCTTTGAACATGGAAAAAGATACTCAAAAGTTGTGGAGACTTACAAAAGCCCTGAACGATGACAACCCATCTAGAGGGAAAACAGTTCTCCAGCAAGGAGAACAACTTCACAGGAAAGCGAGCAGCCACCCTGATGGCCCAGTGTTACAAGCAAGAAAGCTCATGCTCAATAAGTCAGGAGCAAGGGAAAGAAGTCAGAAGTGAGATAAATGCTACATTCAAAAAAGCAACAAGTGAACCCTGTATGGAGGTAGACATCACACTGACTGAGCTGCAGAGAGCACTGAAAAGCTCAATCGTAAAAGGCCCGGACCAGATGGAGTATCAAACGACATGCTCAAACAAATAGGCCCAATAGCACAGAGTCTTCTACTCCAGATTTTTAACAATAGTTGGAGACAGGGAAGAGTCCCAGACATCTGGAAAATGCCACAATCCACCCAATTTTCAAAAGTGGAAAAGACAAAATGGATCCGCAGAGCTACAGACCTATAAGTTTGCTAAGTTGCACTGCAAAACTGCTGGATAGAGTGATAACCACTAGACTCCAGTGGTTTTAGAATCCAACCATAAACTGGATCCAGCCCAGACAGGCTACAGGCAGCATAGAAGCACTGATGACCAAGTGGCATACCTCGCACAGGACATAGAAAATGGCTTCCAAGAAAAGAAGAAAACCTTCACAGTGTTCTTCGACATGTCTAAGGCCTTCGACAAAGTCTGGAAAGATGGTTTGCTACTCAAGCTCTTACGCAGTGGAATACGGGTAGAATGTACTATTGGATAAAAGACTTTCTTACCCATAGACAAGCATCTGTAAATTGGATGGAGTGCACAGTCCCAGATTCAAATTAAGAGCAGGAGTCCCACAGGGCAGCGTACTGTCCCCATTGCTTTTCCTGGTATATATTAATGATCTGCCACAAACTCTGCCCAGACATGTATCACACTCTCTCCATGCTGATGATCTAGCTGTGTGGTACACCTCCGAGTTTCTGGGTCCTGCCATCTTTAAACTCCAGGCCAGCCTGAACAGCGTCATAATGTGGGCAAGTAAATGGGGTCTAGAAATAAACCGGAGCAAAACTATAGCAACGCTTTCTCATTGTCAACAAAGGAAGAACACTTCAGACTGAAATTTAACGATGATATCGTTCCCCGTTCCCATACTCCAACCTTTTGGGAGTTAAGCTTGACAGTCGTCTGACATGGAAACATCACATAATGGAAACAAACAGAAAGGCTATGAGGAAACAAAGTGTGATGCGGAAGCTGGCTGGAACTACCTGGGAGCTGATATTCGAATCCTGAGTCAGGTGTACACTGGTGCAGTTAGACCGACCCTCGAATATGCATCATCGACATGGATATCAGCAGCCCATTCAAACAAATCGATACTGGAAAAACACAAAACAGGTGTCTGCGTACTATTTTGGGAGCCATGAAATCTACACCAATTGTAGAAATGGAAAAGGCAGCCAACATCCAGCCCTTGGAAGACAGAAGAAGGAGAAAGTGATTCTACAGACTGAAAGGATCAAAGAATGCCTCACCATCCACTGCATGAAAAAATGGCGGCTAGAACAAAGAACAGACTAAAGCGCACAAGTCTAAACCACAAAGCAAAAGAAATAGGAAAGTCATACTTGGAACTACTAAATCATAATTCCATACCCGAAGAATTGCTTTTTGATCACTGGGAACCAGACTCAGTACCACTAAACTTCTCAACCTCCATCCCTAAATTATTAAGCAAAGATGCCGAGCCTAATCTAGTGAAAAAGCAATTACAATGGAACATCTCCATTACATGTTTCCAGAAGACAGCTGGATAAGAATTTACACAGATGGATCGGCAATGGAGGCAACCATGAATGGTGGAGCAGGAGTGTACATTAGGCACCCAGATGCTACCACTGTGTCTCTAGCGGCTCCTACTGGAAGAATATGTTCCAACTACAAAGCAGAACTCATAGCCCTTCTGATGGCAGCACAGCACATGAATAAGCTGCAAGCAGCTGCAAGCAAGATGGTATTTCTTACAGACTCATTGTCAGCTATACAAGCCCTGGAGGCTAAATCCACTGACAGCACAGTACAAAAACTACAAAGAGAACTTGCTCAGCTTTCAGAAAAGGCAGAAATTCACTTGCAGTGGATTCCATCTCACTGTGGCATTGCAGGCAATGAGAGTGCTGATGTCTTAGCTAAGGAGGGCAGTGCCAAAGAGCAAATTTACCAACCCTTGTCTTTTCAAGAGGTCAAACCCTCATACAGAGAAAATCTGCAGTAGACTGGAAGACAAACACTGGATATGATTATGGAAAAGACTCTCTCAAAGACCTAAGCAGAACAGACCAGGTCATTATATTTCGACTACGCACCGGACACTGCAGACTCAACAAACACTTATACAGACTAGGAATAAGTCAAACAGCTCTCTCCCAGTGTCAGCAGGCAGAACAGACACCAGAGCATATCCTGCAAGACTGTCCTCTTCTGTGTGAGCTGAGAAGCAACATGTGGCCACACCCAGTCGACCTGAAAACTAAGCTTTGGGAAACCTGACAGACCTGAAGCTGTCTGCCCAGTTTGTGGTCCACAGTAAATTAAGCGCATGACCAGAGATCGCTGAAGAAGAAGATACCGTTAGATAAGTTCTTATGATGAAGTCGACTGTTGTCTGGAGCTCATCTCTAGTGCCATGTAGTTTTGATGATTATACCGTTAGATAAGTTCTTATAATGAAGCCGACTGTTGTCTGGAGCTTATCTCTGGTGCCATGTAGTTTTGATGATTATACCGTTAGATAAGTTCTTATAATGAAGCTGACTGTTGTCTGGAGCTCATCTCTGGTGCCATGTAGTTTTGAATGTGGTGTTGTGTTGCAGGGCCAGCATTCATTTCTAGGGAGGACATACAGGGGACAGTCTTACAGGACATGTTCTGTGGTTTGATCAGCGGTGCCACAGGGCACAGAGGGGATGGGGATAATCGTAGTCTGCGTAGGTGTTTGTTCAGTCTGTTATGTCGTATCCTGAGTTGGAAGATGATAGTCTGTCCTTGTCTGTCAAGTGTGTGGTAGTCATCGTTTGGTGGTTTAGGTTCTTTTCTAATGTCCATGATAGCTCTTTTTCAAAGTATGTGATTTCGTTATCTATTTGTTCACATTCTGCTCCCTTTTAGCAAGTTTGTCTGCCTTCTCGTTACCTGGCACTCCGCAATGTGATGGTACCCACTGAAGTGTAACTCTTTTTTTGGTAGAGATCTTGCTGAGCTCTTTTCTCAGGGATGGATGGTTACTCTGTAGGGCTTGCAAAACGGATAGTGCATATAAATGAAAAATACCACTTGTTGGCAGTCAGAGTTGGAATTATTGATCATGAATGCGACCTGTACTGTGGGTCTCTGTGGGTCTCTGTGGGTCTCTGTGGGTCTCTGTGGGTCTCTGTGGGTAAGTATTAGCCATTTTCCTTGTGTTCCGAAAGTCGTGGGGTCGTGGGTTCGTGGGGTCGTGGGTTCGAACCGGAACCCATTGTTCTGTTCATGAGTGCATTTTACAGAGATCCCTAGAATTGTTGCCATAGCTACGGAGTTCGTACTGTGTGCAATACTCTCGGCATGTGGTAGATCATTTCTGCGGAGGGAGACCGAGCCAAATAGGAAAACCCGGTGCAGTTAAGCCAACTGTTTAACAAGTACAAAATATGTAATTCTGAAATACATACATGTGACACCAGCAACTTGACAGAGGCACACACATACTGCAAAAATACCCAACATATAACGAACAGAGAGAAAACACATGGCCAATTCACTATCACAGTCCAGGACAAGCTATATGGAGATGTACATGAACTCCAGTTGGTTGACCACTAACTATTTTAGAAGTATACAAATCCATGTCTGAAAACATTGGAAGAAGAAGGAGAAGAAGAAGAAGAATACCTTCTTTTTGAAATGGAGTACAAAGCTAAGACAGTTTTCGTGAAATTTATGTTTATAATGTACGTTAATGAATCGCTGTGGTGTAGAGGTTAGGTACTCGTCTCTCATGCCAAATGTACCAGGTTCGCTCCCTCGTGGAGCCATCCGGATATTTTTCCAGCTATCCATGATCTCAGTGTAGGTGAGATCGAGTTTCAAGTCCTATCGGAAATGGACTATAAAACGTAGGTCCCGTCTTCAATTTGGGCAAGTAAAAGAACCCTTGGAAGTTCAAAATCGAGAAGAGCAGGCTGGAAAGCCGCTGCCTGGACAAAATTCATTAGAAAAAATAAAATTCCTACAAAATATCTTCAAAATTACATCATACCCTCGACGGTGCTACGGAGTTCGTGCCCTGCAGCTGAGATCTTCTTGTTTAAGAAAGTACAAAGGGTTACTCACGGAAGTGCAAAATATGATGGTCCTATCAATCAATCAAGCAAACAATCGATGTACATTTATTTAAACGATTACGTGTCATGTTGCAGAGATATAGAACAGGGCAACATTTTTATTTTTGAATTGAAAACTGAACTTAATTCACATCAGAGAAAGCTGTAAAAATGAAATACTAAAAGTTTAAAATAGCATAACAAAATAAACTGTGGCAATTTAAACAAAAGTACTAGGCCGACTCCAGCAAAATAAAGTTGGCACAGAACATTGCTTGAATTACATTGAGAAACACAGAATGAAGTGATTTGGCAACTTAATAAGAATGTATCCAAAACTCCACAGTATACAGTATTTTATAACAGAACATCAAGAAAGAAGGCAAGAGGAAGACCACGGAAAAAAGGGTTAGATAGCACAGCAGAATTCTGTCAAACAGCAAAATAACAACTACCCACGCCGCCTGAAAAGCGCAAAACAAAAACATAAAACCATGATACTGGGCAACAACCCGGTAGCAGTGTGACGACAAAAGAAGAAGACTAGGTCGACAATTTCGGATCCCCTGCTTCTACACGTGTAGGGGTCTATTAACTGAAGGGTAACTTTTATTCGTTCTTGGCAAAGACCACATAAATCACAAAGAATTACCAAAATTGGTTGTAAAGAACAAATGCAAACTAACAACAACTTGTTTTTCCTCAGGTGGATGATAGAATTGGTTGTCCACTCTAGTCGTTCAGCGTTAGTTTGCGTTCCAGAACCAGCTGAGTCGTCCTTGTGTTATATCCGTGTTTATTTAGTGCGGTCTTGATATTGTCTATCCATTTTTTCAATGTTTTCCCTTTTCTCTAGTACCTGATCTTTTTTTATGGTATACTGTTATTTTTGGTTGGTTGTATTCCATTCTCATTAAATGTCCAAACCATCACATTTGTTGTCTTTTAATGTATTCGGTGCATGAAGTTATGCCCACTCCGCTTTTGATGTTCTCATTTCGTAGTCTGTTTTTCCTGGTGACCCCCACTGCCTTCCATAAGCATTTGATTTCACATACGGTGAGATTTATGTGGTGTTACTAGTCTGTGGCCTAGGGCTTGGTCTATTAACCCCGACGTTCTGAGTTCGAATTACGCTGCGGACAGTTTGGTTGCAAATTGTTTCGCGTGGATTTTACAAAAGGACGATGACACCACTCGTTCAGAAAGCAATGGCAAACAACTGAACGTAATAATGCCTAGAAAAATCACAAACAGCGTTAAAAAAACTGGGTTTGATTCGCAAAGTCATGTAAAGGATATGCAATTTTTCTTTTTGCTGTCAGAGACAAAATTTGGCACTGGTAACAATGTGTTGGTAGAAAAATACAAACAACAAACAAACAAACAAAAGTATAATCATGTACAAGATATATGTTTGGGGACAATCTTATTTTTCATGTAGTTATGCTTTTAGTTTACTCAGTGCTTTATCAAAGACATTGTCAGAAAATCGAATACATGTAACTGCACTTTTGCACACAGTTATTGATCATTTTTTTCTTTAGTATTAAAAGTTAATTAAGTTCAGAAATGAATATAAAAACTATGTGTAAAATAAGAAAATTGCATTTTAAAGATTAGCAAAACATGTAATCACAAAGTACTGTAGTTTTACAAATTACAAACACAATGACAAAATACAGGAACGTTTCGACCAACAAGGCCTTTATCAAGCAAACGAACAACAGGAGTTTTTTTGTTGTAATTTGTAAAACTACAGTACTTTGTGATTACGTGTTTTGCCAATCAAATATTTTTACTGCAGTATCCTCTATATTGTGATTATTTTAAAGATTAGCGTGAAAGAAAATCTTAAAACCACAAACATAATTGATCCTTCATTTACTGTACTTACAAAAAAAAACCCACCCCGGCCTGTAGTATGATAGAACAAGAGTAACGATCAATCGAGAAAAGAATGAAGATGATCAAGAAGAAAAAAGAAAGATTTTGTGACGTTGTTCCGAATAGAAGTTTTGAAAAGCAAGAAGAAAATAAAGTGAAAATATTCTCAAAATAGAAATTGTTGTTGAATGAATTGACTGTCAACGGCAGCAGCTAGAAAACTTGGTCATGATGGTGAGCAATATGAGGGTTGTAATGATGACAATGATGATGATGATGATGCTTTTGATGAGGGCGATATTTATGACGATGATGATGACAATGGTAATGATGGTGATGGCGGCAAATATGAAGATGGTGATGATGGTGATAGAGATGATGGTAATCACGATAATTGTTGTGATGATTGAAGTAGGGATGACGATGGAAATCATGATAATTGTTGTGATAATATTAATCATGATAATATGGTGATTAATATGACAGTGATGATTATGATAATAGTGATGATCATTAATGATATGGATTTTAGTCTTGACATCTTGCAATTACTATTAAGCTCCAAACATGGGAACATCCGAATTATTTACTTTGAATAGTTAATTGTATATCCTTTACAGGACTTTGCGAATCAACCCCAGCTTTTTAACGCTGTTTGTGATTTTTCTAGGCATTATTACGTTCAGTAGTTTGTCATTGCTTTCTGAACGGGTGGTGCCATTGTCCTTTTGTAAAAATACACGCGAAACAATTTACAACCAAATTGTCCGCAGAGTGATTCCAACTCAGAACGTCGGGGTTAATAGACCGAGTCACTATCCCTAAGCCATAGACACCACCATTCATTTGAAAACTGTTCTATAATTATCACTGATTTAAAAAGTGGAACACATCAATCATTATTGCTTACAATAATGAAAATATAGATAGTAAGAATACATCGTTTTAAAAATAATTTTTGGTCAGAGATGTATGAATCAATCAGTGGTCAATAAGTCTGACGGTGACATGCGGTACTTTAAGAAACTCTCTTGAATCGCAATTTGTGCAAGATATATATATAATATGTCTGTTTCAGAATTTTCTAAGTTATGCTCCTCCAAGTTGTCTTTGATCTGTCTCTCTTTTCATCTTCTATGAGGAGAGGGAGGGGGTTCTCCTTCTTCTTCTTCTTTGCGTTCGTTCTTAACAACCAAATTTAATCACTCTTTGTGATATGTTTGATCTTTGTCAAGAACGTGTATACGTTACACATTGGTTTGGTAGGCTCCATAACGCATAGACTTCTACACGTTTAGGACACGTGCATCCGATTTCAGCCAAACCTCATTAGTCGCCTCTTACAACATGCATGACAGGTAACAGTGGTTCTATTCCTTACACCCCAAATTTGGACCCCGGTAACCAGTCGGGTGTATGGAGAGTTTATAACAGAGACAGTTCTGATGATGGTACTGAGGTCTCATCGGAAGAGTTGAGCGATACAATTCCAGCACGGAGCAGAAACTATACACACACACACGACGCGTGCACTCATACAGACACACACACTTCCATATATACAGACAAGCGAACACACACATAAGTACACACAACAAACACGCGCGAGCACACATACACATTTACATGTATTTACAGAATTTATTGTACACATTTACACATGTATTTGTAATGAAAACTGAAGACTTGATAAATAAACCTTGTACTTGTCCAGTTACAATAAATAATAAAGTTTTGTAAAATTTCTCTAATTAACGATTAGGATTGAAGTAGGGAGAGGGGGAGGTCACAATGAGGGAGGAATAAACAGAGGTTAAGTCAGATGGGTGTGGGTCTCTATGTGGCTAAGGGGTTAAGCCTTTGCTATGCATTCCGAAGGTCATGGATTCCAATCCGAACAACACCGTTATGTTCACAAAGACAGTTTGTTTTACAGAGATTCCAAGGATTGTTGGCGGAGTTGCAGAGTTCGTGATTTTGTGCAGTACTCTCGATAGGTGGGCGTGCCATTTCTGTAAAGAGGGGGCAAGCCATATCGGGTAAAACACTGTTCAATGAAATCAGTACTTCGGTTTTAGACACTTCTTTTGAGGATAAGGGGGAAACCTAACTCAGATATGGTATATATACAGTGGCGGCTCGTGATCATTTTGTTGGTGGGGCCAGACAGATATTTTCGGAAAAATCATGGTTTCGGTTAGGATATATTTTAATGTATAAAATAATAAATACACGTTACACCTTATTTTTGTAGGGCCCAGCCCCACTGTTCCCTATTGACGAGCCGCCACTGTATATATATATAAATATATACTTCAAAATTCTACGAGCATAACTCAGATTATACGAAGTTAGACTATACATTGGACGCTGACATCAAATGATAGAAGAAAACTAGTCACGACAGAGATAAAGTGTCAATGCAGAATGGTGGGTGTAACAAGAAGAGACAGCCTTAGAAATGGATACGTCAGAAAAAAAGTGGGTACAACATCAGTACTGAACGTCATCCAGAAACAACAAATTAAATGGATCGGCTACATAAGCAGATTATCAACGGACAGTGCACCTCAAAGAGCGATGTTGCTCCGATACAATGGATACAAAGCAAAAGCAGATTATCAACAGACAGTGCACCTCAAAGAGCGATGTTGCTCCGATACAGTGGATACAAAGCAAAAGGCCGGCCACGCAAAGGTGGACCTCAGAGATAACAGAGATGACGAAAGTCACTATTTATGAAGCGCACACAAGGACTCGTTCTAGAAATCTTTTATTATCCTGATGCTGTGAGGCAAAACAGGATTGGTGAAAAGAAGGGAAAAAAGATATATATACAAATCAGAAAGGCAAGTTTAACGATCAGCATGAATTGTGGAGATACAGAAGCAACAAAATGAATGAGAGATAGAGAAAGAAATTAATGTGAAGAGAAGAAGAGATACGAAAAGAAATAGTATGATACATGTGTTGACACTCAGAAATATACACTCAATCTAGTTGGCAGATATAGATCATTCCATTGTAAGAAATATCCAATTGTTATATTTATATAATAATAGTTACGACTATTTGCAGTGAACTTCTTCACATTTGATACTTTCTATTTCTTTTCTGTCTTTCATTCGTTTCATGAATGTCAACCAGGAAATTCTTCTTTGACTATGTTAGTCCCATTTTATTTTACAATTGAAGTTATTAGCCGGTTTGAAGTTTTAAAAATTCAGGTTTTGTTGTGTGTCTTAATGTAGACATGGCGACATATAATCTTGAAATATTTAGTATCGTTAGAAGTCAAAAGTATATTAGAAGTTCAGTGTATTCTTCAAGGGTTGGTGAGTGATCATTTTATCTGAGCTAATGACCATTGGCTCTAAGCTGAGGTTCATTAGATCTAAGCTTGGAATATTTAATCTTGAGTTTGTGGTGTTCATCTATGAGTTTATGATATTTAATCTTCTGATTGTGATCATTTGTCATGATTTTGGGATAGATCGCTCCAAGCTAGTGACATTTAGCCATGAGTTTGTGAACAATAGCTCTGAGCTTGTGAGCTTTAGCCATGAGTTTGTGGTCAATATCTCTGTGAACGTATGATCTTTAGTCATGAGTTTAGGAACGATAGCTCTGGGCGTGTCATCAATAGCTCTGAGACTGTGATCAATAGCTTTGAGCTTGTGATTTTTAAACCGTTAGTTTGTGATCATTATGCCTGAGATTGTAACCATTAGTGAGGAGTTTCTGGTCAACAGTTTAATCTTGTGAACTTTAGTTCTGACCGTTGACCACTATCCATGACAATATCAGTGATCGCTGATGGTCAGTTACACTGTTTTTTTCTTCATACAGTGTTTGTTGATAGTGAAATCTCATCAAGCATATCATCTGTATCCTCATGTTGCAGAAGAAAAAGGAAATGATTTATTTTATATTAGTCTACAGCTTTGTGATCCCTAGGCGAACTACCCTCGTCCCAAGAGTCTGAGATGTGATCCGAGTCAGTTAGTGCTGATTTATCGCTATTTTTGTCTGGGGTTCGAGTCCGAGGGAAGTCGACCGTCGAAAGTTGAACCTGTAAGGATGAATAGAAAACGGTGATGCAAAGACTCCTGGATACGATGAGGTTGTTAAGCTTCCAACTCCTATTCCCATTCCGAGTCCTGCATAAGCAAAGTGAGAAGGTGATGGTAGAATGTCTGTAGGAGTATGTCCTTGTGAATAGAAGGGGTTCCTAAGAGCTGTCTCCGCCGCAGCAGCAGCTGGATGGAAGTGTGAAAGATGGTTTGTGAACGCTGAGTGGATGATGGGAACATGGCCAAGGGGGAGAGGCGTAAAGGCGGATTTATTATTGCTGCCATAGGTCAGTTTACTGGAAGCACCGCCCCCTCCGTGTGCCACAGGCGGAGTGTGGTGTCTGTGATGTCCTATTCCTCTGAGACCGTTGTGTGAGCTTGCATTACTGCTACTATTGTGACTCCCGCTGCTGTTCACAGACTGCACAAATATGGGCTGATCGGAAGAAAAACTATTTAGGAATGGATTTCCTCTAGAATCTTGCTTTTGACTAGCCATTACCACTGCTTGTTGTTGGGCCGCTAGTGTATCTTGAGCAGACAAGAAGTGTTCAATTGCCTTGACAAGATCCCCATTACAGCCCTGCAGAACTAGTTCCAAAACAGACTTCCTTTGAAGAGGAAAAACCCTCTCAAGTATCTCTACTGGTGTCAATCGGCCGGGTCTGAAACCTGTTGGCTGCTGTTGAATTCCCGTATCTGAGCTCTCCTTTCGATGATGGTGGTTATGATGATGGCGGTGATGATGGTGATGAGATTGCGACAATGCAGATTTCGAATAAGAGGTTGGAGTTTCTGAAAGTAAAGAACTTTGTCTTTCATCTAGTAGGGATGGTTCTGAGTTCGGAACTGTGGGAGATCTCCGTTGTGTTTCACTCTCGTTGTCGCTACAGCTGTCAACTTCTAGTTCAGTCTGGGAATCTGTAGTAAATGAAAACGAAAGATGATTAAAGTTATATATGGTATTTCGCTGTTTTATACTAATATTATTACTACTACTGCTACTACTACTACTACTGCTGTTGCTGTTACTACTACTACTACTACTACTATTACTACTACTCTACTGCTTACTACTCTGCTGCTTACTACTACTACTACTGCTACTGCTGTTGCTGTTACAACTACTACTACTGCTGCTGTTGCTGCTACATCTACTACTACTACTACTTCTGTTGCCGATGTTACTACTACTAATACTACTACTGCTGTTGCTGCTACATCTACTATTACTACTACTTCTGTTACCGCTGTTACTACTACTACTACTACTACTTCTGTTGCCGCTGCTACTGCTGCTACTACTTCTACCCCTACTGAGACAGCTGCTGCTGCAGTAGTATTAATAGTATTAGTAGCAATAGTAGCAGTAGTAGCAGCATCAACAACAATAACATCTGCTACTGTTGCTACTACTGGTACTACAGTTACTAATGACACTGCTGCAGCTTCTTTCCCTTCTATTACTACTACTACTACTACAACTACTACTACTAATTCTACTTCTACTGCTTTTTCTACGTATACTGCTACCATTATTATTACAACTACCATTGCTACTGTTACTAATACTAATATTGCTAATACTACTACTTCTACTACAACCATCGCTACTACAACAACAACTACTAAATCTACTACTACCGCTCCTACTACTATTACTCCTCCGTCTCCTCCTACTACTACTACAACTATTACTACTACTACTACTACTGCTACAACTACTACCACTGTAACTAATAAGGAATAACAATGGAGACACTAACAAAATTAACATTACCATTATTATCAATGTTACAAGTAATAACACATCAACTAGTACATCAAATAGTACACCAACGACCATCACAGTTGCTTCTAGATTAACATAAATAAAAACAGATGTAACTAAATGTTGGTAATGATAACAACATTACTAATTATTAGTTACAAAAATAATTACCTTCAATCGACAAATAACATTGACAGAAATAATGAACACATATAGAAAATTGTACTAATTCATTATAATGATAACATGAATATCTGCAGGAAAACTATACCTCAAAGGTCAAATATGATTAAAATAATATTTAGATAATTGTTCTCATTTATACTAGCGAGGTGGAATAATAGAAAACTGGACAGAAATAGTTTTTGTGGCGTCGTGCATGAACATACACACAAACATACATCTTCTTCTTCAAACGCTCCATATCGACCACTTGTTAACCACTCTGTGTGATTTGTATGTGATCTGAGCCTAAGAGCGATGGTACATTGTGCCAGTTATGCGCCCACAAGTAGGCCAGCACATCCGATTTCTGCGATGTTTTTATTTACTAGGGTAGCTTCCCTAGGTTCTACATCAGACGCCTCTTACGATATGCCTTGTAGGTTGCAGTGGTACCATTCTTTGCTTCCTTGCGGCCCGGGCAACACAGGGCGAACCCAAACATACAAACAGGAAAGTACACTCACTTCCATTCACACCCACGCCTAGACATACATACACACACATGCACATATATACAGACACACACATGCGCGCACACATACATACACCAAAGTTAGAGTATCAAAGCTTCACATCGAATTAGGGATCTAATAGCAAGCTAAGTCACTGTTAGTCTGAATAAATGGGTAGAGATGTAAGAGGGAAGGCTAACTCGGTCCCAAAAAATTCCATGTTGATAACGGAAGTATTGGACAAATTAATTAATTAATAATTACTCTCGTACCGTTATACGTTACATAGGGCCTGCAAGTAATTTCTCCATACCGCTCTATCCTGGACAACTCGCTCAATCTCATCCATGGAACTGATATCGATATTTCTTGCTTCTCTCAGCAAAGTTCGTTTCAGGGTCTCCTTAGGTCGACCTCTCTTTCTTGAACCCTTTGCATCCCACTTCAATGCCTGCTTTAATATTCGTTGATCATTTCTCCTCAAGGTGTGTCCAACATATCTCCATCTTCTCTTTCTTATAACAGTTGTCACTAGTGGTTGACCAGAAATGTCTCTGATTTCATCACTTCTCCTGAATTCATTCCATTTTATATTCATTATTTTCGCAGACATCTATTTTCAAATGCATTCAACTTGCTATCTATATCTTTCAGTTTCAGTTTGGAATATCTTCATTGCACTCCGGACATGTCCATAGGTGTTCCGAACTCCTTCGAAATATCTCCAACAGCGTCCAGCGACTGACCGTACCATTTCTATTTTGATTGATGAGCCTACTCGTATACCTGTTGTACCGTTCTTTCCTTGCAACACCAATCTTCAAACCCAGTTCTCGCAATCTAGTAGTTGACGTGGATTGGTTTAGATGAAGGTCTTCTCTGCGGCTACGTTCTATGAGGGCGTTCACTATGTCAGCTCTGTCCATTGGATGACCCTCTATGTCTTTATATTGGACAAATGTATAGATCTATCAGTATCATCTTCGTGTACCATTTGACACATAAGGCTGTCACAAGAGACGCCCGTTGTTTACGTTCTGTCGTCTTCCTTTAATTGCTTCCGCAATCTTTCATCTCCTTTCCACTGTTTTTCTCCATGTTTCTCTTGGATGACTAGACGTTTCCCCACCGACGTTTCCCCACCTGCTGTCTATCAGAGAGTTGTCCTAGTTAATGCTCTTAAAAGTTAATTGCATATCCTGTACAGGACTTTGCGAATCAACCCCAGTTTTTTAACGCTGTTTGTGATTTTTCTAGGCATTTTTACGTTCAGTAGTTTGCCATTGCTTTCTGAACGGGTGGTGCCATCTTCCT
The DNA here is from genome assembly GCA_020796225.1 of Arion vulgaris. Taxonomy (NCBI): domain Eukaryota; kingdom Metazoa; phylum Mollusca; class Gastropoda; order Stylommatophora; family Arionidae; genus Arion; species Arion vulgaris. Next base: position 16,048,031 of record CM036763.1, on the reverse strand, counting down.
TTTGTAAAATCCACGTGAAACAATTTGAAAACCAAATTGTCCGCAGCGTTATTCGAACCCAGAACGTCGGAGTTAATAGACCGAGTCACTATCCCCTAAGCCACAGACGCCACCAGTTAATGCTCTTACTGACAGACATGATACATGTCGAACCACAGCTAACTCTAGATAACTAGGCCAGACAACTCACTGGGGAATCCTGACCTAGATCAGAGAATAAGGGGAGGGGGGGCTGGAAAATATATATGTTTGATCACAGCCAACTCTAGATAAGTTTATAGTTGGCTCTGGTTTGATAGAACACTGCAAGCTTTTTTGCAATTTTACTCAATTCTGTGAGTCTATGATTATTTATTGGTGAAAAATATTCATAATATTAATATTCCTTATTGTTAAACTTAACTTGTTGCATAATACAACTTCGATTTAGCATTTTGTGTTGATTTTAAAATGAATTCGTCTATATACAACAATACTGGAATGTGAGGTCCCGTGGTGTAGTTGTGGTTTGATTTCCCATAATTCTTACCT